>CM076570.1:579282405-579746135 GCA_034641835.2 Pinus albicaulis
TGTCAACAGGCTTGCGGCCTTGCATGTTGAACCTCTCCAGAATCTCCCGGGCATACTTGCCCTGAGAAACAAACAGTCCTCCACTGCGCTGCCAAATCTCCAATCCCAGGAAATAATGAAGGATGCCCAGGTCCTTCATCTCAAACTCTCGTGCAAGATCCTCCTTGCATGGAAGTATCAACTGCTCGTCGCCAGTCAAAATCAGATCATCTACATACAGTACGATGATCAACAGCTTCCCCTCCACCACAATCTGGTACAGGTTTGGATTCGCCTCACTCTTGGAGAATCCAAGCCCGGTGAAGTAGCTGTCTATCCGAGTGTACCAAGCACGAGGTGCTTGCTTCAGCCCGTACAGTGCTCTCTTGAGTCGGCACACATGCGACTCACTGCTGAAGATCTCAAAACCTTCAGGCTGCTCTATGTACACCTCCTCCTCAATAAATCCATTGAGGAACACAGTCTTCACATCCATCTGATGAATGTGCCACCCCATCTGCGTTGAGAGAGCAAGGATCATCCGTATGGAAGAGTACCTTGCGATAGGTGCAAAGGTCTCCTCATAGTCAATCCCCTCGATCTGTGAAAAGCCACGGGAGAAAAATCTCGCCTTGTACTTCTCCACACTCCCGTCAGCTGCCTGCTTCACCTTGTAGATCCATCGCGAACCCACCACTGATTTCCCAACTGGTCTTGGGACAATCTCCCATGCACTGTTCCTGACGATCAAATCATATTCCTCGATCATGGCATCAACCCATGCGGGTTCCTCCACAGCTTCCTCAAAAGAGGATGGCTCCGTCACAACACATTGACTCACAAGAGCCATGTATCCAGTGTACCGATCCGGTGACTGTCTTTGTCTGTGCTGTGCTGTAGGTGGTCCTACAACCTTCTCTGCATCCCGAGCCAGTCGCTCAGCTTCTGTAGTGCGCATGCGCCCTCTGATGGTTGGCGCTGCATTGGTGGTTTCTTCCACCTCCTGAACCTCCTCTTGTGGCTGATCCACATCCGGAAGCTCCTCCTTAGGAACTAACAGCTCCTCATCTGCATGCAAGTGTAGCTCCCTCTCAAGCGAACATTGCATGGCTTTCTCCTCCTGAAATTTTATATCCCGTCGCACAACAGTCTTGCGACTGTCTGACAAATACACCCGGTAGTTGTGAGGTGTATCAGTGTACCCCACAAATATTCCAACCTTAGCGGTCGGATCCAGCTTCCTTCTCGCATCCTTCGTCACATGCATGTAGATAGGAGAACCAAAAATCCGCAAATGGGAAATATCAGGCCTCTTGCCAGAATAAGCCTCCTCCAGTGTACTCATGCCAAGAACCTTGTGAGGACAACGGTTCTGCACATACACTGCTGTATTGCATGCCTCAGCCCACAAGTAAAGGGGTAGGCCCTAATCATGCAACATCGCCCTTGCAGCACCCACGATCGTTCTGTTCTTCCGCTCAGCCACCCCGTTCTGCTGTGGGTTATGGGGTGCGATGAGCTCTCTTCGAATCCCTTCTGCGCTGCAGAAATCCTTGAATTCATCCGAGATGAATTCACCACTGTTATCACTCTTTAGAGCAATCACCTTCTTCCCCGACTCCTTCTCGACCAGTGCTTTAAACTCACAGAACTTCGCGAATGTATCGCTCTTCTTCTGCATGAAGAAGATCCAGCACTTTCGAGAGAAATCATCAACAAAGATCACATGATACCTGTGCTTTGCTGTCGAAGCAACAGAGAAAGGACCACACACGTCTGTGTGAACTCTCTCAAGGATCGTCGTGGCGCGACTATCCTTCTCGTGAAAGGTGGCTTTCACATACTTCCCTAAAGTACACCCCTTGCACTGATCTGACTGCGCAAGGGTGCCCTTAGGAAGTCTAGTAGAAATCTGCTGTAGAATCTTCAAAGCTCCATGGTGAAGATGGCCCAATCTCCTGTGCCATAGTTCGCCCTCATCATCCCGGCTCACCACATCTCCCGCCTTGCATGCCATAGCTGCGCAGTCATCTACCTGCAACTGATAAAGGTTCTGAGTTCGAACCCCTATCTTCCGGGTCTCTCCAGTAGTCTTACTGCGCAGGAAGGCTTTTCCTTCGGTGAAGACCACATCATAACCCTTATCCTCCAACATCGCCACAGAGATCAAGTTCTTCTTCAATCCAGGTACATGCATGACATCCTTCAATACAAAGGGTTTACCAGACTCCCTCCGAAAGGATATGGTACCGATACCAGTCGCACTGTATCTACCATCATCGCCCATCTCGATGTGCACACCCAAATCTTTGTCCTCCAGATCTGAGAACAACTCCCGATCTCCCGTCATATGAAATGACACACCGCTGTCCAAGAACCACACCGATCCCATCACACTTGAAACCAAGCATGCAATCAGTGAAAAGTCAAGCTCGAACTGTGAAGCCAAAGCTTCTCCATCTGCAGATCTTTCCGCTTGCTTGTTCTTCTTCTTCTTTGGACAATTGGTAGCATAATGTCTGTGATCATGGCAGTGAAAACACTTCACTTTCGCCATATCCTGCTTCTTTCCCTTTGCACCGGAATGAGAATTTTTCTTACCCTTCCCCTTCTTTGCTTTGGCAACCAAAGCGCAATTTTCTTCATCAGCTCCCTTTGATGAAGATCCATCACGAGTAGTCCTCCTTATCTCCTCCTGCATGAGATCCGCCCAAAGGCGCTCCCATCCCGGCGGCTTCTCCCGACCATTGACACTATCTTGATATGAGTGCCAAGCCGTCGGAAGACCAAGGAGAGCCAGGTAGACCATGTCCTCGTCTTCGACAGTCACCCCCACACTTCCCGGCTCATCTCTGCATTGAGTGAACTTCGTGAGGTATTTGGCGATACTGTCGCCCTTCTCCATCTTGATGTTCCTGAGCTTATCTTTGAGCGCCAGCTTCCTTTGGTCTCTCTTACTCTGGAATAGATCCGTCAAAGCTTTCCACATTAAATATAGAGTATCCTTTCCATGCAGGCTGGATACAATATCATCCTTGACGCCCTCCAACAGGATCCTTCGACACTTCGCCATCTTCTTTTTCCATGCATCGACTTCAGCAGGATCAGTGGGCTTTTGGACATCCGTATCTACGAAATCCTTCAGACCATTATCTTCTAATACTGCTTCCATGTGATCCTTCCATGCAACATAATTCGAACTGCCTTCAAGAGCATATTCGAGTCGCAAACCGTTGAAAGACATTTTCAACACTGGCACCAAGAAAACAAAACTGCTGCAAAATTCGAATTCCACCTCAAAGCTCAACCGCTCTAGATCTGTGAGAAAAAAATATTTCTAGCACAGATATTGACTGCAAGGGGCGTTTACTGGATATATCACCTTTCAAAGAAAGGATGGATCCAGAGGCTACCTGGCCCGCATGCAGACTCTGTCTACCGAAATAAGTTTGTAATCATTGTGATGATCAATCTCTGCTTCAATAGCTCCGATACCATGTAGAAATTTGCTGAATAATGATTAATTATCCACCAAGACTATCCTGGTCACATACTATTTGAACTTCATACACAACACATAATCTCTTCCACTCAGATCAACTCAGATCATCACACATGCAGAAATAAAATCAAGCGATAACACATCAAATCATCATACACATTAACACAATATGTATGGGGAAAGCTTATAGCTGAAAACCCCGCAACTATCTGGGCTTGGATTCTCCAAGAGTGAGGCGGATCCTAACCTGTACCAGATTGTGGTGGAGGGGAAGCTGTTGATCATCGTACTGTATGTAGATGATCTAATTTTGACGGGTGATGAGCGGTTGATACTTTCATGCAAGGAGGATCTTGCACGAGAGTTTGAGATGAAGGACTTGGGCATCCTTCATTATTTCCTGGGATTGGAGATTTGGCAGCGCAGTGGAGGACTGTTTGTTTCCCAGGGCAAGTATGCCCGGGAGATTCTGGAGAGGTTCAACATGCAAGGCTGCAAGCCTGTTGACACTCCTCTTCCTGGTGGTTGGAGGAAGGAGGATGCTACTTCAGCGGAGGTAGTGGATGCCACTGTCTATCGGCAGTTGGTGGGGTCGCTTATGTATCTGGTCAATACACGACCCGATATATGTTATGCAGTTAACCAGCTTTCGCAAGCTATGGTTAAGCCTACCAAGCTCTTTTGGAAGGCAAGAAAGCATGTATTGTGCTATATTAGAGGCACATCGGGATATGGTCTATGGTACAGACAGGAGGATGGATCGAAGCTTTCTGGCTTCACTGATGCAGATTGGGCAGGGAGTCCAACGGACCGGAAGAGCACTTCTGGAGGAGTTTTCAGCATTGGGTCGACAGCAGTTTCCTGGTACAGCAGGAAGCATAGATCCGTGGCACTCAGTTCAGCAGAGGCCGAGTACATGGCAGCAAGTTTGGCTGCATGCGAGGCTATTTGGATGAGGAAGATCCTCGCAGGTTTGTTCAGGTTGCATTTGGAGCCTACGGTGATCTACTGTGATAACCAGAGCTGCATCAAGCTCTCGGCTAATCCAGTTTTTCATGATAGGTCCAAACATATCGACATCAGGTACCATCACATCAGAGATTGTGTTCAGCGGATGATCATGATGCTTTCATATGTTCCCACGGAGGATCAGGATGCCGACATCCTGACGAAGGCGCTCACCAGGAGCAAGTTCGAATTCCACAGAGGCAGGATAGGGGTTGCATATAATCCATATCTTGTTGAGAGGGAGTGTTGAAAATGCAGCAAGATGATGGATCTTAGTGAAATGAAGTCGCCTTCACTAAGTGGGCCCGCAGGCAAATTCTGGCGCAAAGTCTATTTTTAGACTATGTCTATTTTTAGACATATGGAGCATGGTTCGGGGATTCCAGTTTGAGATTCTTGGAGCATTGGTCATGTTGGTAAAATAGATGAGACTCTATTTTTTAGGTCGAAGAGGTCGAAGGCTATTTTTAGACTGCCTCTCCTAAAAATATGGAAGTCAAATATTATTTACCCTTAATAATATTTAGACTATAAACAACAGTTTACTCTCTTGGAGCACTTCAATTCGAGCTACAGAAGTGGCTCATGCATCTGACAGAGGAATCACGTGGTTCCCAAGGGTTTGATGGCATCATGCATGGTTGACTTCAGTTAGGACTTCAGTGGCAGAAGTTTGGAGGAGTTAATGAGACAGATATTGGAGTTGTGTTCTGTTTATTTTAGTTGAACTAGTTGAGATTAGTTTAACTAGCTAATCAATTAGTTATGAGTGGAGTGAATTAAATATTATTTAATTCATTAATTAGTAACTCATTATTCAACTCAAGAACACATCAGTTCACTACAGTGCATGATCAGTTCAGTGGAGACCAGTGAAAGAGGTAGATGAAAGGGTGGAGTTAGCTATCAGTGGCGACATCAGTTGTGCATGAGTTTTGCACCACACTTGGAGGATTTGTCCATGACAATTGTGCAGTCAAGCCAAGGAGATTCGAACCTTGGATCTCTATATAGATAGGCCATGATTTCGCAATAGAGGCAAGGCAATTGGCGGTGAGTTTTGAACCAGTAACCTGTTCAAAACTGAGCTAGATTGTGGGTAACTGTATGAGAAAGTACTGAGTACTTGTGAGGAGTATTGTACTGAGATTGTTACTTGATTTCTCCACTATAATATACACAATAGCTGCAGGGGTTTCGGCTATAAGCTTTCCCCCATACATACGTATTAATGTATGATGATTTGATGTGTTATTGCTTGATTTTATTTCCGCATGTGTGATGATCTGAGTGGAAGAGATTATGTGTTGCATATAAATTCGAATTGTATGTGATCAGGATAGTCTCGGTGGATAATTAATTATTATTCAGCAAATTTCTACATTTCTAAATCAACTTCCTAGATAATGAGTTGATGTCGACAGGAAACGATCCATCAAAGGAGGTCCATAATTTTTCCCACATCATCGACACGAAACACAATATTACTCAAGATAGATAGGAATTATTCAAGATTGTTGTATAGAGGGTCAGATAAGTATAAAAGGTTTTACTTTGCATATAAGACTTCTCTTGAACATATCGACAACACGACTCTAGAGTTTGGCAACATTTGAGTCAAAATGAAATAAGAGGTAATGATGACAATAGGAGGTGATCAAATGAGAGGCAAATTGATTTACCAAACACAAGAAGGTAAGCGACGAAGAGAGGATATCCCAAACCTGACACGAAATGAAAATGAGTGTAATTTTCAAGAGAGACATGCTACCTTTAATACAAAATACATGACATGTTTACTTCCATTTTTCCCCACTATTTCTAGCGAGTACCTCTTTATTTTTTATAGCAAGATTGAAGAGGATACCATATGATTAGCGTATAAGTTCACCCTTCGAATGAAAACATCCTGGTAATTTTAATGAGTTATAGGGAGGAGTAGCTTGGTCTCGCCATGGTGACAAGTCCTTCGTCATTTAATTTTGACAAGTCCGAAGGAGGGGTAACTTAATATATTTTTCACGTTTTAAGGAGTTTGAAAAAGAGATGGAAAAAAAACTCCAAAAGGTCTCTTTTCGTAGATAGTCCCTCGAATACAAAAATGTAGAAAAAAATATTTTAGAGAACCTCTTAGCCATGTTCGACTAAGGTATTAATTTTTCGTAATTAGTATATCTCAGTCCAGAAAAGGGTTAAACTTATGCTAAGTAGATGCAATTCATTTACATTAATGAGCTCGAAAGGACAAGTTCTCGACAATATTTTCATATTTTGGGAGGCTGAAAAGAGCTGAAAGAGGGCTCCTCCTAGAGGAATGAGTGGTGTAAAAGGTAGCAACTGGTTTCAATGATGATGGCATTGCTCAAAAAAAGTAAAGTTCAAGAAGATGTCTAACAATACCACTCATCATAACGGTTCCCCAGCGGAGTCACTATTTTGTTATCTAGGAAAATCCCTTCTAGAGATAGAAGTGATTCCTCTAGCCCAATGAGTGGGTCTAGTAACAAACGAGACAAAAGAAAGCAAACTCTCCTAGCCTAAATCAGAATGATATGATAAAGGAATATGGCCTACCTCACTTCTATCCGGTCACTTCTTGAGGTTAATCTCGATATCTTCACTTCCAAGTTCGCTCCTCGCTATTCCTTGCGCACAAATACCCGCAAGAGTGATCAAACAACAACAAATTAAGAAAGCATACTATATTTCATTCTAATGTAAACCATATGACGGATCAAGGAGAATCATACTAAGCAAGTAATCATTGACAAGCTTATGGAAAGTAAAACATGCTTTGTATTATTAATAAATCAAAGAGGGAACCATACAACCGGTGCCTTGATGTTGGAAGCCTCCTTTGGGACGGGTTTCCAAATCCAAGCCTAATACTTCAATCACTCCTTCTCCTTAGAATTTTGGTAGCATTTAGGCACATTCGAACACTAGCAAGGCAACTAGCAATGACCAACCATTGTCTGAAAGCGTGGCATTCATTTATAGGGAAGTTGAAGAGGTTAAGGATCCATAAAAGAAGGAGGAAGGTCCACATCTAAAGGGAAAAATACTTAAAGGTAGGATCAAGTACTAAAAATGGGGGAACTCGACCCAATCCTTAGCCAACTAATACTAGACTTCCTTTCTCGAGGCTTCTAGTAGATGAAGCTTTTGCTCCACTTTTCAAGAACCTATGTGAAGAGGACCAGTGCGAATTTTTACTTTAATTATCACATTTTCAACGTTGTTCATAGGTTATGCACAAGTTGACAAAAGCTAATCCATGGAGGAGAGAACCACATTGGGGCTGCAAATTAGGGTTTCCACAAGTTTTCTCCAAAATTGCTTTAACACATTGATTCTCCATTTCTTCAGGGATATTTTGAGCATGCTATTCATGGTGAACAAGTTTTCACAACTTATGTTGATTTGCGACAATTTTGGAATGAATGACACAGAATATGACACTTCAGGTATGGAATGGGGAGTGCGACAAAATATTGCATAACATTTTCCAATCCCTCTGTATTCAAACTTTCATTAAGCGGGATGTGGTTTATGGGAAGGTGGCCTCTTACATGATTGTTTAAATTTTTCCCTATCAGATAATCATTTTGATTTTCCTTTCTTAAGGTCAATATTTAGTTAGAAAATTTATTTATTACATTTTGAAGGCTCTCTAAATCTTAGGTTTATTGGTATTTCTTAACAACATATTATTTTGATGTTTTTACATTCTTACCAGAAGAAGAGGAAAAATCATATTGTTTTTCAGTACTTGGTTTAAAGTTGAGAATATATTTTTCCATTGTCAAGGCTTCTTCAAAGGCTACCTTCAAAGTGGGTTTTGGGCTCTCTTTACCCATACAACTATATCATGGTGTAAATCCTTCACATAATAAAAAATAATCAGATTTTGAGGAGGCGAGGACTCAACATGGATTTTATTCTTTAATGAAAATAATCTAATGTTAAATTCCTCTACTTTCTCTTTATTTTTATTTTCATATTAAATAGTTCATCGACTAAGAATTTAGGTGGTTTTTCATCCCCAAATTTCTCCAGGAATGCAAACTCAAACTGTGCCCATGAAACTATTCTATAAGGGTGTTGAGCAAAATACCACATAGTGTATTTTCCTTCAAAATTATATGGGAACAGTCTATATACTACATCCTCATGACATACACTCTTATGTCTGATGGAAAGCATGAACACTTTCAAGTGATCCTCAACAGGATACTTTGAATCAAGATAAAAAATTTGGTAAAAAAATTATGAGGATTCCTTAGGAGAGGATGTTTCACACTTGAGACAACTACAACATCCTAGTCTAGCTAAGGAGTAACAGGGTCATTTTGATTGTTTCCAGGATTGTCACCTCGATTTTCTACCATCTTGGGAGATCCTTCGGATTCAGATGAGTCTAAGGAGCTCTCTTCACCAAAATAATTCCCTGAAGAAGAAGGTGAAATCATTGGGGAGGGTGGAGAATCAAATCCTCCAAGAAAGTTTGGTTGACTAAACTCTCCTTCGAGTATTTCAGACAGGTCGATAAGTCTACCGGTAAGGATGATGTGTAATCGATCGTTAACTTTGACAGTAGTTTTAGGAACAAATTCAGATTGTTCAAGAACTAAAGTTTCTTGTATGTGAAAATCAAGGGGTGTGACTAAGCATGAGGACAAACTTATTTGGATGGAAGAAGTTTTCTTAATTATTTCTTAAGTTAGAGAAACGATTTCCCAGGATCTTTGCAGAATCTGGTCAATATACTTGTGTGTAAGTTCAAATAGGTGTGGTAGGATCATTGTGGATCTTCTCAGGTGGTGGTTGAGAACTATTTGAGGTATTTGCAGGAGGTGGATCAATGTGACCCCTATTTTGAATAGGTGACCTAATGTTTTGACGTTTATGACCATTTTTTCCATTTAGAGTCAGAGGAGCCCTCCTCCTAGCACAATTTTGTTGATGCAATTATTGTACACCTAAGTCAACAAGGGATGAATAACCTCGACTAAGGCTCTTTAACAACCCAAGTCATTTGAAATAGCTACCCTTTATGGGTTTATTGTCTTCGTTGGCCTAGGATCCTTTCATCTAGCGAAGGATTTAATACAGGACAGGTCATTCCTAATCTAAAGTATGGTTATGTTACACTAAAATAAAATACTTCTATACTAAATTATAATTAATAGACTATGATTAAATTAATGAGTTAGCTCTACAAGTCAAAAGGAAATTAAACAACCTGAGTCTAATGTAATAATAAAAAAAAACAAAATGTCAATTATTTCATTTGTAATGGATTAAAGAAATAATAAGTAATTCTAATTCATAAATTTCGGTTAGAAATTAGAATTAAAATAAAAAGTACACTAATTGTTGTTACAAAATCAAAATATGATGCAATATATACAATTTTAGATTACATTAAATGAAAATGACCAGAGAATTGTGTAACTGGCTCAAAATTGATTCAATTATGAAAAAAAACTTTCTGAAAACTATGTTTATAAAATGGGATGAGGTCTTATTTGTAAATGAAATTATAAATCAAACTAAAACTATTTCTGAAACCACAAGATAAGTGATTGGTAATTTACAAGTTCCTTATCGTGGAAGCAAACACAGATCACTATGTTTACTATTAATATTTACGTTAAGAAATAGATGCATAAGTTAACATATATATTATTCTAATAATCATTTGGCCAAGGCTAATAGAAGGGAAAATTGTAAATGATATACCCTTTTATAAAATTAATCTTACTTTAATTGTTGGCTAATGAATGAAATCAATCAACCAGAAACAAAAGAAAGAGAAGAAATAAGAATATCATCTGCAGTGACAACACCGTCATTAATTTTCTTGTAAAGGTTAACATTTTAAATCAATTCGAAAATCCAGAAAACATTCACAGAAACCAAATTGAAATAATGCGTAAAACCAATAACTCCTCTTAAGACATAAGTCACTGAAGACGGCTATCAATCTAAAATAATTTTCAATTGAAATTGATGTTGAGATAAACAAAGAAATGTAATGAACATAACTATTTGTTTAAGGAATAAAACCATTAAACAAACAATATTTGTCCTCTAAATTTCAAGAAATAATTACGGGAAAATAAATAGGACATTCGTTAGACTATGGAACATGAAATCTCTAGAACCTGATTGAACACAGTCAAATATCTACACTTGTATTAAAATAATTCCACAGAAAAAACATTAATAACAATCCTTTGTGCGAAAACTCCCTATAGTACCACAAGTATCCCCATTTTACAGTCAAATTGAGGGATATATATATATATATATATATATATATATATGCACTAATTCTTACAATTCAAAACAAAACTAAAAATTGTCTCTAAATCATTTAATTACAAAAAATAAAGAAAATTGTTTGATGTTCAGGCCATCTCGGATGAATGAGAAAATTCAAATAAAACATGTGGAAATCAGGATTCCCATGCAAGGTTAGGAGCAAGCACACGGTGACTAAAAGTATCCAGAGTCGTAATACCCAAGAGAGATGTCTCGCCAACTTGGAAAATATGTTAAAGAATGGACTACGATTAGATAATATAATAATGAAACTCAAACAAGGTTTCTAGAAAATCTATGATTATGTAGGGTCCCTTCTATTTTAAAATAGAAAGATAAACAAAAAACAAATATTACCTATAACATTTCGCATGCATGAATAAAAGCAAATTAACTATTTTCTTACATCAGATCCCTCTAATTCTGTGAAGATGGTAACTCTGAGAATCGAAGAATTTATCATGATGTGAGTTTCTCTAGACCTAGTTTTACCTTCAACACTAGATGATTTGTGTTCACTTGAATTATCCTTTCTCTGGAATGAAGCTCTCAACTTGTTGTTTCCATAAACTAGTTGACTGATTCAATGTTCTAGATGAGGGATATTAAGAAAATATTGTTGTTTCCAATACAGATTGGATATTAAATCATTCGAGTGAGGGTTTCTTGAGGAAGTATCATCACAATTTTCCGTATTACCATGACCTAGAGAAATATCTTAGAAATGAAACATATTTATTTCAAAGATGGCTTGGGATTAATTTCCAATTCAAGCAAGGAAATGATCTCAGGAGGACCCTTATGCTTGGTCCTTCATGCTCTGGAAATTTATCTTTGTAGTTGTTTTACCTTAACCAAATCTTGTTCACTTTGACACATTTGACCAGTTTCCTATTTTTATGTAGGTTGAACGGGCTAGGTTTCAAGCCAAAGAGATTTAGTATTAGGCTTAAGATTGTGAGCCTTTGTTGTATTCCTGGTAGCTTAAAGATAGGTTAAGATTTTAGAAATTTTAACTTGGTCATCCTTTGAAGAGAGTGACCCTGGGATTTTTAAAGATGTCTTGCAATCATCCTTCCTTAACTCCTCAGCTAATGATGGAGTTGAATCAACATGAGATGAATCCGGGGCCATGGTGGTGGAACATTGAACATGATCAAATTCTAGAGGTTTACCATAACCATTACGAGCGAGAAAAGAGTCCCAATAATCATCAACTTGAGTTAGGTGATACATGACTATCATACAAATTAAACCATGATGAAAAAGGGACATCTCAAGGTTCTTAATCTTGGCCTGGAAATCCCTAGACATTTGAGTTAAACTCTTCAAGGGATAGTGTGGCAAGTTGAGCGTTTGGCCTAATAAATCCATTAAAATTCGAATATGATACATAAAAACAAAATTATATCATCTCTCACAGGTTATGTGTCTACGAATCAGATGTAATGACTCTTGTCATTTTGGTTTGAGAAATGATATAGGAATACCTTTGAAAGTGTATTGAAAACCTTTATTAGCTAGCAGTTCCCTCCATGGAACTCTCTTAACTATGACATATTTTGACCAACACTCGCCTTCCAAGGGTAAGTGGGTGGTTTCTTCCACAAGCTCCAGATTGATTTTGATTCCTAGGTCATCGGCATAATCTCTCCTTCAATTGAAGGATGCCTCAAAATATTTAACTACTTCTTCATTGTGACCCTGAAATAGCTGCAAAAACTCCCACCAACCTACTTGGCGAAACAAAGCCAATGATTGCTTGTTTTCCTCAACAAGATCTGCTCTAAAAAGATCAATTTGAATGACTAGTAGCATATTACAGAGGAAAAATCACATATTTCTATGGAATATGGTTCAAAAAACCAAAGCATAGACATAAAACCCTAGGTTGCAGAACCCTTGGGATGAAAACAAGAAAGATTGAAATGAATGGTTCGGTGAAACCCTCTCGAGAAAACCTCAGAGATCGAATAAACATGTGTCGAGTACAGACTCCAAACATAGAAAGGATAACCTTGAAACATGGACATTGAGAGATAATCAAGCCATATGAAAATTTGAATTATCACATATTGACACTTGAGACCTAAGCTTCCAAATCAGTGAGTAACTATGCATACTTAATATGACAACGAAGTTGAAACCAAAGCTAACCATAAATTCAAATTTGAGAAACAGACAATCAAAATCATATATTTAATTTGAAATCTACATGTCATTAATTAGTGCATATCATAGGTGGATATGACATGATTAACTTATATCAACGAAAGAAATTAAAACATACACCACCAATCATAAGTTAGACACTTTAGGTTAGGACCATTGACTCAAAATACAACGTTATGAATACACAGATATCATTGAATTAAAGGATAAGTATAGTTAATTACTATGGTAGCTAATAAAAATTACTCCAATAGCATTATAAACTAAATTTTGGGCTGCTACAGAATATATGATTTTGCAATGACCCTTCAACTGAAAAATCTTCCCTGCAGTTAGGAGCAAATTTTAACTGATACCAATCATAACAATTAGGGACAATAAATATGTATTCCAATGGATGGAGGAATGAATCCTATTGTGAACCATCATGGTGTAAAACTCAGAGTGACAATTAGAATATGGAATGTAGGAATCAAACCAATACAATTCCAATTAAGTGAAAACAATCAAAATCGAAAAGAAAAGAAAAAAATTTGGGGGGTCGGGGGGTGGGGGGGGGCTTTAGTTTTTGACAAAAATTGAGTAGATTGGCCTGCCAACACAACCTAATAATTACTGATAATTAAATTAAAATTATGGAAGGCATATTCTAAAACAAACACACCTATTAGCTTAATCATATATTTCATGTTATAAAGAAGGTATGTAATTTATTAATTTTTTTAGTAAATAATGTCATCATTATTAAGTGAAGTGTTTTGGAAGAAAATAGATAAGACATTTTATGAAGAAAAATGAATATCATATGTTGAAAATTAGATGACATCTTCGAGTTTAAAGTCACACATGCTCTTTTTGTCATTGATATATGTTTGCATTGGATTGGTTAGTTATCTATTAAATCAATATTCCTTGGATACGCAAAATACTTGGGTAAGGAAAATAAGATTAGTGGCATGGTAGGGGAAAGGATATTAATAGGATAGTGACATTAATTATTTATATAATAGGGATATATATAATTCTAAATATTTATAATGAACTATATGATAAATTGTGGTTAATTATAATTTATCATATTTCTAAGTTGATATTATGTTAATAGATTTTGGAAAGTTATTGGGGTAGCATTGGCCATAGAAAACTATTTTAGGCCATGATCTACTATCATTACTATCATGTTGTTAGGGGTTACTAGGATAGTGGGATATTATCCTTTTTTTTCCGATAAGCATTCCAATGGCATACCATCCAAAGGAACCTCCTGACCTTAGTACATCCATTCCTCATGGAATATAAATTTCATAATAAATTTTTAGAGTATAATTCATCTCCATTAATTTTACAAATGGTGAGGGAGAAAGTGAAAAAGCATCGAAAAACCTAAATGAGCTACAACTCAAGAAACGACAAGTTTTAGTAAACCTAACTAACAGTTAGAACTGTAGATAATTTCCATGAGTAACATGCATGAATGTATTAAATTCATTCTTATATTCCATTACAACTAATAGTAGAAATGCAATATCCATGGCACAATCATCATGGATTTGTTCTTATCCCTTTGTTTTCATCTTAGTCATGCAACAAAGACCACTTAAAAGTGGAATTAGTAATGCTACATTGAACCTATGTTCCCTTTCTTCCAAACCACTCTAATTCTCTTTCAATTTCATTTAAATCACACAATGTGAAACACCTAGCTTTAAAATGTCATTTTTGCATTATATCTTTGATGTTTACCCCAAATTTTCTAGAAAACATGAACCGACAAGTGTATTAGGACCTCAATGAAGATAGTAAATCCATCAAAATATTTAATAATCCATAAGGAAAAAATTCAAGGAATCAAACAAAATTTCAAATCCATCATCACAATAGAACCAAAGAAAAAAGCCTTGGATTCAAATAAAATAATCCAACAATACCAAAGAGAATCTCCCTACATGCTTTTCCAAGTCTAGGAAATAAACAACACCATGAACAAATCACCTAATATCAATGCTTTTTGATCCAAATATAGTTGCAAAAGATGTAACCAAGTTCCATTCTAGAACCAACAATGAAATTAATCCACACAACCTTTTAAATTCTTCATTACATGTAATCCATGGGGATCAATATCACATGTCACCAATACCATGTGTTCAAAACCACCATGACTGACTTAACAACTTTGAGTAGTATAACCTAACATTCCCCCCTTCAAACTTGAATTGGAATTTTCCTTGAAAAAATCTATCCAAGTTATCGAAGTGTGCCTTCATTACTTACCTCCAAGCCCTACTCACCTCAAATTATATAACTAGGGTATCTAAGAATCTAGCATGTCCTCCCTATCGCCTAAGTTTACATCTAGACCTTAATAAGACTCCATGGGAATGCACTTGCCATGCCCATAGCTTAAACCTTGACATTCTTCTCTTACCGCCCTTGAAACTCCATAATAATCATATTTCTTCATACCATGATTATTCATTTATTCATAGCCATGGCTTTTGGCATAAGACCACTCTCATTAAAGAGTCCACATCTACCTTTGCTCCAATACCAAATGAAAGAATTAAAATGCGAGAGAAAATAATAAATAATTACCAATAATAAAAAAGATAGAAAAAAACACCATGATTATATTGGAAACCCAAAATCGAGAAAACCAACTCATAAAGATTTTTTATTACTCATTGGACAAATCTAGCCATGATAATGGGCAAGTGAGTCCAACATCTTTGACTTCTAACACATTACAATGAAGTATTAAAAATCCTTTTAAAGGTTTCATTACATATAATACACATGCTAAATACTATTGGTCACAAATACCATGTACTTGAAACCATCACTATTGACTTAACAACTTTAGCTCTTTCACCAAGTTAATTTCAACCTAACATAAATTAATTCTCATCGACTCAATGTTTCATATTCATACCACTTTGGAGATGATTAAAGTGAGTGAAAAGTAAATAAATTACCCATATTGTTAAGGAATTAAAGTGTGCCACCTATTAACCATTGGGATCCCCTTATGATGTTTCTATAAAGACAAAACTAGGGTGGTTCTAAATGGAGAAGTAAACACAAGAAAAATGTTCCTTAACCCGATGCAATAAAAGAAATAGGAAAATTTTTCTAACAAGATGATGATCCTATAGGTGAGATGATGTAAACAGAAGAAATGTAGAGGATATGCTAATAGGATTGGTAAAATCATAGTATAAGTTCATTTGATCCAAGGACCTTACCTAATTCCAAGCCAAATGAAAGACAAATCCCTAGTCTAGTATATGGAATATTAGAGTTCAATTCCCATTTGTTGTGACTAAATTTAATATGTATAGGAGAATATCTTGAATATATTCCTCCATGGGTGGCTCTTCCTTCAAATAGATGGATTTAAATGCTCATGATATACCTACAAAGTTTACCTTCAATTCCTGTATAACATGGGGATCTTGAGACTATGAGATATTGCACTACTTTAAAAATGATCATGGATTGGGGGATGGATTATGCCATAATATATTTTTGGACATAGGTCTAGAAGGATAGGCTTATGATCTAATGTGTTACAGAGAAACATGGAGGAATATATATATATATATATATATATATATATATATATATATATATATATATATATATATATAAAATCCAATCATTCTGCAATGTGGTTAAGGATGGATCTCATGTGTTTCCATGTGTATCTACCTTTATGGGCATGGGATCAAAGAGGTCCCAATCTAATATTAATTCATATAAAGATTCACAAATATGATATTGGTAGAGAATCCACCTCTCTTAAAAAAAAAAATACTTATCTAAGTCATTACCTAGCTAGGATTCTATTAGATCCAAGCAAAGATTCACCAGAAGCTCGCAAATATTAGCAATATCTTAATTTTCACAAAAATGAAATAGAGCATAGATGTTAAAGAGCTTAATTTGTTAACCATAAGGTTCTAGAAACAAAAGTGTGAAAGCCTAATATTTATTTACATGAGAGAGAATGTTTGTGCAACTAAGTTATTCTGTAGCATGTATATGCCCCATAAATCCCTTCTTACACTTACGACTACCATTATGATGTATTTCCAAAATTTACCAGCTAACCCTATAATTCAATTTTCTTCTAGTATTCCTTCTTGAAGTAGAAGAGAGTGGACACTTTTATTTGATGATATTTTTTATAGATTCTTGGTTTTCTTCCTTGCCAATTCCTCTAATTTTCTAGAAAATGACCTTAGTTTTTTAATCAATGGTGGTTTGACTCCACTACTAAAGGCAATCTTTATTGTCAAATATGAGCCTAGGTTATTTTATTTATTTTCTACTTATTCTCTCCTTTCTCTATTTGTCTTCCACCACTTTTTTAGCTAATATTCTATAACCTTCTCCTCCTCCTTCTCTTGTTGATGTTGGTAAATTTTACATGTAAATACACCACTTAACGAGGGATAAATAGAAGAAGATAAAAGGGGAGAGTAGACCCTAAAGTCTTAGGAGAAGGAATAAAAGGTATGTTGCAAGGGAAAAACTAAAAATAAGATGTAGGAAGAGGATGTGAGGCAAGGTATTCTTTAGGGGTGAAATTTCACATTCAAAACATTCTACTTTTGGGATTACCAATGTTGCATCATCATGAGCCTTATATTCGTTCCTAGATTCAATTGGTGGTGTGGGATTGAAATTTAATAGATCATACTTTCTACTTTGAGTCCTTCTTTATTTCTCCTTCAATTCAACTTACCAATTAGTTCCTTCTTATCTTTGGCCTCACCTCCACTTAGTCTATGGGCCTTTTCTTATGTCTATGGCATGAAATTTATGATTTTATCTCTAACATGATCCCTAACCCCCCTAATGAATCTTTGAACTTAGATATTTTCCCTAAGTCCATTAGAATGCTAATTTAGTTTAGAATTCATACTCTTATATTATATTACCCTAGTTGTGTGGGAAATTATCGACTCCTAATTATTTTGGTAATATATCACTCTAAGGTACTTTTCCTCAAAATTATTTTGGAGTTGATGCCAATTTAAGTGCTTATCATATTTTTTTCCGTTTTCTTTAGATGGTCCCACAATGGATTTGTGTCATTGGAAAACCAACAACTAGAAATATGACATTCTCTAGTGGTTTGAAATCGTATAATGTCATATGCCCCTCAATATTCACAAACATCAATGATTATGACAACCTATTGAAAATGGGAAGCCTCTACTTCCTTACTTCATAACCCAATTTGTGACACTTAAAGGACTCTTTTTCATTGGGTTCCTATTTCTCTATATTGGGTCACCAAGATTCCATTAAGACTTTGATTTCTTGAAAATAGGAGGAGTGGTAATTAACCTAGTTCTTCAAAGTCTATTCCTCTAGCCAAATCCACATGGATCTATTTCTTATGAAGGGGATCATGAACTTAGTTAGTCGCTTACCACTAGGGTGGTGTGTGAACCTTTGACTCAAGTTTCTAATGCTCTGTTCCATAACATGGATATTGTGTGTATGTTGAGGCATATGATTCAAATAAAGGAAAATTCTAATTTTACAAAGTCCATCATTTATTTATTATGACAATTAAGGTCCTATAATGATAAACTCATCAATTATCTCAAACTATTAAAAAAACTAAAAAATATTCTACAACCAAATGAAATCATATCTAACTTGTTATTTAACAATGATGAATACAATCCATTTTTTCATATTTGTATATATAGACTTGGAAAATTAGTACTATTATTATTATTGCTCAAAGAGGCTCATCCCACAACTTACATAGGAAAAATATATGTGTAATTTCTTCCTTGTGCATCCTACAACCAAGCACAAGGGAGACAAAGATTTGTAATTTCTTCTATGTGCAACTTTGAGTTAACATGTGTCTCTATTCAAATAAAAAAAAAATCTTTAAATAAGAGAATAATTGTGTTCATCATGTTAATACATGTCTCTTTTAAAATAAAAACAAAATATTCTCTAAATTAAAAAAACAATGTCAATCATAATGAAAATAGAAATGAATTAGTTTTGGTTAGAAGCATTGTAAAAAATCAATAATCTAGATTTGTTGGCTCTTTTAGTTGTTGCACCAAGAGTAACATGAGGGAGATGTGTAATTCCTTGCTCAACTTACAGTTGGTAGATATATTTTTTAAAATAAAAACAAAATATTCTATCGATAAGAAAAGATGAATTAGTTTTGAAAAAAAGTACTAAACAACATCAATACCCTAGCTTTATCAACTCTCTTTGTTGTTGATATTAAAATCCAATATGAAGAAGATATAGTAAAAATATTTCATTCTCGAACCCATGATTGAAAAAAAAATCTTATATTCACTTTTAAAGTTATATAAATCTTATACCTTTTAAAAATTTCTCAATACAAAATATTAATTGAATATCCATACTAAGCAATATATTTTAATATCAAATTTATGTGTATAGAGAGAAAGATTACAAGTAAAAGAAAATAGTTACTTCTTAATAAGAGGAACATGTGTAATTCATTAAATTCTTATATATTATGTACATATTATATAAATTAATTGATATAATAATAATAATAAATAAATAAATAAATTATTTTTAAAACATTTTGTACTCTCACTATGCTACATTTTGACTATTTTTTAAATATATTTTTCAGTAAATTATCTTAAATTTAATACATATTTGTTGGAATTGAAGTTTAAATTATGTAGTCTACACAATCACAATCCAAGTATCCAAGATATTTTTCAAAGTGTTATATATATATATATAGTATGTGTATAATTAGTTGAGATTCATCTTAATCACAAAGTTAAAAAATGAGAAGTATAAAAATTGTTTTCAAGTTTTCTATTTTAAAATAAATTTACATATAAAAAAAATTAATACCTCTCCAAACTTATAGATTCAAGATTAAAATAAAACAAAAACTTACATTTCCCAAATTAATATTATTATTTTGAATAATAAATAAAACCATCTTATCTTAAAGATGCATTTATTATAGCATCATGCTACGCATGTACGCACATAACTCCATTTGTGTGCGGTGCGTACTAAGTAAGAGGAAGGAAATGAATAAATATATTCATATGCATACCTTATGAAATCTTATTATCTTCATACGCCTCTCATTTTTCATAGATATGAATTTCCACCTTCGCTCGCGTGTATCTAAAAGTATAGATAAGTTCCATCCTTCCTCAAATCCAACAAAATCTTCATACGCCTCTCATTCATTTTGCATAGATATGCATTTCCACCTTAACGTAGAAGTTAAAGTATAGATAAGTTCCATCATTCCTCAAATCCATGAATATAATTAATTATAGGTATAACAAATTTATGTATGTGTTTCGTATCCATACATGTAACATACCTCCCTGAATGGAGGGATACATTGAAACCCCTCCCCACCCAAACGAGAGAACAACTTCATACCAAAGGCATGCAAGAAATTCCATATTCCACATTGCGTACTTTCCGTGTCATGTCGTGGATGAGTGCCATTATTAGGGTTTTGGTCTAAGCTGTCTATAACCATAGTGGTAGCCGCATGTAGAGGAGGTTGGTCTAGCATATGAGAGAAATTTTCCACAATGGTCCACCGTATTTCAGGGACTTCTAATGCTTTATATTTGACCACAAGGGGTTTGTTTGTTTCCCTCTGAAATTGAAAAGTATCATGCGACCTCGGGGAAAACTGGCTAGGCTTTAGAGGTAAGGTAATGTTTTTATCCTTTTTCGCTTGAGGTCCTATGAGATTCAATCCATGTCATGGTTTAGGGTCAACCATTCTTTTGCTTCCCCATGGGGACTTTGATGTCTCGAGGGAAGGCCACTATAAATTTAGGATTGCTTTTTAAACGTAGACTCTAATATCTTAAGGACAAGCCAGTCTAAATTTTGTGATACATATATAAAATTTCTCCGGGTCTTCGTTGTATTACTAGATTCGGTTAATTCGAAAGAATCTTGTGGCACACGTTTAGTGTACAAGGGTTTCCATCCAAAAATACGAACACAATGAATGACTTTGCTATTTTATGATAATGTAAAATTTGTTTGACATGTAGCTTCAATTGCAAAATTTTGATGATTATTGTACATAAATATTATAAAGAATAAATTAATTATGCAATGTTGCATTGAAATGAAAATAATAGTTGGGTTTGAGTATATTTTAAAACTGATTTTGTTTGGGTAAGAACTTATTTTTTTAAAACATAAGGAAATATGTTAATGGTCCAAAACCAAGAAGTGCCTGATAAGAGTGAAAGCTTACCCCTTATGAATTACCAATGGGTAATTTCAGGTGGCCTAGTTTTCCTTGAATAAAGGTGATGAGATGTTAATGACCCAAAACCAATAGGTATTTGATAAGAGTGAAAGCTTACCCCTTATGAACCACCTTCTCAATAAAATAATGAACAAACAAACAAACAACAAAATCTAACATAAAACATGAACACAACGACCTAGTAAACCTTGTCCTCCTCTCCGTAAATCGGGTCATGATCGAGGGGATTTGAACCTTGGATCTCATAGTTTTCATAGATTTCACATTACTTCAATCACCAATTGAGTTGCCTCCCTTGGACACCACAAACTAATCTTTAATCAACATGCGGTAATTCATATATAATGGTCAAATATAAGGTTCAATTTTCCATCATTCATTGAAATCTCCTCCATAGACATTTCCACGGTGTACGAATCAAGCTCAATGAGGTGAGAAATATTGAAACACAAAGAAATTATAAGTAGTGTTCCACGGGGATGCAATCCCTAGGGTGGGGGTTGTGCCCCCCACATTTCCCATGCTCTGTGGATTGGAGGTGGGGAGGGGGATTGTACCTAAGGAAACATTTTTACATTACCCCTTTGGGGGGAACTTGGGGAAAGTGGGGGATGTGTTTCACCAAAAGGGTGACATATGGGTGCCCCCCTCCCATAGAAGGGGGACTTTTAGGCACTGCATCTAGATTTTTTGTCTATCAACCCATGAATATTAAACAAAAATAGGGGATAGAGCTTTGAAGAATCTATGACTTCGGTAATTAAAGGTGATATTAAATTCTTAAAGTGAAAGTGATTAGTTCATTCATGATGTTTGAGAGTGGTTCCAAACTCATTAGACTTCACAATTTTAAATCACATTCATAGTTTAGCAAACTTAAAAAAAAAAAATTAGGATTTTAAGATTAGTAGGAGAGACTCCAAGACTTGCAACACCTCCAAATCCGATGGGATTATCATGTGCATGGTTCATACTATCACATTTAGCCTTAGTGATTACAACCACATAGGGCCATTATGGCCCCAACAAAGACGGTAGTGCTTTGCTCATAACAACCACTCTTGGTAGTGGTAACCTACTTTACAAAACAAATACTACCAACTTCAACTCCTAGTAATCACAACTACACTAAGAGCTAGGAACAATAAGTTTAAGTACCCCTTAATGTTGCTAACACACTTCTAGCCTCTTAACCCACAAATATTAGGCTAGAGCAACCAAAAATTTTGCTAATCCAAGAATACATAATCTCAAATCACAAGCTAAACAAGGACAATTGTGACAAGCCCAGAGAATGGAGATAGGAAACTTCCTTTGTCATCACTTCAAGGTTTGTCTCTTAGTTTTCCCTTAATCTTGCTAGGGTTAGTTCAAGCTTAAGGGTGACTTTGCAAGTATCAAGAACAAGGTAAAAGTGAATTACAACCTTTTTTCCTTCTACCATTTTTCTCAAGATAACTTTCAAGATTAATTTTCATAATTCTTTACCTTTCCAAAGGCCCTTTATGCTCTTGTATAGGATAGGATAGGCATCCTCATTATTACATGAACCAAACTTTCAACCAGTAACATATTCGTCTATCAAAAATACCAATGTATTGCATCATCACTATCATCATCATAATCAATTTCATAAAATATCATAACAACACCACATCATCATAAATCACATCATAACATGATATTTCTAAATAATAAAAAATCCATACATGTATACATCATAACACTAATGTTAATGTAAATAATCATCAAAGAATCAATGTTGTCACATATGTCTAATTCTAACATAGTTAGGCATAACAAACAGATATAGAAAAACTACTAAATATAAGCAATATTTCCTGACATCATAACAACTAAATGAAACAACAAAACTCTTCATGCTTTCCATATCTATACCTAAGCAGAGTTAAAACTCCTTAACATCGTAACAAAGATACTAGATACTATTATTAAAGTATTACAACATGGAACAACAAACCTCTTCATGTTTTCTATATCTATACTTCTGCATGGCTTAAACTCCTCACCCTGTTTCAAATCTTCGAGGATCTAATTCGAATCATAATTTATCGAAGGCTCACTACTAATTAATCACTATAATGAAAACCTATAGGTCCAAACCAATTCTGTGAAAGCCTATTGCATGGTCGTGGAGGAAATTGCTTCATGTGAACATCCAAAGCACTACAGACACTAAAGGTTTTTTCTTTGAACTGTGGAGTTGATTCTCCACTACCAATAATAATATTAAAATTGCACAAACATACAGTATGTGCTTCATTTGAATATAGTGAAATATTGCTTATGAATTTTTAATAAACATCAAGATTTCAAAATGTGAAGTTTAATGTCAAGACAGGGCTGTTAAGAGCTCGACCAAAATCAAAAACCACAACCAGAAAAAGCACGCAACAAGAAAGATTGGAAGCAGCTAAACAATATGAAAAAATGAAATAAAATAAATGATGATATATATCTCATTTGCAGCTGAATGCATCTCGTTGACAGCTGAGAATTTCTCATCTAAGTTACAGTTTTATCTTTTAACAAAATAAGGATAACGAAAGCACTGCAGTCTTGAAATCCTAACTCATATACAGTGCAGTCCTAAAAGCTTTTTTTACAGCTAGGGAAACGTGAAATACCTACTTCTGGAACTATATATATATATATATATATATCACGGTCCAATTTAGACCTACTAATCTATTTAATAAGCACGCCTCACTGTTTTTTATATGTCCGATAAATCTGGGTTAATTTATATCAATTTACTATGTTTTTAACATCTCCAAGATATTGAGAAATCCGGGGTTCTAATACATCTATTCTATGTTAATATCTAAATTGTTTATGGCATCTCCAGGATCTTGACAAATCTGGGTCAAAATACATGAATGTACACCTCACCGTTTTTGACATTTCTAAGATCTTGATAAATCTAGGGTTAAAAGACATCCATGCTCATCTCTAACTAGTGAATAGAATATTGTAGTTCCTGCCTCGATTGTATCAATGGCTACTGAAATCTCACAGCATATACCCTAAAGGCGGCATATCCTGGCAGAGCCCATAAAATACAGAAAGATGAAGTTGAGCGTAACATGAATTAAAAGATTTGCACGTTTTTCTAACCAATGATTGTGACATGTTTCCAGGAGAAGGAAATTGAATAGAGGACAAAAATGCAACTCTGAATCTCTGCAATGTCTAAAAAAGCCCAAGCACTTTTATGTATGATGGAATCCGTTCTTAAAATTTTTATGGTTACTTATTAATAAAACTAATTAGACGACAGACTAGGATTACATAAAGTTCTCCATTTCCAGTCACTGTAGCTCTGAGAGCTCTTAGGAACTCTAATTTCATATATGGTTAAGTAAATACCATGATAAACATGCACTGCATTCCAGGACCACGAAATCTAGATATATGTCAGGCGAAAATATTAAATATGTAACTGCTACATTACACAATTTCTCAGAGCCTAGAGGGATCATATGGACGAACATAACCGCAATGATTGCAGTCATGCTGACTGATGGCCGACTCCTGATCTGTAAAATTGTGGACAGAACTATACCCAAATGGTAAACTATATAGGCCATGACTATGGACATTAAATGCAGTACTGTTGCAGGGATCCTGAGCGTATAAAAAACTAGCATTGTATGTAGAATTAGTAGTGCACAAGTTTCCCTGCATAATTCTAGCTTGAAGCCAAATGTGCATAAGCTGGAGAAACTTAACGTACTGGATGGCTTCATCGAGCATGGAAACAGTGTCCAGCCTTTTGCCTCCTGGTATCATGGATTGAAGTATTTTAAACCTTCTCCGGATCTTGTGTCTCCTATTTCTTGCTGCAATACTTTGAGGATCCATAGACAACTTCTGTCCCTGCCCCTGCCCCTGCCCCTGCCCCTGCTTCTGCCTCGGCCTCGGCCTTTTATGTTTATCGAAGGCAGTTAAACTAGTCTCGGATTGTTTGGAACCACCATTATCATAATCACACCGCGAATTGGATTCCATGAGTACTGCTCAGTGTTTATAATCATAGAATTCAAAGGAGTTCAAATGCTGTTGATGTGGGTATATATGTGAGTGGATGCTTCCATTTTCAACTGCGCTTGTTTAGGGTGTCATCTATCAGCAACAAACTACCGTTTCGTCTTGTCTTGTAGCTTCACGGAATCTGTGATGATAAACTTCAGTTTTAATTTGTTATTTTGTTTATTCTAGTATTTTATTATATTTAATGTACGTATTAATGTCGATTCAATGTCAAAGTTCGTTTATATGAGTGCAAGAAACCTGACAGAGGATGTTCGAAGTACAATCATAAAAATAAAAGTAAAAGAGCAAGTAAAAACTCAGGGAAACAATTACGAAGCTTAACGAGAATAAGTGTTTTTAGTTTATTATAGGATAAGTGTGTTTACTTGACGTTGTATCAGGGAAGATCATATATATGATCTTTAAAAATTTTATTTAACTATAAAAATTAATTATAACTAATGAATAGATGATATAGATTTATTTTTTATTATATGTTATTAATACGTCTACTAATATGTTTAAATTTCAAAATTAGTTGTATTGTTTTTATTTTTCAATTTAATTAAAAAAATATTATAAAATTAAATATATTGAATTATTTTGATTATGAAATGAATTATGATTTTCTTGAGAATATGATATTGATAATAATTTATGATATTGGTTCATAGTATTGTAACAAAATCTATTTAGAAATTAAAAATTTTAATGGAAAAGTGGAAATGAAGCTCCATAATTAAGAGCTCTATTACATATTTGTTTTAAATGTATTACATATTAAAAAATTTAATGGAAAAGTGGAAGTGAATCTCCATAATTAAGAGCTCTATTACATATTTGTTTTAAATGTATATATGTTTGGCTCATATATTAATTTTTTTATAATTAATAATGATGATGATGGTTACTCTCCATTAAGACCAGTGCAGTCTATAGCACCTTAAGAGAGGAGAAAGAATCTAAGCTTGATTCTTCAAAATCTAGTTTCTATGGTCAAAGAGAAGGGAAATAAGTGCTCCAAGATTGCTATAAATGGGTTGGCTTAATAGGTCAAGAAGATTGGAAGTGTGACATATGGTAGGGAATTGAGAGCGAATGTGAGTAAGAGTTAGGCAGTCTAAAAGGAAGTGCTTTTCATCTTCCACCTGCTTAGAATCACAAATCTGACAAATTCTATTGTTCCAAGGGGTCTTGGGAATAGACCACCACCCGGTCTCACTCCGAAGCTCATGGGAATTAGTTCTTATCTTAGTGATGTTCATTTTTTTCTTATTGCTGGACAACATAGAGATAAGTTTGATTATCAAGGGTGTAGTTGATCACTTCCTTATAGTATCTTAGCTTCCTTTTACCCTCAAGCTCCTGATCCTCCCACAACTTGTCCTAAAACTTGGAGGTAATAATAATAATTAAAAAAAAAATACATTGTGCTAGGGAAGTAACTGGGTCACTCAATTCCAACATCTACTACTATAACCCCTAAGTGTCTTGCTTAAGAAGGCTCCATTCCACATACATAAGTGAGAGGAGGGGATTTGAATCTCAATCACTTTTATGATAACACTTTCATTTTCACTTGTTTGCCAACTCCACATACACAAGTCACACTGGGATTTGAATCTCAATCACTTCGATCATAACACTTAGATTTTTACTGGTTTTCCAATCAAGGTGCCCCAGAGGGTTAATAATAATAATAGTTTAAAATAAAATTACAATTTAGTTAATTTTTATGATTTGTTTTTAGCAATATGAGATGTATCACCAAGTAAGTGTTTTGATGTCTATGGTTGTGCTAGTTAGATTTATGACATTTTACAATTTTTCATTAGAGTTTGGATGTTAGTTGTGAGACTTTTTTTTTCTCTAGAGGTGATTAACATGGTGCATTTCACTTTAGAAAATTATTCTCTAACTAGCAATGTTATCAGAAATGGACTACTGGAATCTAAAAATATATATTGAACTAAAACTCTACATTTACAACTAAAAAGGAATTGGTTAAAAATACATAAAATATTCAAATTTTGAAAAAGAAAAGAAAACATATAAACTCTTGTACATCCATATGAATCTAAACCATTAGAAGGAGGAGTGTCTCTTTAAATAGCATTAAGAGAGCCCTATGGATAAGTATTATGCTTACAAATAAGTCAATTTACTGCCTAAATGAACTAGGTTTTGGTGGTTTCTAGTTGCATCAAATGGGATTGTACTAAATGAGATGGTGCTTTAAGGTATGTTCGATATTGATCCGACATAAAATGGCCCAAATCACCTAGTGAAACTAGTTTTCCTCCAAACCAATTAGACTAGTTGGTTCAACCAATTTTGATATGCCTCCAATGACATTGTTAGTGAGTCATGAGAAAATAATGAACATCTCCAAAATGAGGAGTAAGCATCTATAGTCCTCATAAACCATAATAATATAAAGAGAACCAATCAAATCTTGAAGAGACAATAGAACCATATTCTAATCTCATAGTAGGGAGAGCATCATAAGGTAAAATGATCCTTGATGTCAAACATGAGGAGCAAATTTGGAAAATATAATACTCTCAAGAAATATGGTGTTCTACCTCAATGTGACATTAGTGAGGGAAAACTCTCAAGGTGCCAAGTTAATAGGGTTTGATGTTCTCTTTAAGTTGAATGGATCTATAGATGCACTAAAAATACAAATCTTAGTAATGTTGAAGTTTTGAAGAAAAAAATGCTTTAAAACTCAAAGCACATAGACCAAAGATAGCTTTTGTGAATATCACCCTTATATATCTTGTCCCTAGAGCTAAGTAAAATATTCACTAAAATACTATAAACATATATTAGATAAAAACATCCATTAATTTATGAAATATACATTAATTAATTTATGTGAAGTTTAATATTCATGAAGCCTCAATTTTAAATCTTATAAAGAATAACCTGTAAACCAATTCTCAACCAAACTAAAATCTTATCAAAAAGAAATTAAGAATAACAACCAATTCTCAACCATACATTGCATATTAATGTCCATTTTCATTTTAACAAACTATTTTCGTTGAGCAACTCTGTCTAAATCTATGATCTGCTAAACAATTAGGTCATTCCCTTTCGTTTAATAATGGCAGGAGGATATCACTTGTGTGACGGTGGAATGTTGAGTTTGACAACTACTTTGTGGTCTACTATATTGTCGGTATGACATGATCTGATACGCCCCAGATTGTGTAAGGACAAAGAGAAGGAATAGTAGGGTTGTGCAATTATATGCAGGGAGAAAATTGATTTGATGGTAGAAAGTTATATTTACCGAAAGGGGCATATTTGTATAGCAGCGTTTGTCTCTTATAAGAGACAGCGGCTCGAGGAAGACTTTCTTAACCGACCTGTATCACGTACCGTCGCCAGAAAAAGGTCACCCTTTCCGCACGCAATGGCTTTTTGAAACTTCACATTTACATTATCGACCCCACCCCTTCACTTCAATGGTCATTCACTCTCGTACGTCCCACAATAAATACTTCATTACCGACCCGACCCACTGCTTCTCTTTAATTGCCCATTCACTCTCATCCATGCCACAATATGCATTCATTTTTTACTGGGATTACCATCCACAGCTTTATTTGGCGTCAGAGTTAGGTAGGATGTATTTAGCGTTAGAGTTAGGTTTAAAATTGGGTTTAGATCTGGTGCACATAGTAAACATTGTTGAATTTTTTTTTAATTCTTAGCAGCTTAAGTTGGATAACAGCTTTGTATTTGGGGTTGCTTCGGCAAAAACCCAAACTCTCTTTTTCAAATAAATAAAATTGCATACTCGTTATAGTTAAAAAAAAAAGAAATACTAGATTTAATAATAGTAAATATTGTTGTTGTTGCTCCTTTTTTTTTATAAATAATATACATATCATTTTATTTTAATTAAAGTTTTACATTATAAGAAAACAAAATCATATCTTACAAATTTTAATAATTAAATTTTTGTTATGTATTGGGCTTTGGGGGCTTTGGATAGATAGTGATCAGATGCCATGTTAAGGCGCTCCTTGATGTGAGAAAATGATCATTTCATATATTACTTAGACTAGATGTTTTTAAAAGTTTTACATTATAAAAAAACAAAATTATATGTTACAAATTTTAACAATTAAATTTTTGTTACATATTGGGTTTTGGATAGATGGTGATGAGATGCTATGTTAAGGCGCTCCTTAATGTGAGAAAATGATCATTTCATATATTACTTAGACTAGATGTTTTTAAAAGGATGTGTTGTTAAAATGTGTAATTTTAAAATTTTGTTATGGAAAAAGAATTTACATGATGATAAGGTAATATTGTCTAATATTAAAGTTTGAGTAATTTTATCCAATTTTAAAAATGTATTTGGACTAACATTATCGACCTTGAAAATAAAACCTAGAAAGGTGTGGAAAAGAATCATTTCATCTATTACTTAGACTAGGTGTTTTTAAAATGTATAATTTTAAGAAAATTTGTTATGGAAAAAGAATTTACATGATGACAAGGTAATATTGTCTAATATTAAAGTTTGAGTCATTTTATCCAATTTTAAAAATGTAAGTACTTTTTCGTCGTACTAATGTTCAAATTTGAAATATTTTCTTAAAATGTTTAATTGGACAGGCTATTAGAAACATACTATTTTATAATTTATCATTTATCTTCTAGAAAGGAAAATTTGGGGGATTGCTTATATGCCTATTTTAGTGTTAGTTCTTAGTTAGGAGATTTGGGGTTCAAAGCCTTCCATAGGCATTTTGAAAATCACCTCAATTAGAGTTCCTCTGCAGAAGTTATGTTGTTAGGTCTCAAACCTAACAATAATTTAGGGTTGAGGCATGCAAAAAACCTAACCCTAGATAACTATCAAGCTATGTTAAATACCGAGGCACTAGGAAGAAAAGGGATTGCATTATTTTAGCATTGTACTTGTTCCATAGTTGAGTAGAACATTTAGGAGTGTGATTTGATGGCATCATAGAGGGGGGAGAATATTATATAGAAAGTATTCATTCACAATGCCAAAGGCAATTCCATAATGAGTGCCTCTTTTTTTTGTATTTGCATTTCATAACCAAAGGAAAGAGTGTACAAGTATACCCCATCTTCTAGTTGGATTTTGTCCCATGTAGGGTTTCCTATATACATCTTGTGTTCATTTGTATGGATGGTGTGTTCGAATGCTTATTATTTCATTTTTTATTTTAGTTATTTTCATAAATTTGAGCAATATGCTACTGATAATAAATATATGGACTAAGGAACTAAACTTGCATAGTAAAAGATTTTAGAATAACATACGATCTATTGTGACAAGTTGTTTCAATGGATTATCCACAACAATTTATAGATTTTATTGGTAGCATAGTAGTTTTCTCAGCAACTTTCATGGAAAATTGTAGGATCTAGGAATTGGCTTAAGAAATAAGTCACAAAACCCTAGCCATGGCTAATGAGTCCAATCCTCGCAACCCTTAGGATGTAGCAGAAGAGAGATTTGCAAGGCTAGAAAAACAAGTTTTTGATATCTCTTGCAACATGGCCCTCCTCATGGAAGCTCATGTAAAAAAAAATGACCCTTTGGGAACGTTGGTGGCTATAACATAGAAGTTGGATCACATGAGAAATTAAGAGATAATGAAGACCCAAAAATAGATTTGAAAAAAGAGAGTAAGAAAGAGAAACCAAATTCCATTGCCATCACCCCTTCACAACCTCTAACTAAAATGGGAGGGAAAGTGGACATCAAGCCCTTCCAAGATGAGATTGATTTTGTTAAGTTGAATCACTGATTAAAATAGTTAGAAATCTATGTTTGTGTCCATAATATAAAGATAAAAAGAAAAAGAAAAAATCCAACTAAAACTAGAGAGCCATGCATTAATTGAGTGGGAAAACCACATGGAGACACTTAGGTTGGATGGGGATCTACTAGTATCTAAGTGGGAGGTTGTTAAATTTCTCACCAAGTCCCAGTTCTACCATATTGGGTATGCCAAGGTCCACTCGATCCATTGGCATCACTTTAGGTAGAGAAAACCTCGTAGTGTAACGACCCATTTTGACCTAGGAAGCTAAATTTACCTATAGCCTAGTTGTATTTCATTGTGTATTATTTGTGAAACATTATTTAACATTTAAACTTTAAACTATGGACATGTGGACCCATGTATGTGTAAATACTATGAACGATTATTTTTATGTCGTTAATGACATATTATATGATTTAATTGTACATGCAAGTTTTAATTTAAGGATATTGGTATGTGATAATGCCAAATGGATTTTTTTAGCACTTGTGATTTCCCTAGGTTGAAGAGAGAAATTTCAGAGGTAACCACAAACCACTTCTAGGCCAGAATCTAGCCCTTGCTCAAAAAATTTGTTATTAGGCTAGATATAATGCTCAATAAGGTATGATTTTCAAAGGTCTGTTGATGATAAAATGGGAAAATAGATCGGGCATGGGATCATGTCAAGTTAATTTTTTGTCTAGTGATATGATGAAGAAAGAAAATGTTTCTCCACAGGGGCATGGTAGGCAGTCTTGGTGGTGAAATTTAATTTAAATCGTTGTAGGAGGGTGAGTGTAAGAAAGGTGGAAGACAACACATAGAGCATAAAAACTACATATGAATTCTAAATGTTGCTTTAAGATGAAAACATATATCACTTGGAAAAATTAAATCAGAGCACCATTAAGATGAATTATGACTTAAACATCTTGTTTTTAAAGCAAGAAGACATACATTCAAGGTATGTAAACACATAAGACAAACTTACAAGAATGAAGAAGCACAAACACCATCAAATCTAACACAAGAATCCCTGCCAATCACCTTATGTCTTTCATTCATTCACTGGACAACTTTTCAGAAAATGCAATGCACAAAGTGTGTTTCTCTCTAATATTACCAACATAACCATTTACTATGTTTTTGATCTCTATATACATCATGAGGTTTTATATCCCACTCTAGGCGGTTGAAATTATTGATCAAAACAAACTTATGACTAGATACATCAAAGTTTTAGTGCATATACGGAAAAATAGGAGTGGTTTTCCTTACAACCAATCTATGCCTAAAACATCACCAACTTGGAATATTTGTAAATAAAAATTAAATACATCTCCTAAGACAATATTCCACCTATCCACATGATCTAAACTAATTATAGAAACAAAAAATTTGAAATATGAAATGAAATGATGCTAAATGTCTAGTTTCACATTGCATCAGCTAGTTTCACAGCATATTGAAGTACCCATCACGGTTTTGTATGGTTGCAACCATCCTATGAAAAAATGGAACAAATGGGTGTCTTTATAATGTCTTTGTTGTGGTACTAAACCTCCGAGATAGGCTTCATAGTGCTTCTAAACCTCCTTATTGACTAACCCTCACTTTCGCAACAAAATTGTCACCTTTTGCAGCACCTTCTAAATTTTGAACATATGATGAATTTCTTGTGGAATAAAGTGTTGGGAATAAATATAAGTGTTGTGACATTCATATAACTCCCCACATAAAAATTAAAAATTCAAAATTACACTATCTCATAAACATCAAATACTATATAAAAAGTGCAACAAATTCGCAACAAGTCTACTATGAAACAGGGGCTGAATTTTTGGAAAAATAGGGGTCGAAGACTAGCTCATATATCGTCAATCCTAATAGTTTTTACAAAACAAAAGGAGGTTTTTGAATATGACAGTGTACTTGAGAGAAACATCTCTCAGTTTCCCAAAAATCTTCTCCAACTCCTCACAATCTGCACCTAAACATCATAACTAAAATAGGAGATGAAAAAACCTGAAAAATAGTCTGTAAAGATGAATTTGAATATTTAAATATATGACATTTGTGCAGAAATTGAAGGAGTGTTTTGTTCTTTGGACCATTAGTGAAAAAAACCTCTTTTTTTTTACTAAATTAAGCTCCATTTGGTCGAAAACATATTTTGAAAAGGATGACAAAAACAACTAGTTTCGCAGCAAATTCGTAGCAAGTCCAACATTTCGAGCTTATGATGGCCTTTCTACAGAGTTTTCTAGCTCATACATGCATTTTTGGGATTCATCCAGGACTAAGGAACAAATATAGGTTTGGATTTGCACCTGTTAAGGAGGATCAACCACTGGTATGCGAGAATTGCAGCATTGGGTGGATTCACATAGCCCCCGCCTCCCTTACGTAGCGAAAAAAATGACCATACCATGGATTTTGATGGAGATGGTGAAAAACTGAGCAATGCAGAATGAAGGGAAAGTTCAAATAATCTTGCAAAAATTTCCTAGAGCATAAATGGGAGCGATAATCATGATTGGAAATGAAAATTATGAATGCACAACACCTCCTGGAAAACACATCGCTTTGGGAAAAGGAAAGGATTTTCCTTCTGAACTTTATATTCACGTTGATATCATGATTTGTCCTTGAAATGAAATTCAAAATAACTCCACGGAGCCTCCAATTTTTTTCCCAATCCATCTCATGATTACTTGGATGTAGACTTGACTTATAAACTTGGGTGACCCGCTTATGATGACCAGGGATGATGACCAACTTATAATAACATGGATTTTTATGACATGATCTTTGTACTCTTTCCATGGTGACTAGAAACTTGCTATGATTACCCTTTGAATTTATACATTTGGACCTTTAACAAGATAAATAACTTTACATGGACACTTAATCTAAACCTATACCTCTTTAAACCATAATAGTTAGACAATCATGGCTAATCTTTACAGATTAACCTTAGTTTAAATAGAAAGACTAACATGGCAAATATTCCTAAACATAAGACCCTAACATAGGCTCTAATGGGGATGGCATCCTCCCTATGAGGTTCCAAGGACACTGTAGACGAGTAGCCTGAACCATTGGGCAATGGATTCCAACTGCAATCTACTCTGACCTGCAACATTCTCCAACTAAAGCCAAATGCAAACTGAAACTCAAACTAAAATTACTTCCCTCGGTTGAAGCTGGGAATGAAAACCAAACTGTAACCGAACTAATAACCTGTTCTAATCCTCAAACTGAACCAAATCCATTCTTCAAACTTAAAAGTAATTGTTCACTGAGAGTTGAAAACTTTGCTACAAACTGAAATTGAAAAGAATGCTCAAAGTGTTGAGCCTATTCTTCACACTTTCCTACTCAAAATTACTTGAAACATCTACTACATCAGGTAATATAAAAATTCCAATGTAACCATGAAAGAAGATGACCACTTACTTGACTTATGCTCACACTTTCCTTAAGTAGGGAGAAAAAATAAGGGAATGGAATCTCAAACTGTACCATAGACTAATAACCATAATCCAGAAATATAAGAAAATCCATCTTCCTTAATTATTGAAACAAATTGGAAACAGGGTCTTGGAGATCATGAAGTCCTTCATTTGGTTGATCCTTATAAAATTGCAATGCAACAATTCTTTCTTTCCTATCATCCAAATTAGTGACAAGGTTTGTGTGTTCTTGAATATCTTGAATTGAGGCAACCAAATCTTGAATAACAAAAATGTCTACATCCATAGGGTCTAGAACAACATGCTCTTGTTCATTATTTCCTTACAACTTTGGTTAAATATTTTCATAAGTTTTTTCATGAGATGAAAACTGAGAAAATGAATGACATGAAGAAAAAAATGATCTACTATCCTTATCCATTTCTTGTTCATTTTAAAATTACTGAATATGTTCATCAAACTCAAGAAAACAAACATGTTGTACATTATTATTGAACTTAGTGGATGAATCATGATTGTCATATGTAAGCATTGATTATTCATTATATCTGAGCTGATTGTTTTATAGTTCTCCTGAAATTTGTAAAGGTTGTTGAATTTCCTTGGAAAGTTCTGGAGAAAGCACGTCATTGAGATGCAAATTTGTTTCTTTTTCAGTGAGGGGAAAAATAATTACTTGCTGAGAATTTTCTTGAGTGTCATGGTAGCTAGTTTCTACATCTTCTTCCTAGTTAAAAGGTTTCTCATGAATAACCTCTACAATCTCATCATCCATAAATTGATCATCTTCATAAAAACTTTCCAAATGCTTAATAAACTTTTCAAAATGTGTGCAACAGTATTTGACCAACAACAAGGAAGGATGCCATTCTCTATATTTATCATAAAATACAATATGAAAATCTCTAAGAGAACACAATCAACCATTTGGAAATATTTTGTACCAGGATTGTGTATTTCCCTCCAAGGATACCATGAACATCTTCATCAAACAATCCTCATGAAATCGAACATTGAGTCTACGCACATGCATGTGAAATTTAACCAAATGATAACAACATGATCTCTTACCTGATCTCTAGATTTTGGTAAACAAGTCTGTCAATCTACACAAGGCATGTGATTTGGAAATCCTAGAATATGATCTCAATTTAAAGGAGCATACCTTGCAGATATAGAACTTATCTTGAGCTAGTAGAGTCGCAAGAAAAATCTTGATTTATGGATCTTGCTACCAATGGAGTCTTTGGATCAAGTTGAAATTTGATTGGAGTCACTAGGTGAATGGTACATCGTTCATGTGTTTGGTTGTTTCCACCATCAACAACCAGATCTGAAACTTTGATGCTCTTTCCTAGAGAAGATAAAACCTTTCGTTCCCCAGCAAAGGCGCCAGAATGTTAGCACTTCGTGATTTCCCTACGCTGAAGATATAAATTTAAGAGGTAACCACAAACCACTTTTAGGCTAGAATATAGCTTGTTTAGCCTTGGAGAGGGCTCTCTCACTTAGGTTTATCAAAAAATATATTATTAAGCTAGATATAATGCTCAATAAGGTATTATTTTCAAATGTTTTTTGATGAGAGAAGAGAAAATTCGATTGGGCATGGGATCATGTCAAATTAATTTTTTGTCCAGTGATATGATGAAGAAAGAAAGGGTTTCTCCATAGGGGCAAGGTAGGAAGTCTTGGTGGTGATATTTAATTTAAATCGATGTAGGAGGGTGAGTGTAAGAAAGGCGGAAGACAACACATAGAGCATAAAAACTATAGATGAATTCCAAATGTTGTTTTAAGATGAAAACATAGATCACTTGGAAAAAATAAATCAGAGCACCATTAAGATGAATTCTGAGTTAAACATTTGGTTTTTCAAGCAACAAAACATACATTCAAGGGATGTAAACACATAAGAAAAAATTACAAGAATTAAGAAGCATAAAAAACATAAAATATGGCACATGAATCCCTGCAAATCACCTTATGTATTTCATTCATTCACTGGAAAACGTTTCAGAAAATACAGTGCACAAAGTGTGTTTCTCTCTAATCTAACCAACATAGTCATTTACTATGTTTTTCATCTCTATATACATCATTATGTTCAATATCCCACTCTAGGTGGTCCAAATTATTGATCAAAACAAACTTCTAACTAGATACATCAAAGTTTTAGTTCATATACTGAAAATAGGAGTGGTTTTCCTTACAACCAATCTATGCCTAAAACATCACCAACTTGAAATATTTCCAAATATACATTTACACCTTCTAAGGAAATATTCCACCTATCCACATGATGTAAAATACTTCTAAAAACAACAAATTTGAAATATTAAATGAAATGATGCCGACTGTCCAGTTTCGCACTGCATCAGCTAGTTTCGCAGCAAATTGAAGTAATCCTCCATGTTTTGTATGGTTTCATCCCTCCTTTGACAAAATGGAAAAAATGGGTGTCTTTAAAATTTCTCTGTTATGGTATTGAACCTATGAGATAGGCTTCATAGTGCTTCCAATCCTCCTTATTTACTTACCCCCACTTTTGCAACAACACTATCACTTTTCGTAGCGCCTTCAAAATTTTGAACATATGATGACTTTCTTGTGGAACAAAGTGCTAGAGGCATAAATATAAGTGTTGTGACATTCATATAACTCCATACATAACAATCAAAACTTTAAAATTCTAATATCTCATAAGCATCAAAGACTATATAAAAACTTAAAAGTGCAACAAATTCGCAGCAAGTCTTCTATGAAACAAGGATTGAATTTCTGGAAAAATAGGGTTCCAAGACTATCTCATATCTCCTGAATCCTGACATACATTACAAAACAAAAGGAATATTTTGTAGATGATAGTGTCCTTGAGATACACCTCTCTCATTTTCCAAACAAGAGAAGACAAAAACCTGAAAAATAGGTTGTAAAGATGAATTTTAATATTTAAATATATGAAACATGTGCATAAACGAAAGGAGTTTTTTGTTCTTTTGTTTGTTAGTGAAAAAAACCCTCTTTTGGTTTTCCAAAATTCAGCTCCATTTGGTTGAAAACAACTTTTAAAAATGATGGAAAAAACAACTAGTTTTGCAGCAAATTCGTAGCAAGTCTAGCATTTCGAGCTTATGATGGCCTTTCTACAAATTTTCTAGCTCATACATGCATTTTTGGGATACATCCAGGACCAAGGAACAAATATAGGCTTGTATTTTCACCTGTGAAGGATGATTGACCGTCGGTATGTGAGAATTACATCAATGTGTGGATTCACAACACCCCTGCCTCCCTTTTGCAACAAACAAAACGAGCATACCACAGGTTCCGATGGAAATGGTGAAGAAATCTGTAATTTGGAATGAAGAGAACAGTTCAAACAATCTTTCAAAACGTCCTGAAGCATAAATTAGAGCGATAATCATGATTGGAAATGCAAATTATGAATGTGCAACACCTCTTGGAAAATGAAGCACTTTGGGAAAAGAATAGGATTTTCGTTCTAATCGTTATATTCCCATGAGAGCATGAGTTTTCCTTGAAATGAAATTCATACTGACTCCACAGAGCCTCCAAATTTGTGCCTAATCCATATCATGATAGACTTTATTTGTAAACTTAGGCGACCCACTTATGATGACCGACTTATAATAACATGGATTTTTATGACATAATATTTGTAATATTTCCATGGTGACCAGAAAATTTTTGTAGAAATTTGAATAACTGTTATATTATTCATCGAGATTATCTTGATCACACACTATTTGAGCTTCATGCATAATACATAACCTCTTCTACTATTGAACATTAATTTCAGAAATATAAACAATCGCATGCGCACATTAAAACCATAAACAATCACACATATAAACACAGTATTTATAGGAAAGCTTAAAGTTGAAAACCCCCAAATATCTGTATATTATAATGATAGAGATCATGTAACAATCATTGTACAAACTCCTCACAAGATCTCAGTACAATCTCCAATTGTTACACACTACACAAGCTCAGATCTAACAAAACACATGCTCCAATCTGCTCACTGTTGCTTTTTGCCTCTACGCAATCCAAGATGAATAATGACTGTCTGAGTTTGAATCCACCTAGTATGCCTTTGCGCAATCCTCATTGGCATCTCCATCAATGTGTGGTGAAACTCATGCACCGGTATGGTCTGGCCCATTAGTCCCCACTTGCTCTTTCACTGCCTCTCTAATTTAGTCCTACCTTTGAAGCTTGTCCATGCAGAGTTAAATGATGTATTCTTTAGTTTATTAATGAGTTTATAATTAGTGAATTAATTAATAATTAATTATCACCACTCTCACCCAGTGTCGCTTAGTTAGATTAAATACAACTAATCGCTATGTTTAACTAAGTTAAATAACCCCATCATGCTATGATCAACTCCACCAAACTCGTCACTGAGTTCTAAATGAATTCTCCATGCAATAGCTCCATTAAACCCTCAGGAATAGCGTAATTCCTTCTGTCAGCTGCTGTGCCACATCTGTGCACTTAACTGAAGTGCTCCAAGAGAATAAGATAATGTTTAGTGTCCAAATATTATTAAGAGCTAATAATATTCGACATGTCTATTTTTAGACTGGCAGTCTAAAAATAGACTCCGCCCAATATGTCTAAAAATAGAAGTCCATCTATTTTTCCAACTTGACCAACCAGCCACAAACAACATCACGCAACTCATAGAATATGATCGACATGTCTAAAAATAGACATAGTATAAAAATAATTTCAGCAAAATGGCACTGCCCGAGCCCTTAGTGAGCGACTTGGCACCACCTCGCTCATCATCTTGTTGCATTCTCAAGCACTCCTCTCAACAAGATATGGATTATACGCCCCTATCATTATCTGCAATGGTATTCGAATTTGCTCTGGTGAGCGCCTTCTTCCAATATCGGCATCTGATGGTAACTGGGTGGTGTATGGTAACACCAAGCCTTCTGTGCACACAATCTCATTAACAGTGATCTTTGGATGTCAATGTGTTTAGATCTATCATGAAATCTTTTGGATTAGCAGAGAGTTTGATGCAACTCGATTATCGCAATAAATCACGATATGATCCAAGTGTGACAGAAACGACCGACTGAGATCTTCCTCATCCATATAGCCTCGCATGCCTTGAAACTTCTTTGCCCATATACTCGACCTGCGGGCGAGTACCACGGATCTGCAGCTACTGTTTGTGCCAAGCTAACGGCTGGACCCGATACTGAAAATCCCTACAGATGTGCTCTTTCTGTCCGTTGGGCTCCCTGCCCAATCTGCATCTGTGAAGCCACATAGCTTCACCTCATTCGACTGTCTGTACCACAATCCATATACCGATGTGCCTCTGATATATCTCAATACATGCTTGCATGCCTTCCAAAAGATCTTGGTAGGCTTAACCATAGCTTGTGAAAGCTGGTTAACAGCATAACATATGTCGGGTCGTGTATTGACCAGATACATAAGCGACCCCACCAACTGTCGATAAACAGTGGCATCCACTACCTCCGTCGAAGTAGCATCCTCCTTCCTCCATCCACCAGGAAGAGGAGTATCAACAGGCTTGCAGCCATGCATGTTGAACTTCTCTAGTATCTCCCGGGCATACTTGCCTTGAGAAACAAATAGTCCATCACTGCGCTGCCAAATTTCCAATCCCGGGAAATAATGAAGGAGGCCCAAGTCCTTCATCTCAAACTCTTTTGCAAGATCATCCTTGCATGAGAGTATCAACAGCTCATCACCTGTCAAAATCAAATCATCTACATAAAGTACAATGATCAGCAACTTACCTTCCACCACAATCTGGTATAGGTTAGGATCCGCCTCACTCTTGGAGAATCCAAGTCCAGTGAAATAACTGTCTATCCGTGTGTACCAAGCACGAGGTGCTTGTTTCAACCCATACAACACTCTCTTGAGCCTGCACACATGTGACTCGCTGTTGAAGATCTCGAAACCTTCGGGCTGCTCTATGTACACCTCCTCCTCAATGACTCTGTTGAGGAATGCAATCTTCACATCCATCTGATGAATGTGCCACCCCATCTGCGCTGAGAGAGAAAGAATCGTCCGTGTGGAAGAATACCTTGCGACAGGTGCAAAGGTCTCCTCATAATCAATCTCCTCTATTTATGAAAAGCCTCGGGCAAAAAATATTTCCTTGTACTTCTCCACACTCCCATCAGATGCTTGCTTCACTTTGTAGATCCATCTTGAACCCACCACTGATTTCCCCTCCGACCTTGGGATAATCTCCCATGCATTGTTTCTGACAATCGAATCATACTCTTCCACCATGGCATCTACCCATGTGGGATCCTCCACAACTTCTTCGAAAGAGGATGGCTCTGTCACGATACACTTGCTCACAAGAGCCACGTATCCAGTGTACCGGTCAAGTGGCTTTCTCTGTCTGCGTTGTGCTGTAGGTGCTCCTACAACCTTCTCTGCATCTTGAGCCAGTCGCTCAACTTCTGTAGTGCGCTTCCGCCCTCTGATGGTTGGCGCTGCATGAGTGGTCTCTTCCACTCCATGAACCTCCTCTTGTGGATGATCCACATCCTGAGGCTCATCCTTAGGAACTAATAGCTCCTCATCTGCATGCAAGTGTGGCTCCCTCTCAAGCGAACACTTCATGGCTTTCTCCTCCTGAAATTTTATATCCCGTCGCACAGCAGTCTTGCGACTGTCTGGAAAATACACACGATAGTTGTGGGGCGTATCAGTGTACCCCAAAAATATCCCAACCTCTGCGGTCGACTCCAGCTTCTTCCCAGCATCCTTCGTCACATGAATGTAAATAGGTGAACCAAAAATCCTCAAATGGGAAATATCAAGCTTCTTACTAGAAAACGCCTCCTCGGGTGTACTCATGCCAAGTATCCTATGAGGAAAATGGTTCTGCACATATACTGTAGTATTGCATGCCTCCGCCCACAAGTGTATGGGTAGGCCCTGATCATGCAACATCGCCCGTGTAGCACCCACGATCGTTCTGCTCTTCCACTCAACAACCTTGTTCTGCTGTGGGTTATGAGGTGCTATGAGCTCTCTTCGAATTCCTTCTACACTGTAAAATTCCTTGAATTCACCAGAGATGAATTCACCACCATTGTCACTCCTAAGAGCCTTCACCTACTTCCCCGATTCTTTCTCAACCAGTGCCTTGAACTCACAGAAATTTGAGTATGTCTCGCTCTTCTTCTGCATGAAGAAGATCCATATAGGAAAATCATCAACAAATATCACATAGTATCTGTGCTTTGCTGTCGAAGCTACTGAGAAAGGTCCACACACGTCTGTGTGAATTCTCTCAAGGATCGTCGTGGCGCAACTATCCTTCTCATGAAAGGTGGCTTTCACAAATTTTACCAAGGTACATCCCTTGCACTGATCTGGCTGCGCAAGAGTACCCTTAGGAAGCCTAGTAGAAATCTTCTGCAGTATCTTCTAAGCTCCATGGTGAAGGTGGCCCAATCTCTGGTGCCACAACTCGCCATCATCCCGGCTCACCACTCCTTTTACCTTGCCTGCCATTGCTACGTAGCCATCTACCTACAATTGATAAAGGTTCTTAACTCGAACCCCTATCCTTCGGGTCTCACTAGTTGCCTTACTGTGCAGGAAAGCCTTTCCTCCGCTAAAGACAACATCATATCCCTTGTCTTCTAACATGCCCATAGAGATAAGATTCTTCTTCAATCTTGGAACATGCATCACTTCCTTTAATACGAAGGGTTTACCAGACTCCCTCTTAAAATGGTGCGGGGCGGTCGCATTGTATACATCATCGCCCATCTCGATGTGCACTCCAAAGATCTTTCATCAGGATACGGTAAAATCTTAGTCCCTACATCCTTGAACCCATCACACTTGAGACCAAGCATGCGATCAGCAAAAAATCTTACTGTTGCGAGGCTGAGCCTCTCCGGTACAGATCCTTGACACCTTTATTTTTCTTCTTCTGTGGACAATTAGTGGCGTAATGTCCGTGTTGGTGACAGTGAAAGCACTTCACCTTGGACATGTCCTGCTTCTTGCCTTTTGCACCGGAATGAGAAGCTTTCTTTCTCTTCCCCTTCTTTGCTTTGGCAGCCAAAGCGCAATTCTCTTCATCAGAGTTCTTTGATGAAGATCCGTCCCTGGTACTTCGCCTTTTCTCCTCTTGCACAAGATCCGACCAAAGTCGCTCCCATCCTGGAAATTTCTCCCGACCATTGACAGAGTCCTGACAGGAATGCCAACTATTCGGAAGCCCAAGGAGAGCCAAGCTCACCAAGTCCTCGTCATCTACATTCACCCCCACACTTCCCAGCTCATCCCTGCATTGGGTGAACTTCGTGAGGTACTTGGGCATAATGTCGCCTTTCTCCATCTTTATGTTTCTGAGTTTATCCTTGAGCGCCAACTTCCTATGGTCGCTCTTGCTTTTGAATAAATCTGTCAAGGCTTTCCACATCAAGAATGGCGAAGCCTTACCATGAAGGCTGGACACTATGTGATCCTTCACACCCTCCAACAAAATCCTTCGACACTTTGTTGTCTTCTTTTGCCATGTGTCAAGTACGGCAACATCAGTAGAAGTAGGCTTTGGAATTTCTGCATCTATGAACTCCTTCAACCCATTGTCATCTAGCACCGCCTCCATCCTATCCTTCCATGCAATATAATTCGAGTTGCCCTCAAGGGCATACTCCAATCACAATCCGTTGAAAGACATCTCAACTTCGACACCAAGAAAACACTGCTGCAAATTTGAATTCCACCAGCACAAAACTCAACCGCTTCAATGTTTTGCAATTGCTCCAATGATCAATATCGCTCTGATACCATGTAGAAATTTGAATAACTGTTATATTATTCACCGAGATTATCCTTATCACACACTATTTGAGCTTCATGCATAATACATAGCCTCTTCTACTATTGATCATTAATTGCGGAAATATAAACAATCACATGCGCATATTAAAACCATAAACAATCACACATATAAACACAGTATTTATGGGAAAGCTTAAAGCTGAAAACCCCAAAATATCTGTATATTATAATGATAGAGATCATGTAACAATCATTGTACAAACTCCTCACGAGCTCTCAGTACAATCTCCAATTGTTACACACTACATAAGATTAGACCTAACAAAACACATGCTCCAATCCGCTCCACCTGTTAGCCTGCCTCTAATGCGCAATCCAAGATGAATAATGGCCCAATCTAAGTTCGAATCCACCTGGTATGCATTGTGCAATCCTCATTGGCATATCCATCAATGTGTGGTGCAAACTCATGCACCAGTGTGGTCACAACTGATAGTCACACTTGCTCTTTCACCTACCTCTCCACTGGTCTCCACTGAAACTGTCCATGCACTGAAGTTAACTGATGTATTCTTTAGTTGATTAATGAGTTTATAATTAGTGAATTAATTAATAATTAATTCACACCACTCTCACTAGTGTATCAATCAGTTATACTAGATACAACTAGCTTAACTATGTTTAACTGAGTTAAACTGAACACAACTCCATTAACTCCTCAATCAACTCCACAAAACTCTGTCATCTGAGTTCTAACTGAAGTCTCCATGAAATAGCTCTACTAAACCCTCAGTAATAGCATAATTCCTTCTGTCAGCTGCATGTGCCACATCTGTGCACTTAACTGAAGTGCTCCAAGAGGATAAGATAATGTTTAGAGTCCAAATATTATTAAGAGCTAATAATATTCGACATATCTATTTTTAGAATGGCAATCTAAAAATAGATTCTGCCCAGTATGTCTAAAAATAGAATTCCATCTATTTTTTCCGACTTGACCAACCATCCACAAATAGCATCCTGCAACTCATAGAACATGATCCATATGTCTAAAAATAGACGTAGTCTAAAAATAGACTTTGCGCCAAAAATAGCCTGCGGGCCCACTTAGTGAAGGCGACTTCTTTTCACTAAGCTCATTATCTTGTTGCATTCTGAAAACTTTCTATCATTACCCTTTATCATGACTTTAATACGTTTGGACCTTTAACAAAATAAAAAAATTTACATTGACACGTAATCTAAACCTAGAACTCTTTAAACCATAATAGTCAAGCCATCATGGCTAATATTTACAAATTGACCTTAGTTTAAATATAAATACTAACATGACCAATATTCCTAGACATAGGATACTAACAAGTTTAATTACGTGCTTTAAATGCAATCACAAATCAATAGCATATGCTTATGCATGATGTTGTAAACTAGCCTATAGGTTGAATGGCCTATGTAATAGCTAGAGAAGTATGATAGTAAGTGATAAATGTTGTGGACAATGAGTGGGAAACAATATGATAAGAATAATTCTTATTGTATTTTATATTGATTCAATTGCATTGTTATCATACTGGGAAAGTGCAAGTTTTTCAGGTGGCACGACTACTTGAAACTTAGTAGATATTTGATGACAAAGATCATCGAATGTAATTTCATAGTATGATTCATGATAGAGTGTTGACCCTAGTTTTATCAGGAGGGGTGGAGGAATTTCTGACCATTTATCCTTCCAACATTGGAATCATATAAAAATTATGTTAATTAATACTCCCCTATATCTGTGATGGTGACTACAAATTTCCTACTGGGAAAGCTTGGTCAAAGTAGTTGACACTTTTGCTTACAAGTTCTATATAGAGTTAGGTTAATATGGTTTATGATCCAATATAGTATAGTAGAGGAGAGATATGGTTTTGAATATGGAAGTAAGTTAGGGAGGAAGCGTCTTGAGAGTCTTGGGTTTAATCATGTAGCCATAGTGACTAACTTATACTATACCTTTTTGTACTAAATCCTTATGTCAATTATGATAATATAGGAATAGATTTCATTTATATTCCATTGTTGTGGCTAATGAATTGCTACTATTATGATTGGTGTACATGATTGATTAATTCATTTTGAGATGTGTTTCACTATAAATTTGGTTGTGACATATCAAAAACTTGCATTAGGTGTGATGCTTGTTACTGTTGGTATATGCACAAGCTATGTATGCACTAGCTACACATACATGCATTGTACATGTGTGTTAATACTATTATGATGTTTTAAGATAATAATTGTGCTTGGTTCTCATGGGTGTATTATATATTATGTGTATTATGTATTATTGATTAAGTAGAATGGGAGGATTGGGGAACTGTGAACATTACGAGGAAGGGATTTTATTTTGAAGAGGAGGTAAAAAAATATCTATAAAATGTATTAATGAGACCTTGGTATTTGGATCTAATACCTTAGACATATAGGGGCTATTTTTTTATGGATTTTTGCATGGAGGGCTTAGAAACCTCAAAATTTTCCTAGAGCTACGAAGTCAATGAGGTTTTTCCTAACTAGCTAGGAGGTTGTAACACCTCCTATCATATCTACCCACTTTCAACTGCTTGCCCAGAGTAAACATGAGCTGAGGGTCACTATGATAAGACTCAACCTCCTAGGTGACCTTAGGGAAATGGAGTCCACAACTTAAGACCTTATTGACTTACCTCAGGTTCCAAAGGACCTCCAGGAGTAACCCAGCCACTCCACGTATCCAAACCCTGAGAAAAATCCATTTTTCCCTAACCTAGAGCCCAATTCACTCCCTTGACAAGGCCGCCATGCAAATATGGGTTCCCAATCCCATGGATAAGCACATTTCCATGCGACTATGGAATTTTCTACTCAGTTCCATGCCAACGACTCCAAATTATGTGCCACATTTTCAAGGCTAGGACTCAGGCCTCTGCCTAGAACTCAGTGAAACTTCCAGAGTTGAAAAAGGACATAAGAACAATGTACATAAACCAAAAATTGAAACGATGACTTGACCTAACCATCCCCAACGTGGACTGAAATTCTATCCAACACTTGGTAGATATGCAACCTACAGGTCACGAATTCAAGTATGAACATGAGGGATTGAAAACTTATCTGAGGTTTAGTAATAAAGGCATTTCCTTCTCTGATTATATATCATAACACCAATTAGGTCTTGCATTCATTATTTATTTAATTATGAGTGAAAACCTGAAAAGAGCCATGGCTAATATTTTTCATAAAACCATGCTTATAATCGACATATAACCAGATAAATAACAATAAGAGAAAAAACATTAAATCCACATAAAAACCAGTATATTTCCTCATCCAAAGCAAGAGAAACTTATTTTTTATTAAACATAGGCAAATATCGACCGGGTTCAGGATTTCCATGTTCCACCCGACCATATATTGGCTAAGCCATATCTCTCTTCAGCCAATCACCCTCGTGCCATATTCCAAGCATGAATGTGCAATCTCATGGGATAAAAAAATCCAAATACAACTAAGGGAATCTAGAGGTTAAACCACCTCCACCATATCCATACGATGATCTCACCCAAACCGGTGTCGAGATCACAAAACCAAACCGAGCTTGGATACTTCATAATTTATTCACCAACACCTTGAGGAATTTTATTGTCTTTAACCTCAAGCTTTACTATGTATCTAGCCATTATCGGTCAAGGGATTCCTAGGCCTTTGTGAATTTTCCTGAGACCACCTCACCGAGATCCAAAATATTTCGACAATCCAAATCTCAAAATCGAGAACAATCCCATCACACCATGGTTATTCGAAAATGGTAAGGCTAGGCTAAAATCTACTTTCTAGACCGAAAAAATCCATCCTATTGACAACAAAAAAACCAAATACCAACATGCACCTACCATGTATGTTAAAACCAATTAGAAAATCATACATGCAACCTGTTACCTACAAGTATTCCCACTGAAGATGGTTGATCCTTGCCTTCCTTTTCTTTCCTTGTCTTTCTTGTATTTTCCTTTCCCTTCCTTGATTTTCCTGTCTTTCCTTTATTTTCCTTTCCTGGATTGATTTTGTTCTCATATTGGTGCTCTCCTTTTCTCTGAGACAAATTCTAACACTAAACTGAAAAAAGGATACCAATTGATGCTATGAGGTATTTTTATTGATGAGGCTTCTAATTTCTTCAATTTTCCATTATTTTCCTTCATTTTCCTCCTGACATGAAACATGTGACCTTTCACCTTCATTTTATCCTAATTTCCATTATTTTCATAAATAATGTGCCAAAAATACCTTTTTTCCTTACCAAAGCCTTAGCAATTTCCTTTTTCAATTTCCCCTTAGCCATAAACACAACAAGTGATGCCCACTAGGATATTTTTCCCAACATTCAGCTTGGAATAAGTGTCCCTTTCCTGTGGTATTAATTTACAGTTATTAAATTTTATTACATGAAATTTTAACCTGGGGTTATTACAGACCCCCTCCCCCTTAGAGGAACACCATCCTCGGTGTTAAAACACACCTATTCCCAACAAAACCATTGAAAAGAAAAAATATACTGCTTCTGGAGATTTATAACCCATATTATTGCAATATTTACAATAACAATCTTCTCAAAAGCAAAACCATCATGACAAACATGACAATATGACAACCATACCACTTATTGGAGCTTTATAACATAGCTCATTGTGGTATTTCCAATAACAACCATACGTAAATATGTACAAATACCAAGACTCATTTTCCTTCACCGGAAAACAATGAAGGATACATAGCTTTCATCTGATCATCCATCTCCCATGTAGCTTCATCAGGCCCAAAGTGCTTCCACTACACTTTAACCTGCTCGATTGCTCTGTTCCAGAGTATGAGATGTTTCCTCTGCAATATGCCTCGGGGTTTCGCCTTGAATTTTCCTTCTTGCTCCACCTGTAATACATACCAATCAATAACATTATGAACATACTTTACATATCTTTTGCGCAATGAAACATTAAAAACATCATGGACTTCACTGTCAGAGGCAATGCAAGTCTGTAGGCCACTAGTGCAATCCTCTCAAGGATCTCAAAAGGCCCACAATACCATGGTGTGAAATTTTCACATGATATGATCCTCAAGGAACTCTTCTCAAGCTTGATGTGAAAATACACATGCTCCCTAACCTGAAACTCCTTAAATGCCCAGTGCTAATTTGCATAAATTTTCTTCATGTCTTATGTTTCCTTTAGATTCTTGTTTATAACATACATTTATTTGCTCCATGTCTTCCAACATGTTCAGTCCAATAAGTAACCTGTTCACTGGATCATTCCAGCTGATGGGAGTGTTACAAATCCAACCAAACAGTGCCTCAAACAGACTCATCCTCAGTGACTCCTGATAATCATTATTGTATGTAAACTTAACAAATGGAAGGTACTCCTCCCATATCCTCTGCTAATGCACGATATTATCACCAAAAATTGGCTATCTAACCATTTGTAATTAGATGGATCGAAGTAAACTATGTAAGACCAATTTTACCATATTAAAATTGCTTTCACTATAAGAAATAATTTAATAAACCATATTTTATTCAGTTACTTCTAGTTAAAACAAGAAACCTAATGAGGAATAATATCCTTATTTATTTGATTTTCCTCCAGGAATAATTAATTAAACCATTGTTTAAATAATATTCTTGGTCATATTTAACCCAATTATTAGAAATAATTAGATAAATGATTATTTATCTTATTTTTCTCTAGGAATAATTAATTAGATCATTATTTAGTTATTATTTCTTGTTAAATTTGACTAAATCACATAGGAATAATTAAAAAAATCATTATTTGTTTATTATTCTTTAAACACATTCTTGAAATGATAAATAAATCATTTATTTGTTCATTATTTCTAAATAAAGGTATTTAACCAGTTTAAATAATTTTTCCCTCCAACAAAATATAATAAAATATTCCAAGCAGTTAGATCTAGATTTTGGTTAATAATATTTTATTATTCTCCATTGTCAAGGATAACTCAATATTTTGTTATAAATAGGAGGGTTAATTTCCCATTGATTATTCACTTTTATCATTCTCATTGTCGCTATTATTTTCTTTTTCCATTTGAGCTCCCATCTGAGTTCAACACATACTTTGGGTTTTCTATACCATTGAGAGAGAGAAACTTCTGAAGCTGAAGCATTGAGGACAACCAAGAACCCATCCCATTGAGGGGGACTAGTAGATGTTTCCTTCACCAGGTGTTATAATATAAGAAATCATTCTTTAATATTGTCTTGTCTGTTGGATACTTGGAGTTAAATTTTCATTAGTTATTATTTCTTTTTACTGCTTAGCTAATTTTACTACATAGATCTGGGTTTTTGTAGGATTTGTTCTAATTGTCTATTGTAGATTTAAAGGGTTGAACAACCACTTCTGTTGTTAGGGTTATTCATCACGCATAGATAAAGTAGGATCTTTTTGTACACCTTCGATAAGATTTTACACTAAGAAATGGCGACTCTATTGGTGTTTTAATTACACATTGGCGTCAACAAATGGTGACTCCACTGGTGTTTTAATTACACATTGACATCAACAAATGGTGACTCCACTGTTGTGATTCACATTCCTGTGTGACCAGAAAATTCAATAAACAAGGGATTTTCTTCACCTATTTTCAGTCAATTGATGTTTTTTTAAGTTTTTTTCCCTAATTCAGTCAAAATTCTAAATTACGGATGTTTTCTGGTGTTTTCCGCAGGTAACAGGTATCAGTCGTGCTAGAGATGTCAATTTTTTTGCAACCTGATACCAAAAAAAAAGGAGCAGAAAATAACAGTTTTCAGCCCAAATAGTGCGATTTCCCCTTGAAATCGCACTTATATGGTCAAAAAGTGCGAGCTCACCTATTCACAGGTCAGTAACTGCGATCTAGAATTTTTTTCTGAGTTTTTTCTGAAACTGTCAAGGTTTTCTGAGAGCACTTTTTTGGGTTGTATGACCTCTGTTTCATCCCGTCTTAGGCTTGTATATGCTCAGTTTGTCTCTTTGAAGTAGAACCAAGCCCCCTATGGTTTCAGTACACTTCACCCTTTTTACGAGGGGTTAAGATGAGTAGGTTGTATGATATTTACAGCGCTTTCAACTATTGTTTCAAGGTCTAATTTATCCTTTTTACAGATGCTTTTTGATAGGTTATTGTTACATCCAAAACCCTCTCTTGAGTTTTGTTTGGTATTTGGGTTAGGGTCTCTTAGTTTTCCCTAGGGTTTTCAACATTTAACCTTATCTTTTGCAACAGTTTTCCCCTCTAATTTCTTGTTGTTTTTTGCTTCATTTCGAGCAGTATCAAGTCATTAGATCCCAGTCTCATAGACATTAGATGTCTTAGCCATTTTAGTGTGTTTTGAGTCAATTTCTCCCTCAGTTCGTCTGTTTTTTTTAGAGCCTCGTTTGGGTTGGGATTTATGCATGATTAATGTTTATTTTACTGTCATTTCAGTTTCATTTATAGTTTTTCAACATTTTTTATTTTTCTTTATATAAACGCATGGGCTTAATTAAAATAAACACACGGATTGCACACACTCACACCTAAAGTGACGAGCGCTTGGTTTACACTGCCAAGCCAAGACATAAACATCATAATTAATTAATCTGCCTCACAAATCCTTTGTTTATCACTCTTCAACCTTTTCGCGTCATTTGTGACTTTCCATCATTGTGCCCACAAAACATTTATTGCAGAGACTCCAAAGTCTTCACCCTCAGTTTATGTTAGGACATCTTACTCCACCCCGTAGGGCCTGATTTTTTCCTCCCTCGAGTCCCCATGCCGACTCTAATTCTGGTTCATCGGGTTCTTCCTCTGATTTCGGCCCCGGTTCTCCTCACCCTAATAATGTCACCATGTTATGCGCCAATGTAGGTGTGGGTCCCCAAGCTGGTGGTGGCCCTAGCCCTAATGTTGGAGCAAATACTAGTAGAGCCACTACTAGGACCATCCTGGGTACTCCTTTGATACCTTTTATGGAAGATTTAAGCCTTCTCGATTTCAGCCAGTTAATCAATGACCCCATGCTCGAAGATGTCGGTAGGATAGCTATGCCAACTAAGCTTCCTTCCGACATCCTTAAGTTTGAAGGAAACACTAGAGAGGACCCTACTAATCACATCCACTCCTTTCATGTGTGGTGTTCGTCTAATTCCATCACCAATGACTCCATTCACCTTCGTTTCTTACAACGCATGCTCACTAAATAAGCTACGAAGTGGTATGTTGATCAGCCCACCACATCTCATACCGCTTTTGTGACTCTTGCTAAATCATTTTTGTCATATTTCCAGTTACCCCTCTGTTATGATACCGATACCGACATCCCTAAGTTTGAAGGAATCACTGGAGAGGACCCTACTAATCACGTCTTCTCCTTTCATATGTGGTGTTTGTGAAATTCCATCACCGATGAATCCATTCACCTTCAATTGTCACAACACATGCTCAATAAAGAAGCTACGAAGTGGTTTGCTGATCAACCCGCCGCATCTCATACCACTTTTGTGACTCTTGCTAAAGCATTTTTGTCATATTTCCAGTTACCCCTCCTACATTCGACGACCGCGTCTATATGGATTTGTTTCTTAGAATTATTTTAGCCCCCATAGGTAAATATGTTGCATCTCATTCTCCTCAGTCTGAGGAAGAAGCTCTCCAGGTTGCGTTAAAATATCACTTGATCTATGCCCAGTCTGGTTATGTTTATACCATTTTACTAAAACTTCCTACACCTAGTGGTGCCAATGCACTGAGGGCATCTCATGTCACTGATGGTATCATTGGATCCCTTTGACATCCATATGCTCCTCCTCACATGAGTTATGGTTACCCATAGGGGGGACCAGTTCCTCCAACACCTATCCCCCTCTAGGCAACTTGTATCCCAGTCAAAGCACACTTTATGCATTTTCTCAACTGCATCAATCGATGCCAAATCCAGCAGTTGCTTAACCTATTTACCAAAATGTTGCCCCATATCCTTTCTATCCTTATGTGCAACCCAATGCTCCAACCCCTCCGGCATCAATTCCCTCGCCTCTAGTGCCTTCTCAACATCTACCACAGTAGCCACCTCCTCCTCAAGGTCAAGTGTATGCTCAACAAAGCACAAATAATCCCCCTAATTTGAAGAAAAAGAATAAGGGGAAAGGCAACCAAAACCAACAAGTGCAGGGTAACTATGGTAATAAACCTGTTGAGAATGCAACAAGATGATGAGCTTAGTGAAAATAAGTCGCCTTCACTAAGTGGGCCCGCAGGCTATTTTTGGCACAAAGTATATTTTTAGACATATGGATCATGTTCTATGAGTTGCAGGATGCTATTTGTGGATGGTTGGTCAAGTCGGAAAAAATAGATGGACTTCTATTTTTAGATATACTGGGCGGAATCTATTTTTAGATTGCCAGTCTAAAAATAGATATGTCAAATATTATTAGCTCTTAATAATATTTGGACTCTAAACATTATCTTATCCTCTTGGAGCACTTCAGTTAAGTGCACGGATGTGGCACATGCAGCTGACAGAAGGAATTACGCTATTCCTAGGGTTTAGTGGAGCTATTTCATGTTGACTTCAGTTAGAACTCATGTGACAGAGTTTGGTGGAGTTGATTGAGGAAGTTAGTGGAGTTGTATTCAGTTTAACTCGGTTAAACATAGTTGAGCTAGTTGTATCTAGTCTAACTGATTGATACACTAGTGAGAGTGGTGTGAATTAATTATTAATTAATTCACTAATTATAAACTCATTAATCAACTAAATAATACGTCAGTTAACTTCAGTGCATGGACAGTTTCAGTGGAGACCAGTGGAGAGGTAGGTGAAAGAGCAAGTGTGACGATCAGTTGTGACCATACTGGTGCATGAGTTTGCACCACACATTGATGGAGATGCCAATGAGGATTGCGTAGTGCATACCAGGTGGATTCGAACTCCGATTGGGCCATTATTCATCTTGGATTGCGCAGTAGAGGCAGGCTAACAGGTGGAGCAGATTGGAGCATGTGTTTTGTTAGATCTGAGCTTGTGTAGTGTGTAACAATTGGAGATTGTACTGAGAGCTTGTGAGGAGTTTGTAAAATGATTGTTACATGATCTCTATCATTATAATATACAGATAGTTGGGGGTTTTCAGCTTTAAGCTTTCCCATAAATATTGTGTTTATATGTGTGATTGTTTATGGTTTTAATGTGCACATGCGATTGTTTATATTTCCGCAATTAATGATCAATAGTAGAAGAGGTTATGTATTATGCATGAAGCTCAAATAGTGTCTGATAAAGATAATCTTGGTGAATAATATAACAGTTATTCAAATTTCTACATGGTATCAGAGCGATATTGATCATTGGAGAAATTGCAAGACTTTGAAGCGGTTGAGTTTTGTGCTGGTGGAATTCGAATTTGCAGCATTGTTTTCTTGGTGTCGAAGTTGAGATGTCTTTCAACAGATTGCGATTAGAGTATTCCCTTGAGGGCAGCTCAAATTATATTGCATGGAAGGACAGGATGGAGGCGTTGTTAGATGACAATGGGTTGAAGGAGTTCATAGATGCAGAAATTCCAAAGCCTATTTCTAGTGATGCTGCTGTACTTGACACATGGAAAAAGAAGACAGCAAAGTGTCGAAGGATTCTGTTGGAGGGCATGAAGGATCACATAGTGTCCAGCCTTCATGGTAAGGCTTCTCCATTCTTGATGTGGAAAGCTTTGACAAATTTATTCCAAAGCAAGAGCGACCAGAGGAAGTTGGCGCTCAGGGATAAACTCAAAAACATAAAGATGGGGAAAGGCGACATTATGCCCAAGTACCTCACGAAGTTCATCCAATGCAGGGATGAGCTGGGAAGTGTGGGGGTTACTGTTGATGATGAGGACTTGGTGAGCTTGGCTCTCCTTGGGCTTTCGAAGAGTTGGCATTCCTATCAGGACTCACGTCGATGGTCGGAGGAAACTGCCGGGATGGGAGTGACTTTGGTCGGATCTTGTGCAGGAGGAGATAAGGCGGGGTACCAGGGATGGATCTTCATTGAAGAATGAAGATGAAGAAAATTGCACTTTGGCTACCAAAGCAAGGAAAGGGAAGGGAAAGAAAAATGCTTCTCAATCCAGTGCGAAAGGCAAGAAGCAGGACTTGTCCAAGGTGAAGTGCTTTCACTGTCACCAACATGGACATTATGCCACAAATTGTCTGCAGAAGAAGAAAAAATAAGAAGGCTGCTGGATCTACAGTGGGAGAGATATTGGCCTCCCAGTTTGAACTGGATTTTTCACTGATCACATGCTTGGTCTCAAATGTGATGGGATCATTATGGTTCTTGGACAATGGTGCGTCATTTCACATGACAGGAGATCGAGATCTGTTTTCAGATCTAGAGGAAAAAGATCTTGGAGTGCACATCGAGATGGGTGATGATGATAGATACAGTGCCAGCGGTATCGGTACCGTTTCCTTTGAGAGGGATTCTGGTAAAACCTTCGTATTCGAAATAAAAAGAGTTTGTTCCAGGATTGAAGAAGAATCTTATCTCTGTGGCGATGTTAGAAGACAAGGGATATGATGTTGTCTTTAGCAAGGGAAAGGATTTCCTGCGCAGTAAGGAAACTGGTGAGACCCGAAGGATAGGGGTTCGAGTTAAGAAACTTTATCAATTGCAGGTAGATGGCTGCACAACAATGGTAGGCAAGGCAGAAGGAGTGGTGAGCCGGGATGATGGTGAGTTGTGGCACCGAAGATTGGGCCACCTTCACCATGGAGCTTTGAAGATACTGCAGCAAATTTATACTGGGCTTCCTAAGGGTACTCTTGCGCAGTCAGATCAGTGCAAGGGATGTACCTTGGGAAAATTTGTGAAAGCCACGTTTCACGAGAAGGATAGTCGCGCCACGACGATCCTTGAGAGAATTCACACAGACGTGTGTGGACCTTTCTCAGTAGCTTCGACAGCAAAGCACAGGTATTATGTGATATTTGTTGATGATTTTTCTCGTAAGTGCTGGATCTTCTTCATGTAGAAGAAGAGAGAGACATACTCAAAGTTCTGTGAGTTCAAGGCACTGATTGAGAAAGAATCGGGGAAGTAGGTGAAGGCTCTTAGGAGCGACAATGGTGGTGAATTCATCTCTGGCGAATTCAAGGACTTTTGCAGTGCAGAAGGAATTCGAAGAGAGCTCATAGCACCTCATAACCCACAGCAGAACAGGGTTGCTGAGCGGAAGAACATAACGATCGTGGGTGCTACACGGGAGATGTTGCATGATCAGGGCCTACCCATTCACTTGTGGGTGGAGGCATGCAATACTGCAGTATATGTGCAGAACCGTTGTCCTCATGGGATACTTGGTATGAGTATACCCGAGGAGACGTTTTCTGGTAAGAAGCCTGATATTTCCCATTTGAGGATTTTTGGTTCACCTGTTTACATTCATGTGACGAAGGATGCCAGGAAGAAGCTGGAGCCAACCGCAGAGGTTGGGATATTTGTGGGGTACACTGATACGCCCCACAACTATCGTGTGTATTTTCCAGAAAGTTGCAAGACTGTTGTGCGACGAGATATCAAATTTCAGGAGGAGAAAGCCATGAAGTGTTCGCTTGAGAGGGAGCCACACTTGCATACAAATGAGGAGCTATTAGTTCCTAAGGATGAGCCTCAGGATGCGGATCAGCCACAAGAAGAGGTTCATGGAGTGGAAGAGACCACTCAGGCAGCGCCAACCATCAGAGGGCAGAAGCACACTACAGAAGTTGAGCGACTGGCTCAAGATGCAGAGAAGGTTGTAGGAGCACCTATAGCACAACGCAGATAGAGACAGTCACCTGACCAGTATACTAGATACATGGCTCTTGTGAGCAAGTGTATCGTGACAGAGCCATCCTCTTTCGAGGAAGCTGTGGAGGATCCCGCATGGGTAGATGCCATGGTGGAAGAGTATGATTCGATTGTCAGAAACAGTGCACGGGAGATTGTCCTGAGGCCGGAGGGGAAATCAGTGTTGGGTTCGAGATGGATCTACAAAGTGAAGCAGGCAGCTAACGGGAGTGTGGAGAAGTACAAGGCAAGATTTTTTGCCCGAGGCTTCTCACAGATTGAGGGGATCGATTATGAGGAGACCTTTGCACCTGTCGCAAGGTATTCTTCCATACAGATGATTCTTGCTCTCTCAGCATAGATGGGGTGGCACATTCATCAGATGGATGTGAATACTGCGTTCCTCAATGGGGTGATTGAGGAGGAGGTGTACATAGAGTAGCCCAAAGGTTTCAATATCTTCAGCAGCGAGTCGCATGTGTGCAGGCTCAAGAGAGCGATGTATGGGTTGAAACAAGAACCTCGTGCTTGGTACACACGGATATACAGTTATTTCACCGGACTTGGATTCTCCAAGAGTGAGGCGGATCCTAACCTATACCAAATTCTGGTGCAAGGTAAGTTGCTGATCATTGTACTTTATGTAGATGATTTGATTTTGACAGGTGATGAGCTATTGATACTCTCATGCAAGGATGATCTTGCAAAAGAGTTTGAGGTGAAGGACTTGGGTCTCCTTCATTATTTCCTGGGATTGGAAATTTGGAAGCGTAGTGATGGACTATTTGTTTCTCAGGGTAAGTATGCCTGGGAGATACTAGAGAAGTTCAACATGCATGGCTGCAAGCCTGTTGATACTCCTCTTCCTGGTGGTTGGAGGAAGGAGGATGCTACTTCGGCGGAGGTAGTGGATGCCACTATTTATTGAAAGTTGGTGGGGTCGCTTATGTATCTGGTCAATACACGACCCGACATATGCTATGCTGTTAACCATATTTCACAAGATATGGTTAAGCCTACCAAGCTCTTTTGGAAGGTGGGGAAGTATGTATTGAGATATCTAAGAGGCAAATCGGGATATGGATTGTGGTATAGACAGTCGGATGAGGTGAAGCTATGTGGATTCACAAATGCAGATTGGGCAGGGAGCCTAACGGACAGAAAGAGCACATCTGGAGGGATTTTCAGTATCGGGTCGACAACAGTTTCTTGGTACAACAGGAAGCAGAGATCCGTGGCACTCAGTTCAGCAGAGGCCGAGTAAATGACAGCGAGTTCGGCTGCATGCGAGGCTATATGGATGAGGAAGATCATGGTCGGGTTGTTCGGTTCACACTTAGAGCCTATTGTGATTTATTGTGATAATCAGAGTTGCATCAAACTCTCGGTTAATCCAGTATTTCATGATAGATCTAAACACATTAACATCCGGTATCATCATATCAGAGATTGTGTGCAGCGGAGAATCATGTTACTTTCATACATTCCTACGAAGGATCAGGATGCTGATATCTTGACGAAGGCGCTCACCAGGAGAAAATTCGAATACCACAGAGGCAGGATAGGGGTTGCAGATAATCCATATCTTGTTGAGAGGGAGTGTTGAAAATGCAACAAGATGATGGAGCTTAGTGAAAAGAAGTCACCTTCACTAAGTGGGCCCGCAGGCTATTTTTGGCGCAAAGTCTATTTTTAGACTATGTCTATTTTTAGACATATGGATCATGTTCTATGAGTTGCAGGATGCTATTTGTGGATGGTTGGTCAAGTCGGGAAAAAATAGATGGACTTCTATTTTTAGACATACTGGGCGGAATCTATTTTTAGATTGCCAGTCTAAAAATAGATATGTCGAATATTATTAGCTCTTAATAATATTTGGACTCTAAACATTATCTTATCCTCTTGGAGAACTTCAGTTTGATGCCTGGATGTGGCACATGCAGCTGACAGAAGGAATTACGCTATTCCTAGGGTTTAGTGGAGCTATTGCATGGTTGACTTCAGTTAGAACTCATGTGACAGAGTTTGGTGGAGTTGATGAGACAGTTAATGGAGTTGTGTTCAGTTTAACTTAGTTGAGCTAGTTGTATCTAGTCTAACCGATTGATACAATTAGTGAGAGTGGTGTGAATTAATTATTAATTAATTCACTAATTATTAACTCATAAATCAACTAAAGAATACATCAGTTAACTTCAGTGCATGGACAGTTTCAGTGGAGACCAGTGAAGAGGTAGGTGAAAGAGCAAGTGTGACTATCAGTTGTGACCATACTGGTGCATGAGTTTGCACCACACATTGATGGAGATGCCAATGAGGATTGCGCAGTGCATACCAGGTGGATTCAAACTCAGATTGGGCCATTATTCATCTTGGATTGCGCAGTAGAGGCAGGCTAACAAGTGGAGCAGATTGGAGCATGTGTTTTGTTAGATCTGAGCTTGTGTAGTGTGTAAAAATTGGAGATTGTACTGAGAGCTTATGAGGATTTTGTACAATGATTGTTACATGATCTCTATCATTATAATATACAGATAGTTGGGGGTTTTTAGCTTTAAGCTTTCCCATAAATACTGTGTTTATATGTGTGGCTGTTTATGGTTTTAATGTGCGCATGCGATTGTTTATATTTCCGCAATTAATGATCAATAGTAGAAGAGGTTATGTATTATGCATGAAGCTCAAATAGTGTGTGATCAGGATAATCTCGGTGAATAATATAATAGTTATTCAAATTTCTACACAACCAAACACACCCTAAGGGAACCATCCTAACACGACAAACCAACAACGGGGTGATCATTCCAACTAGAAAAATACCCTTCATATGAACAAACCTTGTTCATGATGTGGTGTACATGGCCATTATACTCATGTTTTCCAACTTTTACCCTAGATACGCCAGTTTTGGGGATCCCAAGAAACGTCCAAAGGACAACAACCCACCATTTCACTTCCTCCAAACACTGTTCCAGCTCAACCAATTTTGTTCACTAATACATTCCCTCAGGATATGTTGTTGCCCAACCACCTCAAGGTCAAGATGCTCCTCAACCTCAACAACCTAGTACCCTTAATTACCAGATTCTCATGATGAATTATGACGAGGTCAATACCGTTGATGTCAACCTTTAGACCCGTTCACACCAATATGACAAGCAACCTGCTACTACTACAACCGAGTCCCAAACCAAAGTATCCACAGAGTACATTTCGACACCAAATTTTCCCTTACATATCCCTTATCTTAAGGCAAAGGTCATTCCCAAGATCCCCAAATTTCCATTACACGGAAATGTTGCTTTTGCCAAATCTTCCCACACCTACAACATAGTATATGACTTGGCCTAGTTTGCTGCCACCATGTTAATGCTGGAAGTCCTCTAGACATGCTCATCACAAAAAAAATATCTACTATCTGATTTAGGTTTTTTATATCCTTTAGATGATCATTTGATCATCTTTGATGTTGACAAGTTAGAACATCCCCCTTTACCCTCATCCGTTGCCTTCCAAATACCAATCAAGATCAGTAATTTCCATGTTCAACGATGTATCATTAACATAGGAGCATCCACCTGTGTGATGTCCACCTATGTTTGGAAGAAACTCAGATCCCCCGATCCATCCACATCCACCATCACTTTATGTGCTTGGGATGGTCACCCTTCCCATCCCCTCAGCGTGTTCCGCAACTGTCATGTTACACTAGTGGGAAAGACTGTTTATATTGACATAGAAGTCATTGATGCCTCCTTGGATTAAAATATCCTCTTGGGTCATATCTACACCTATGCGATGTCATATGTCACATATGTGGTTCACCGTAAGATGTGCTTCCCCCACAATGGAAATATCGGCACCATTGATCAATTGACATATTACAAACCGAAGTCTCAAACCTCCCCTTATTCTATCATCTCTTCGGTGGCCGATAACCAATTAATTGAACCTCTCACCATTTTTTCACCAGGAGTCTATAAATATTCCACCTTACTTTGGTTCATTCCTTGGTCCCCCCCCTCTTATCACTGAGCCCAACTCATCGGGTTTATCATGTTGCAAGCGTCTCGGGCTAGCCAAAAGTAGCTCAGTATGACTAGCGAACAGCCAGTGCCTTCGCAACCTCCTATTGTTCACTTGACATAACCATCAAGACCCTCTCCTCAAGGAACTTCTCCTTATGCTGGTGTCTCTCCTAATATTTTTCAATTAGGAATAGTTCCCCCAAGCCTTAACCATTTGGGAGCTATTCCACCAGGCCATTACCCTTCAAGTTAGATACCATTTTTAGCTCCCCCATTTGGATTTGTTTCGGTGCCTATTATGGCTACGTTGAGTTTACCCAATTTGACCCTGGGGATCCCAGTGTGGTACATTGATCCCCCAACAAAAACTCCACCTAGTCAACTTAAGCCATATACCGCTTTGACCCCAGTTCAACCGGTCGCCATGACCCCTCCCTTTTCTTCAGTACCACAACAACCTCAACAAGAACCCACTCCTATTGTGAAACCATCTGGTGAGGGGGGCAAATCCAAAAATAAGGAACCTAAGGAAAAGGCTCCCCATACAACTCCAACTCCACCTAAGCCTCCAAAGCCAACACTTGCATGCGCTTTGTGTGATGTTGTTGGGCATGCCACCAATAATTGTCTTGAACTTTCATGTCTTAAACATGTGGTCAATGAAACATTTCCTAAATCTGACATCCTGGAGGTCCATGTTACCTTAACTGATTCAACCAAGAAACTCAAATCGTTGCACATGAATCACCCTTGTGATTTTTGTGATCATTACAACCACTATTCCCATAATTTTCACCATCTCGACGAATTTTGTGATACCCTTCAGGAAGTCTGCGAAATAGAGGCCACTCATAGTGGATCATGTACTCATCTACTTGTGATTTCTCCTTCACCGGACCAGAGAACTGTTCCTCACCCACTGTGATACCTCCCCCTGATGTCAAGATGAATGAATCTATGGTCATTATTCTCTATATATCATCATCCATGATATCCACTGAGGAAGACCCCTCTAGGTATTCTCATTCTATTCTTGACAAAACTCCTTCGTCAGACACCTTGGTCTCAACATCATTAGATGTTTCATCTACTAGCTCTTCGTCTACCCATATTAGCAATGCATATGTGAACCATTTTTCTCATGATGATGCACCAGGTAGTTCCACTGCATCATGTGGTTTCCCTTCTTCCAACCTGCCCATCTTCCATTCAATGAAGACATTATGGAAGGCTTGACCACCCCTAAGTTTCCTTGGGATAATATGCACCATCGTGCATATTTCCTTCCACAGCAGACCCATGATCAACATGTTGTGGATTGCAAATACTTCATCCATATTGAGGTCGATTGGTTCAATAACCCTCTACTTCGAACCCATGCATTCGAACGACATACACCTTGTGGCCATTAAAGTGACACCCAATGTTTGGGTAAGGGTGCATCTATATTTTAGAGTCCAGGAGAAGAAATTCTCCCCAACCCTCCTAGTGTATCTAGTAGTGTTGACTATAGTACCATTATTATTACCCATTTAGAAGAACCTCTAGAGTCTTATATCACTTCAGATCACTCTAGGGATGATCCACTTAATCATTCCTTCATCTTAAATCAATAACCCAGTCCCTTAGACATTGTTGTTGACCAACCTCTATGTTTTCTCGGTGAGCACCAATTCATTATCTCCGAAGCCACTCTTTGGTATAGTGACCATGTATGCGAACCCAAAAATTCAGTCCATTTGAATCATATATGCAGTGATAAATGAGATTGGTAATCCACTATTTCCTTTCTCTAATTGTATCTATCCATTCTTCCCATAAGAAGATAACCATAAGATAATTAAATGGCGAACCACATCATCAAAATGTGTTTAGAGTCCACTATTCTAAATGAATTTGGCATGTCCATATCATGATTGGGGGAACCTATGCCCCTATATATTCTCACCATCCCCTTGAGGATTTAGTTCCTATGAGACCGAATGCTTGGATCCATTATTTCAACACTTGGAACACCATGGTGCTCCACAAACTCCTCTAGCTAGGGGCATCATTCCCAACTTTAGCATACCAGATCACTCCCCTCCATCACATATTCTTGGAGGCAGTATCCCATGCTTGGGGGCATGATGACACCCCTGGCCACCTTCTCACATGATTAATGTAAGTCTCGGCCTAGACCCCACCAATCTAGGTATGGTCGATTATTCTTTCATTCCTGGGATAGTTTTTCTCACCAGCCTCTCTAATGAGTCATATACTATGGATGCTTGATACCATATCTTCAAATATTCTACTTTATGAGATACCATACTTACCACTTGGTCCCCATGTTTGACTTGGTGAGCGGGGATGATTCTAAACCTTCTCTAGTAGTTCATTCCTGTATTCTTTTCTTATCTTGATTCTTCACCAGGAACCATTCTTCCAAGAAGCATTAAGGCCATGCTTAGACAAGTAAGGACATTGTCCTGAAAGTCACAAATCCTATTTCCCATGGTAGGTTTGTCAACTATGATCTAAAAAAGATTTAGGGCCTTCTCCTCCTCTCCAAATTCACCCCAACGCACTTAGAAAATGAATTAAATTGGAGGTAAAATGACATCTTATAGGAAAACCACCAAAATTTTCATTTTCAATTGCGACCGAACCGTAGCTCGGTGTGACGAACTGTCAGCGTCGTTTGAAAGCTCTCACCGAGCACTATAATGGTTCTACTTTTTTTTCGTGATTTGCCACTTCACCTGGAAGCCATTTTTTCCATTAAGTGTCAATTTTCTGCCATTAAAACCAAATTTCTTCATATTAGCCACTTGCACTTTGGCACCACTTTTCCTTTGTATTTGTTGTCTAATGTGTCAATTTTCCTCATGGACAATCATTATTTTTTCATGTTTCTATGGTCGCCCTGGACCTACTCTGTGTGGCATCATCGAGTCACCCTTGTTCAGAGCATCCGAGTTGAGTCATCATCCCATTCATGGAGTGTTTCCTAAGCCCCTTTATCTCCTGTTACAATATTCCATCCATATTTGTGTCACATTCATCACATGTTTCCCATTTTTGCGCCTCCAATCATACTGTCCCTCATCCCCTCCGGAGTCGAGTCAGTCGTTGTCAGGTCAACCATGATTTTTTATGCTCTAATAAGGGAATTCGTTTGTCCGCTACTCAATATCACCTTCTTCTATCATCATCCCTGGTGTCAGTCCATCACTCACTTTACTATGATCCCTTGTGCCTTAGTTGAGGATTCATCACTGCCTCACCTATGGCAGACCTTCTGTCAACATCAGGACATTCATTCTAGAAGAAAGGTCTCAGTAAAATGAAATCATCATTTCCCTTTAACTTGGTTGTTTCTCATGTGATAAATCTAAACTCATTATCACATGATTAATATTTGTATACTTAATGGTCCAGTGATCCAGTAGATTGTACCATTGATTCTCGGGTGTGTGTGAGATGTTTCAAACCTCATGAGGGGGTGGCCCTTCAGGTAGCCCCCCACATGCCTGGATGACCTTAGACTATGATATAACCTCAAATGAAATTCTGTTGATTTGATTGTTTCAATTTCAGCTGCTTGCAGTGCTCACAACATGAATGTCTCATTTAGATGATCCATTCAGATCTTCAGAGCCCTTTCCTATTCAGCAAGGCTTCATTGATTGTTATACCCACCCCCCTCCCCATGTCAAATGTCGGGGAATTATGTATCATATACTCAGATGATATTGTATTTAGTCCTGACACATGATTTCTAGGTGCATTATGTGTGTGGGATTCATTATTTTATTTTTTGGCCCATTAATGACAAAATGTCATGTATTATGTATTATACATTTTGTAGCTCTGTCCCACAATATTGGGCTCACCATTATTCTGTGTACTTTGTCATCTCGGCGGGTATGGGTATGCCTCCCCCGCCTCATTGAGACTAGGTACTCCAACATAAAAGGATACTTATATCACTTTGTAGGTCTCGCCCCCTCAGTCATTATCCTCTCCCGCTTTGCTTCATCATATGTCTCTCTCTCTGACTCCCCTTCGGTATCTAGTGATTGTGTTCATATAATGTACTTCAGCTATACGATTTTCTCCTAGCACTCGTACATTGAGGGGGGGGGGAATTTGTTATCACCAAAAAATGGTCATCTAACCATGTCTAATTAGATGGATCGAAGTATACCATGTAAGACTAATTTTACCATAGTAAAATTGTTTTCATTATAAGAAATGATTTAATAAACCATATTTTATTAAGTTATTTATGGTTAAAATAAGAAACCCTATGAGGAATAATTAATTAAACCATTGTTTAAATAATATTCCTGGTCATATTTAACCCAATTATAAGAAATAATTAGATAAATAATTATTTATCTTATTTTTCTCTAGGAATAATTAATTAAATTATTATTTAGTTATTATTCCTTGTTAAATTTGACTAAATCACCTAGGAATAATTAAACACATAATTATTTGTTTATTATTCTTTAACCACATTCTTGAAATGATAAATAAATCATTTATTTCTAAATAAAGGTATTTAACCAATTTAAATACTTTTTCCCTCCAACAAAATATAATAAAATATTTCAAGCAGTTACATCTAGATTTTGGTTAATAATATTTTATTATTCTCGATTATCGATGTTAACTCAATATTTTGCTATAAATAGGAGGGGTTTTCCATTCATTCTTCACTTTGATCATTCTCATTGTCGATATTATTTTCTTTTGGCATTTGAGCTCCCATTTTAGTTCAACACATACTTTGGGTTTTATACACCAACAAGAGAGAGAAACTTCTGAAGCTGAAGCATTAAGGACAACCAAGAACCCTTCCCATTGAGGGGGACTGGTAACATCTACTTGTTTCCTTCACCAGGTGTTATAATATAAGAAATCATTCTTTAATCTTTTCTTGTCTGTTGGATACTTGGAGTTAACTTTACATAAATTACTATTTATTTTTATTATTTACCTTTCAAACTTATTACCTTTCCTATGCAATGATGTAATAGAATATGCAGTGCATGAGAATTTCTTGATGAACCTCCTGTAGTAACCTGCTAAGCCCATGAATGATTTGACTTCCTCCACATTTATAGGAGATGCCTACTCCATGATAGCCTTTATATTCTCTGGGTATACTCCTATGTCATTATTGGAAACAACATGTCCCAAGTAGTGTAATTTTGTCTGAAAGAAATTGCACTTGCTAAGCTTAGCATACAACTGATGCACTGTTACCAGTCTCAACACTACTACTAAATGCTTGGCATGCTCTTTCTCATTCTTAGACTATACCAATATGCCATTAATGAACACAATAACAAACTTTTCCAAATAAGGATGCAACACACTATTCATCAAACACATAAAAGTAGTTGGAGCATTAGTCAAACCAAATGGAACTACAACAAACTCATAATGCCCATACCTGGTCCTAAAGGCAATCTTGTAGATGTCCCCTTCTTTGATGCATACCTAATGATATCTTGATTGTAGATATATCTTTGATAACACTGCTGCTCCCTTCAACTGATCAAACAAATTGTCAATCCTCGGAAATGGGTACCTATTCTTGATCATCACCTTGTTCAGTTTCTTGTAATCTAAGAGTACAATCCTTCTTCTTCACGAACAACACTGGTGCACCCCAAGGAAATACACTTGGCCTAATGTATCCCTTATCAAGCATTCCTTCAAATACAACTTCAACTCTACTAGTTCTAGGGTGCTCATCCTATAAGTTCCCTTTGATGATGGTTCTGCCCCTCGTACCAACTCAATAAAAAAGTATACTTCCCTGAGCGGAAAAAACTCTGGAATATCTTCTAGAAACACATCTTGAAATTGCTGCAATATAGGGCACCTCTTGAATATTTCTGCATCCTCGACATCCTTACCCTTGTCACTAGAAATATGAACTGAAAACATCACACACCCTTTCTTACAACTGCTCTTAGCCTGCATAGTTGTGACCATCCTCACTGATGTAGGCTTCTTATTTCCGTGCAAAATTCTCTCTTCTCCATTATCATCCAGACACTCAATAGCCTTGTCATAGAAATCTACTTTGTTCTTGTGAAGATACAACCAGTCCATACCCAAAAGTATACTATATGATCCCAATGGAAGTACAATCAAAGGTGATGTTGTAGGCATACCATTAAATTCAAATTCATAAGTAATTACCAACAATGAACTCTCTTCTTCATACTTATATCCAACTACACCAACCAAGTCTCTACATGCAATTATTTTCTCAAGCCAACCTTATCCTCCAGTTCAAGATTAACATAATTATAATTAGATCCAGGATCAATCAAAATAGAAATAACTTGATCACAAAGCTTACTGTCCATCTCAATGATAGATTCATGGTGCTCTTCATACCTATTGTCCACATCCACATAAATCTGAGGAATACTATGACCAATATTCCCAAATGTTTGTGCCTCCTAAGCACTGTATATCTGAGGCCTACCTCCCTAGTACAATGGAAAATAATTCTTACGATTATCTTTGCCATATATCCAACACTGCAACGATGCTCTAATATCACTTCTAGTATGTTGCTCTCTAGGTTGCTAAACCTATCCCTTATCAATTGCATTGAAATTCTTGTAAGGAGAAACCTTTTCTTTCTCACCTACGTCTTGAGGTCCTCCCTGCTTCGATGTCCATTTCCCTTTTACTTTCACATTTCCTTTCAAGTCAAAGATTTTCGCTTTGAATTCTCATAGCAATACTTCAATTTCTGGTGGCTTCCTCTAATTATCTAGGCTCATCAAACTCAATCTGGTCTCTATATGTTGCTAGCAATCCACTGATGAATCTTTGTATCTTAGCCTTCTCATCCTTGAGATATGGCACATACCTCAACATCTCCAAGAATCTGCTAGTGTGCTCATCATCTATCATAGAAACCATTTGTAGCTCATAAAACACCTTAGCTCTATCATCATAGTACCTCTATGATAGGCACTTCTTCTTGAATATCCACTCAAAGTCATCCCAAATCAATTCTTCTTCCTGAATTCCCTTGACATTCTTCACATCTTTCCACTAGATATTTTCTTTCCCTTTAAGACTCAAGATGGTTATCTTGGAGTTCATGTTTTCTGAATATCTTTGTAATCTAAAGAATTTCTTCATTCCAAACAACCATGCCTTTGCATCTTTTGGCTTCTTCATCTCTCCATAAAATGTAGGAGGCTTGAATTTATTGAACTTGTTAAGTAAATACTCCCTCCTCCTATAAGGATGATGATGGCAATGACTATGATAATGTCTCCTGGATGAGGAATTATAATAATACCTATACATACCAATCCTCCTGTCAGGTGTATCTAGTGAACTTCCACCTATGACTGTATCCCCTCTATCCAAACTATATCTCTACTGAGATATTGATCAGGAGTTCATAAAATTTGCTCAAAATTGAAAGTTACAGGATGGTTGCGTAGATCTCGTCTTCCTGATTCTGGCATCGTGAACGGTTTGAAAAATTGATGTCGTATGAGGGAGATATTGAGTTCTGATTGAATTCCCAAAAAGCTAAATTTTGCAACAGGTTTGACTGGGCTGCCCAATCAACATGGAGGGAGCACAGTCAGCAAAAGGAATATTTTGAGGAATATTCCTTCCTCAGAACCAATCCCAGGCTGACAAGTGGTGTGTTTTCGTTGGTTGAATGGATTTGTACATTTTGGTTTTTTGACCAATTGGAGGGTGACATGTGGCTAGCCCTGAGGCTGCCACGTGTCCCCTTAGTGGTGTAGTAAAATTTTGTTAAGGCCGCAAGAGTCGACTGCGCGACCTCTGGTAGAGCACGCCCATGACTTAACTGCCTGTGCTACGTTGATACTTAACCCTTATATTAGTCGGGTTTTATTTAAGCTTTATTGCAAAGTGGAGTGGGGGTTGGGGATCGTCGACAGTCCCAATCCACCGACGGTCCCCGCGGGTGGACACATGGTAATACTGAAAACCGTAACATAAACGTTAACCACCAACTGCAAACTTCTGCAGTTTATGTTTCAACCTTATCACATGTAACAACTCTGTGCAGTTTAAGCCATATCCACCGACAGTTCTGTTAATCATAGCTTGTAACCCGAAGTTAAAACCTTCCAACCACGGTTCAAGTCGAGTTCTGATCCACCGTAAGCGGTAACCACAGATTTTTGGGGTTGGCATGTGGCCACCCCCAACCGCAAAATTTATTATCACGGTTAAATTTGGCAGGATTTTTGGAGGTGCCCTAAATTTGTGCGGATTGCACTAAAATAACTCTAGTTAAGTGGAGTCCTCCACAATTAGTGGAGATTTTCTAGGTGTAGCTGGGAAAATGAGTTGGAGACTCAATTTTTCCCATTCTAAGTGAATGAAGAGTCATTCTAGACTAATTGGAGCATTCTGGAGCCATTAGTGCAGAGAAAAAAACCATTAGAGGCCTATAGCTACATGTATTTGCAAAATTTTGAGCATAGTGAAATATGGACATGCCATTGGGAGCTGGACCAGTAGATGTAGCCCAGGAGGGGTGAACTGCTTCATCATGCCTGTTGTGTAAATGTTATGTGGTGACTTATTTCTCTATTTTGCACTGTTATTCAGTGTTATTTGTGCTTATTTCATGCTTCTAATTCACTAAAATAATCTACAATTCATGGTTAAAATCCTCAATCCTTAAGCAAACTAAAGAGACAAGTATGCACATGTTTTGTAACTTAATAGAAACTTAGTACAGAAAAACCAATATAGTCATTTCAAATCAGATTGATAACAACTAGAGTTTATTCTCTAGTGTTGTTTAGTGCAAATATTTGTTTAACTGTTTGCAAGTTCTTAGGTGCTTACTAGGCTCAAGCTCAAAAGAGGAGAAGGCAAATTGGTGGGAGCAGAAGGGTCTCAAGAAGAGCCAAAGCAAAGGAGATCAAGATTACCACAATCTCCACCACCTAGTTCACCTCCTAAGGAAGTTGAAGTTGCATTAAGCATGTCTCATAGAGAAGGAGAAATCCATGAAGAAGTTGATCCCAAAGAGGAAGAAAGAGTGTCCAGGAAAGCATTCCTTGACATGACTGAGATGGTTAGAATCCTTTATCAAGAAAGGAATGAGAGATTGGAAGGAGAAGGATCCAAACTTCACAAGGAAGGACAGGGATCTTCAGGAGGTCACAATGATGAAGACAAGTCAAAGAAGGGCAATGGAGGAAATGGAGGCAATGGAGAGCCATCATCCTCACCCTCATCATCATCCTCATCTACTTCATCTTCAGTACATCAGCCACACAAGTCAAAGAACACTGGTAAAATTCCTTTTTTAAAACTTGATGTTAAGTTTGAACTGCCAATGTTTAATGGTGAAGTCAATGCAGAAAAGCTTGATAATTGGATTAGGCAATTGGAGGTCTATTTGAGAATTTGGAACCTTCAAGATGATGATACCAAAATCCAATTAGCTTCATTGAAAATATAGGGTGCATCACTTTTTTGGTGGGAAGCTAAGACAAAGGAGGAGATCAAGAAGCATGGTAAGATTATTCTATCATGGATTGATTTCATTACTGCAATAAAACAACATTTTTATCCATTATCTCATATGCAGAAAGCCATAATGAACTAGCAAAACTTTAGGCAATTGAAAGGAAAGAATGTGCAAGAATATACCCAATAATTTAGGAGAAGAGCTCTCTTATTAGGGGTAGATTTGCAGAGCCAAGATACTTTTCTCAAGTACATAAGAGGCTTACATAGCTACCTAAAACATACTATTCTCATGTTTAAGCCCTCAAGTCTAGATGAAGTATGTGTTCAAGCCACACATCTAGAAGCTAGAGGGAAAAAATTTCTGAAGAGGGTAGAAAGAAACCTTTTAAGGGTAAAAACAAAGAGAATACCTCAAAAAGTAAAAGAAAAAATAATACATCTGTTAAGAAAGAGGGAGAAAAATTGGTTTGTAAACATTGTTCAAAATAAGGCCATGATGAAACTCATTGTTGGAAATTACACCCTGAAATGAGGCCCAAGAAATACAACAACAAAGGGAAACATAAAACTGCAGCTACAAATCAACATGATTTAGGAGAAGATTCAGGTGATGAATCTAAGATTACAGCCATGGGACTGAAGAACATGAAGGGGAAATAAATTGAAACTAAAACCAATACTAGTACATCTAATTGTCACATACATGCTCCATATGAAGTAGAAAGAATTGAACTATTTCATGTGAGGGTATATATCCAAACATACTAAGATTGACACATTGTTTGACAGTGGGTCACAAGATAACTTAATCTGTGAAGAATTGGTCAAGAAACTTAACCTTGAGACCATACCATATCCAAAACCATATCCACTTGGTTGGATTTGTAAGGATGCAAATTTACAGGTTTCCAATAAATGCATATTGCGGTTTGCAATCGCTGCACATTTTGTTGACACATTTGAATTATATGTGGTTCCGCTTGACATAACAGATATTGTGTTGGGGAGTCCTTACTTGTATGATAGGAAAGAGATCTTCCATCACCATGAGAAAAAATACCATTTATTCAAAGATGGAAAGGAGTACATTGTTAGAGCACATTGCAAGAAGACAAACATTTCTATGGTAAATGTTGGACAGGTAAATAGGTTGGTAAATTCAAGTAAGAATTTTGTTCTTCTAATGATTAAGCCTAAAGTTGATGTTAATCATGAATCATTTGAGGGATGTGATCCTAATTTTAGATCAGATTTATATGATGTGTTTGATGCACATCACGAGATGTCTCAAGAGCCAACAGGATTGCCTCCAAAAAGAGAGATTCAACATGAGATTCAGTTGTAGCAAGATTGTCCTCTTCCAAACATCGGTATGTATCGCATGTCGATAACGGAGAATGCTGAAATAAAGAGGCAAATCAAAGAGATGTTGGACAAAGGAATCATAAGGCCAAGCACCTTGCCATGTGGTTCACGCATAGTCTTGATTCCAAAGAAAGATGGGACTTGGCGCATGTGTGTAGACTTCAGAGCTTTGAGCAAGATTACATTAAAGAATCGTTACGCACTCCCAAGGATAGATGATTTGCTTGATCAACTGAAAGAATCAAATTTTTTCACTAAGTTATATTTATGAAGTGGATATCATCAAATAAGAATTGTAGAAAGTGACATATGGAAAACTACATTCAAAACCAAACAAGGACTCTTTTGAGTGGTTAGTTATGCCATTTGGTTTGTGTAATGCACTGACAACTTTCATGTGTGTTATGGATAGTGCTTTGCGCCCATTCCTTGTTGAATTTGTGATTGCGTACTTAGATGACATATTGATTTTCATCAAAACAAGAGAAGAACATGTCTTGCGTGTGAAGAAAGTGCTTGATGTTTTGAAGAAAGAGAAATTGTTTCTTAAGATGTCAAAGTGTGAGTTTGGAAAGACTTCTTTGGTTTATTTGGGACACATTGTAGGAGGAAGAGACTTGAGAATTGATCCTTATAAAGTGGAAGCCATTGTGAATTGGCCCGCTCCCAAAACAGTGACTGAGGTAAGAATTTTCTTAGGTGCAGCTCAGTATTAGATAAATTTTATTGCTAACTTTTCTGCCATCGCAGCTCCTATGCATGCAGTGAAAAGTGTGAAGAAAGGCTTCCAATGGGGAGGCAAACAATATCAAGCTTTTGAAGCTTTAAAAGACAAGATAAGTTCAGCTCCAGTCCTTGCATTACCGAATTTGAGACAACCATTCGAGATTCAAACCGATGCTACTGATTATGCCATGGGCGCAGTTCGTTTGCAACATGATAAGCCTATCGCTTTTCATTCTAAAAAATTCAATGGCGCTGTAACTAATTATCCTACATATGACAAAGAACTATATGCGTTGGTACAAAACGTCAAGAAGTGGAAACACTACTTGATGGGTAAAGAAACGATTGTGCGTACCGATCACCAACCATTACAATACTTGCATTCGCAAACAAAATTGTAGCAATCAAGACATTTCAGGTGGATGGGATTTCTTCAACAGTTTCACTTGGTTATAAGGTACAAGAAAGGTATTTTCAATAAATTTTTTGATATGCTTTCAAGACCAATCATTAGTGCATCTACTTTACTAAAAAATGATTATATTTTACATGAGAGTTACATAGAACAATATGCACATGATGCTGATTTTCAAGATGTGTATGCTAGTTTGAGTGAAGGGAATCAAGTTGAAGAAAAATATTATCACATGCATAACAATTTGTTGTATCATTTGGGAAAGTTGTTTATACCATAAGGAGAGAGGCTAAGTGTCATGAGAGAATCTCATTCATCTCTTATTGTTGGACACTTTGGGGTAAGAAAAACAGTACTGCATCTACAGAGGTATTGCTATTGGCCTCGCATGGTAGATAGTGTGTCGCATTTTATAAGAGGTTGTTCTATGTGTGCAACAAGAAAGCCTAGTAATAGGAATTTTGGGTTTTACACGCCACTACCGGTACCATCAAGGCCATGGGAGAGTGTCTCCATGGACTTTGTTGGAGGTCTACCTATGTCAAGAAGACATCATGATTATCTTTATGTAGTTGTGGATAGATTCAGTAAAATGTGTATACTTATGCCATGTAAGAAAACCATTACCGACACTGAACAAACTGTGGAAATTTATTTTCAACATGTATGGGTTCATTTTGGATTGCCAACTTCTATTGTTAGTGACAGTGATTCCAGGTTCATTGGGAATTTTTGGTCCAATCTATGGAGTATGATGGACACAAAGTTGAAAAAGAGTATTGCTTTTAATCCGCAAGCTGATGGACAAACCGAGGTGGTGAACAGAAGAATTGTACATATATTCAAAGGATATTGCAACAAACATCCTAAGTTGTGGGATGAGAAACTGCATTACGTTCAACACACTTATAACTGGGAAAATCACTCTTCTACACAGACATCACATTTTGAATTATGCTTTGGGTATTTTCCAAAATCACCATTAGAATTCATCTTTGGAAATGATGTTGTAATAGATGGCCATAGTGATATTGACAAGGCTCGAAAGTTCATTGAGAAAATTCAGATTATACATCAACAAGTTCAAGAACATCTTGAGAAAATTCAAAGCAAATACAAAGAGAGGCATGACAAACAGAGATTTGATCACAAGTTTCAAGAACGAGATGAGGTATGGTTGCACATTAGCAAAGAAATGATGCAAGGGGTACGTAAAAAGATCAAACCCATTCGCTATGGTCCATTCAAGATCATAAAGCAAGCTGGTAATAATGCATTTCAACTTGACTTGCCTTCATATATGCAAATGTATTCAATTTTTAATGTTGAAAACTTACATTTGTATGAGCCACCTTTGATCGATGATCAAGGAAGTGATGTTCAGCTTCCTTCTATTGAAGTTTTCTCACCAGAATTTCTGGATGAGCTCAAGGAAGATACAATTCTTGAAAGGAGGACAAGAGCATCCAAGAGGGGAAGTGTTGACTACCTTCGATTTGGTCTCAAAGGCACTAAACCAAGCAAGGAAAAGTGGATGGAGGTTGGAAAGGTGAGGAATTTGTACCCTCATCTACTGAATAGGTAATCAAGTCTATTGGGGTCCAAAAGCTTCCCAATGGGGAGGAGTGATCAAGAGTTCATAAATTTTGCTCAAAATTTAAAGTTACATGATTGGGTTTAAAATAGGATGGTTGTGTACATCTTTTCTTCCTAATTCTGGCGTCGCGAACTGTTCAAAAAACAGATGTCGTATGAGGCAGATATCGCGTTCTAATTGAATTCCCAAATAGCTAAATTTTGCGACATGGTTGACTGGGATGCCCAGTCAGAAAAAGGAATATTCTGAGGAATATTCCTTCCTCGGAACCAATCCCAAGATGAAAAGTGGCATGTTTTTTTTGGTTGAATGGATTTGTATGTTTTGGTTTTTTAACCAATCGGAGGGTGACATGTGGCAAGCTCTGACACTGCCACGTGTTCCCTTAGTGGTGTAGTAAAATTTTGTTAAGGCCGCAGGATTCAACCCTGCGACCTCTAGCAGAGCACACCCATGACTTAACCGCTCGCACTATGTTCATACTTAACCTTATAGCAGTAAGGTTTTATTTAAGCTTTATTGCAAAGTGGAGTTGGGGTTGGGGACTTCCGGCAGTCCCCACGGGTGGAAACATGGCAATAAAATGAAAACCGTAAAATAAACATTAACCACCAACTGCAAACTTCCATAGTTTATGTTTCAACCTTATCACATTTAACAACTCCGTACGGTTTAAACCATATCCACCGACGGTTCCGCTAATCATAGCTTGTAACCCGGAGTTAAAACCTTCCAACCACGATTCAAGCTGAGTTCCGCTCCATCGTAAGTGGTAATCCCGGATTTTGGGGTTTGGCAAGTGGCCACCCCCAAGTGCAACATTTATTATCATAGTTAAATTCGGTGGGATTCTTAGAGGCGCCCTAAATTTGTGCAGATTGCACTAAACTAACTCCAGTTAAGTGGAGTTCTCCACAATTAGTGGAGCTTTTCTAGGTGTAACTGGGCAAATGAGTTGAGACTCAATTTTCACCCATTCTGAGTGAATGAAGAGTCATTCTAGACTAATTAGAGCATTATGGAGCCATTGGTGCAGAGAAAAAATCCATTAGAAGCTTGTAACGACATGTATTTGCAAAATTTTGAGCATAATGAAAGATGGACATGCCATTGGGAGTTAGACCAGTAGATGTAGCCTAGGAGGGGTGAACTTCTTCATCATGTCTAGTGTGTAAATGTTATGTGGTGACTTATTTCTCTGTTTTGCACTATTTTTCAGTGTTATTTGTGCTTATTTCATGCTTCTAATTCACGAAAATCATCTACAATTCATGGTTAAAATCCTCAATCCCTAAGAAAGCTAAAGAGACAAGTATGCACATGTTTTGTAACTGAAAAGACACTTAGCACAAAAAAAAAATACAGTCATTTCAGATCTGATATGCTATCATAGGCTCCATTTTTTTTCTCTTCCTGCACTTGACTAATTCTCAACAGTCCCTGTTTCTACAACTCTAACAAACTATACAGAATCATTGCATTAATCGATACCTGCTTCTCCTAAGAAATTGCAGCCTTTCCCAAGCCTCAACCATCCTGACATTATTTGCTTTAAAAATTCGTATCTCTGCTCTCAAGCTCCTCAATGTATCTGCTATACTAGGAGAATACTCTTCTCCTTGCTACATAACTGATCTATAGGAAGTGTCACAGGAACTATAGTCTACCATTTTGCTTTTCATCTCGAATTATTTTCTTCCTAAAAGTGTACCATGTCAAATAAACCAATAGATACCAAAATAAAATCCATGCCTCTGTAATGTTCAAGGGAGGCTTATCTCATCTGCAAGATAATTCCACATTAGCATGTACATATATAATCATAAATATATCCATGTAATAACATAACGTCACAACAACATCATGCATGAACATACAAAATGTATACCACGATCCCCTGCATGACAACTATAGTCTTGACACCTCACTCTGATACCTCCTCACCTCCTCTCATATCTACCCACTTTCACTGGCTTTCCCAGGGTAAACATGAGCTGAGGGTCACTATGATAAAACTCAACCTCCTAAGGAACATTAAGGAAATGGAGTCCACAGCTTAAGACCTTACTGACTTCCCTCAGGTGCCACAGGACCTCCAGGAGTAACCCAACCCCTGAGAAAAATCACTTTTTTTCCGTGACCCAGAACCTCAGTCACTCCCTTTCCAAGGCCTCTATGTCACTATGGGTTCACAGTCACACGCATAAGCATGCCTCTATGTGACTACGAACTTTTCTTCTTAGTTCTCTGTTAGCGACTCCGAATTATGTGCCACTTTTTCAGGGCCAAGAATCACAACAAGGAAAAGACCCTCTAGCGGATGTTTTTGAGGAACCCCTTATAAAAATAGCCTAGATATCCATTTATAGTGGAGGCCTCTAGAGGAGGAGGTTGGCGAGTAGAGGTTTTTGCAGTGCGTTTCTCATCATAAACTACACCGGTATGTTTTATGCAAAATGCACCAGTGCATACTAAAAATTGGCACACTGTGACATCGTGCTCTCCGTACAAACCCGCCCGATGCATCTAAGTATTCTAGCACACCATTGCTCTACGTATAAATAGGTCTGGTGCATCTTTGTAATCAAGTTCACTATAACGATGTGTGGTGCACCATTGGTAAAACTGCCTGGTCCGTCTCAAAAACCCGCACACTGAAACAGGGTTAAAAAAATACCGGCCATAAAAAATTCATTTTTACTTCTTTAGTGCTCTAGGCCTCTTAAGCACTAATGTGATTTTGTCTTGTGTGAGGCGCCCTCCCATCAATGCTCCCATCATTTCTCCCATCCAATAGATTGAGGATGACTTTTTTGTCATGTTGCGAGAAAGGACATCCTGAACTTTAGAAGACATGCAAACTAATGCTATGGAGGTCGAAGCAAATAGGTCTACATCTTCTAAGAGAAAAGCTAAAGCTGAAAAAGCCCAAAAGAAATTAAAAAATCAAGAAGCATCTTCTTCCTCAAAATCTAAAAGTGAAGATGCAAAAAGTTGATGAAATCACAACACTTAAAAATTTATCCAATATAATTTCAAAGATTGATACTCAACCAAGAACAATTCAATAAACTATTTCTAGAGCAAAAACACAGGTCCAAGGTCAGTATAAAAAGGCTGCTCCATTGCAACTTCTTTAGAGGCCTCATAATGACCAACAAGTACCCACAACATTGTTGATTGATGATCAACAACCCGACGACAATACTTTTTCTATTATTGAAGGCATTAATAATCTAGATCATACATCCTTTCAGACTACCATTATCCTTATTTGCTAGATTCAAATCCCTCAAGAATACCAAGATACTTCTTAGGTTTCTAAGTATCATGCTTTTTCTGAGTTTATGATTGCATAACTAAATAAAAGATATGACTTAAGACCTAGAGCTGGTCCTGGTAGACCTCCCAAAAAACCTGTAATAATTGAGGCTCAAACAAAAACTGCCGAAACTCAAACTACTTCTATTCAAAATTTAAATCAGTCAAGTGATTCTTCTTATATTGATAAAGCTATATTGATTGCCTTTAATGTTGAGAAATAATTAGAGAGAGTTAAAATCCCAATTCCACTTTCAAAACTTTCTAAAAACCGAGAGTCTAAAAGTCAAGTTGCAAAATGGATCCAAAATTCTAGTATGGATGTTGAAGGAGATACTATCAATATACAAAATGAAAGACCCACCATAGCTTTTGTTCTTAGTTATTTTATGATTGATGAAACCATACCACCTTTTTAATTGACTTTAAAAGTGCATGAATCCCTGCTATACGACTGTATTCTTGATTCAGGTGCTTCACACAACTTAATGCCTAAAGTCATCATAGAACAACTTAATTTGGATATCACTTGAACCTATCACAATTTATATACCTTTGACTCTAAGAGGGTTCAATTTTTAGGACTTATTAAAGACAAACAGTCACTTTACATCAAATACCAGTGAAAAGTGTAGTATTAGACATAGTTGTCACTGATATTCCTCCCAAATTTGGAATGCTTTTATCAAGATCATGTTGTGCAAAATTGGGAGGAAGTCTTCAAATGGACATATCTTTTGCCAATATTCCTGTATATGGTGGAGAGAGCCTTAGGTTATATAGAGAAGGCAGATTCCTAAAAAATGTTTGCAAAGATGATCAGGCTATAAATCATCCCATTTATGCAGTTGATCAGGATTTTAGTTTTTTCCAACTATCATCAGATACTTCACAGAATTCTCAACTTAAGATTGAGGATATAGTTGACACCCCTAAATCGATTCAAACTGAAATTTTGGTAATTATATTTTGATGGATCTTGCACCAAATATGGTGTTGGATCAGGTGTTGTTTTGATTTCCCCCGATAAATAAAATATCACTCAATCATGCAAGTTAGATTTCGAGGTCACAAATAACGTTGCTGAATACGAAGCTTTTATTCTAGGATTACAGGTTGCTAAAAGTTTAAAGGTCCAAAATTTGAGTGTCTTCATTGATTCAGAACTTATAGTAAGACATGTTAGGAGTCTTTGTCAAACAAAGTAACCTAGGCTAATATCTTACAGAAATGAGGTTTTAGACACCATTGAAAATTCTTTTGATGATTTTAATATCACTTATATTCCTAGAGATGAAAACATACATGCACATTCATTAGTTGTTTTAGCCAGCTCTATTAAAATTCTAGATCAATTTAAAATTCAATATCAAATACAAATCAAATATAGGCCGTCAATCCCAAACAATCTTAAACATTGGCAAATATCTGAGGATGATGAACAATTAAAATCCTTTCTGCAAGTCATTGACGAATTTTTTGTATTGCAAATAGAAGAGGATAACTCAGACAGTAATGAAGCTACCAAAGACAAGGAAAATTAAAATCTTAAATCAAAGGTAGTTGATCATGATATAATTCAACTATCAAATAATTTTATCCCGAAGGGACTCGTTTCTTTAGAAAAATGGTTTGATCAATATGATATTCCAAAAAATATGTTCTCCGCTTCACTAGAAAATGACATAGAAGACACTAATATTGGTACTGATGAGGAGATTAAAAACATTAAAATTTGTGCATCATTAACTCCTGAACTTAAATCTGAATATATAAAACTTCTTAAGAATTAAAAAATGGCTTTGCCTAGTCTTATGCTGATCTAAAAACTTATGACACATCTTTAATTTAGCATAAAATTCCACTAAAACCAAATGTAAAACATTACCAACAAACGTTAAGAAGGATGAACCCAGTTCTATTTCCCACCATAGAAAAAGAACTGAAAAAAAAAAAATTTAGATTCCAAAATAATTCTCCCATTAAGATACTCTAGTTAGGTTGCCAATTTAGTCCATGTGAGAAAAAATAATGGGGAAAACTGTGTGGATTTTAGAAACCTTAATAAAGCATCGTTGAAAGATAATTATCCACTCCCAAAGATGGATCAATTACTTCAAAAAGTGTCAGGTGCTAACAGACTCTATATGTTGGATGGATTCTCTGGTTATAATCAAATATTGGTGAATTCAGAAGACAGGGAAAATACATCCTTTACCACACCTTGGGGTACATTCATGTATGCCCGGATGCCTTTTGGTCTATCAAACATAGGAGAAAAATTTCAAAGAGCCATGGACTTGGCCTTTGTCGAAAAGTGATCTAAAATGACTGTATTAGTTTGTTGTACTAAGTGTCCTTTCAGTAATAAAAACATGTACGAATTGTCTCCATTTGTTTGCTTAAGGAATGAGTAATTTAACCATGAAACATAGATGAATTTGTGACTTTTAACCATGAAAATAAGCCTAAATAACATTGAACAACAATGTATAATAGAGAAAAAACATTACACATAAGTTTTACACAGCAGACATGATGAAGCAGTTCACCCCTCCTGGGCTACATCTGTTGGTACAGCTCCCATTGGCATTTCCCTCTTTGTCATTATGCTCAACATTGAAAAAACATGTGCTTAAAATCCTCTAATGCTTGCTTTCTTTGCACCAGTGGCTCCAGAATGCTCAAGTTAGTCTAGATATACTCTTGTTTCACCCAAATTGGTCGAAAGATGACCTGGCTAGGCTTTTTCTCAATATCCCCTAGAAATCCTCCACTAAATGTGGAGAGTGCACTTAACCACAGTCAAAAATAGCCAAAACTCCGCAATTAGCGTAGCGCTAACTATCCTGCCAGTGTAAACCATCAACATTAATGTTTGGGGTAAGGGGTGGCCACATGCCAACCCCCAAAACCCGCGGTCATATTAATGGTTAGTGGAACTCAGGGCCAAATATTATAGTTAAGAGTAATGAAGGCGAAGTTTATGTCGGAGTTAATCCAAACCGATAAAACTCAACCATAGCTTTCAACTCCACCATGTAATAGGGTTTAAACATATTTGTCAGAGTTTCAAAACTATTAATCATAATAAACTTTAACCATGTGAACTACATGTGATAAGTTTGGACTGAAACTTTAATGTCACGATTCTATCATTACGCCAAAGGTTACATGATGCTAATTGTTTGTTGTAAATTCCATGTGATTTCTCTGTGGGGCTGCCGACAGGTCGGGACTGTCGGCGGTCCCCCCCCCCAAATTTCCAACCATTACACTTTAAGTTAAATTGACTGACTTATATGGTAAGTAACACATGACAACGGAGTTGGTGGAGGCTTGTGCAGGCGCTCCAGAGGTCACAGGGTCGAACCCCCCGGACCCAAACAAAATTTTGGTCCTTCGTACAAGGGACACGTGGCAGCCTCCAAGCTAGCCACGTGTCACCCATCCAATGATCCACAAAATTTCATACAAATCCAAATCAACAGCCTAGAAACTGACACTTGGCAAATCTTGGTTGGATTGAGAAAACGGAATATTCCCAAAATATACTATTTTTGCTGACTGTACATGCATGCTGACTGGGCATCCCAGTCACTCCTGTCACAAAATTTTAGTTGTTTAGGAAAAAAATTAGAACGTGATATCTCCCTCATATGACATCAGTTTTTCGAACCGTTCACAGCACAAGAATCGCAACGACAATATCTACCAGTCGCTCAGGTTCGGTACAATTTCAAGCACTTTCAATTTTGAGAAAAATACATGATCTCCTGATCACACCTCCTCATTGGGAAGCTTTTGGACCCCAAAACACTTTGATTACCTATTCAAAAGATGAGGGTACAACTCCCTCACCTTTCTAAATTCCATCCACCTTACCTTTCTTGGCTTACTGCCTTTGAACCTAACTCAAAGGTAGTTGACACTTCCCCTCTTAGATGTTCTTGTCCTCCTGTCAAGGATGGCATCCTCTTTGAGGTCATCTAGAAATTCTGGCGAGAAATATTCTATAGATGGCAGCTGAACATCATTCCCTTGATCTTAAATCAAAGGAGGCTCATACAAACATAAATTTCAACATTAACAACTGAATACATTTGCATATATGAAGGCAAGTCAAGTTGAAATGTAGTATTACCAACTTGCATGATGATCTTGAATGGACCATAGAAAATGGGCTTGAGATTTTTACCTTCTCCTTGCATCATTTATTTGCTTGTGTGCAACCATACCTCATCTCCTTCTTGAAATTTGTGATCAACTATATGTTTGTCATGCCTCTCCTTGTATTTTCTTTGACTCTTCTCAGGTTGTTCTTGAACTTGTTGATGAATAATCTGGATTTTCTCAATGAACTTTTGAGCCTTGTCAATATCACTATGCCCATCAATTGCAACATCCTTCTCAAAGATGAATTCTGATGGAAATTTCGACAAATACCCGAAGCAGGCTTCAAAAGGTGAAGTATTTGTAGAAGAGTGATTTGCCCAGTTTTAAGTGTGCTGAATGTAATGCAGTTGTTCATCCCACAACTTGGGATGTTTGTTGCAATATCATCTCAATAGATGCACAACAGTTATGTTCACCACATTGGTTTGGCCATCAGTTTGCGGATGAAAAGTGATACTATTTTTCAACATTGTGTCCATCATCTTCCAAATATTGGACCAAAAATTCCCATTGAACCTGGAATCCTGTCACTAAAAATAGAAGTTGGCAATCCATAATGAACCCATACATGTTGAAAATGAAGTTCAGCAGTTTGTTCAGTAGTAATGGTTTTCTTACATGGCATAAGTATACACATTTTATTGAATCTATCCACAACTACATAAAGATAATCATGTTGTTTTCTTGACATAGGTAGACCTCCAACAAAGTCCATGGAGACACTCTCCCATGGCCTTGATGGTACCGATAGTGGCGTGTACAACCCAAGCTTCCTATTGCTAGGCTTGCTTGTTGCACACATATAACAACCTCTTATACACACTATCTATCATGCGAGGCCAATAGAAATAGCTCTGTAGATGCGCCATTGTTTTGCTTACCCCAAAGTTTCCAGCAATAAGAGACAAATGAGCCTGTCTCATGACACTAATCCTCTCTCCTTGTGGTATACACAAATTTCCCAAATGAAACAACAAATTGTTATGCATGTGATAACAATTTTCCTCAACTTGATTCCCTTCACTCAAACTAGCATACACATCTTGAAAATGAGCATCATGTGCATATTGTTCTATGTAACTCTCATGTACAATAGAATCATTTTTAAGTAAAGTAGAAGCACTTATAATTGGCCTTCAAAGCATATCAGAAACTTTATTGAAAATACCTTTCTTGTACCTTATAACCAAGTGAAAATGTTGAAGAAATCCCATCCATCTGAAATGTTGTGATTGCTGCAAATTTTTTTGTGACTGCAAGTACTGTAATGGTTGGTGATCGATATGTATAATCATCTCTTTACCCATCAAGTAGTGTTTCCACTTCTTGACACTTTGTACCAATGCAAAAAACTCTTTTTCATATGTAGGATAACTAGTTACAGCACCATTGAATGTTTCAGAATGAAAAGCGATAGGCTTACCATGCTGCAAAAGTACTGCGCCCATGGCATAATCACTAGCATCGGTTTGTATCTCAAATGGTTGTCTCAAATTTGGTAATGCAAGGACCGGAGTTGAACTGATATTTTCTTTTAAAGATTGAAAAGCTTGTTTATTTTTGCCTCCCCATTGGAAGTCTTTCTTCACACTTTTCACTACATGCATAGGAGCTGCTATGGCAAAAATGTTAGCAATAAAATTTCTCCAATACTAAGATGCACCTAAGAAACTTCTTACCTCGGTTACTGTTTTGGGAGTGGGCCAATTCACAATGGCTTCCACTTTAGAAGGATCAATTCTCAACTCGCCTCCTCCTACAATGTGTCCCAAATAAACTAGAGAAGTCTTTCCGAATTCACACTTTAGCATCTTAAGAAATAATTTCTCTTTCTTCAAAACATCAAGCACCCTTTTCACAGGAAAGACATGTTCTTCTCTTGTTTATTTGAAACTAAGTATATCATTTAAATACACAATCACAAATTCATCAAGAAATGGATGCAAAACATTATCCATAACACGCATGAAAGTTGTCAGTGCATTAAACAAACCAAACGGCATAACCAACCACTCAAAAAGTCCTTGTTTGGTTTTGAATGCAGTCTTCCATATATCACTTTCTGTAATTCTTACTTGATGATATCCAATTCGTAAATCTAACTTAGTGAAAAACTTTGCTTCTTTCATGTGATCAACCAAATCATATATCCTTGGGAGTGGGTATTGATTCTTTACCGTTATCTTGTTCAAAGCTCTGAAGTCTACACACATGCACCAAGTCCCATATTTCTCCAATACTAAGATATCCCTAAGAAACTTCCTACCTTGGTTACTGTTTTGGGAGTGGGAAAATTCATAATGGCTTCCACTTTAGAAGGATCAATTCTAAACTCGCCTCCTCCTACAATGTGTCCCAAATAAACCAGAGAAGTCTTTCCGAACTCACACTTTGACATCTTCATAAATTCTTTCTCTTTCTTCAAAACATCAAGCACCCTTTTCACATGCAAGACATGTTCTTCTCTTGTTTTGCTGAAAATGAGTATATCATTTAAATACACAATCAAAAAGTCATCAAGAAATGGACACAAAACATTATCCATAACACGCATGAATTTTTTTGGTGAATTACACAAACCAAATGGCATAACCAACCACTCAAAGAGTCCTTGTTTGGTTTTGAATGCAGTCTTCCATATATCACTTTCTGCAATTCTTACTTGATGATATCCAGTTCGTAAATCTAACTTAGCGAAAAAAATTTCTTCTTTCAACTAATCAAGCAAACCATCTATCCTTGGGAGTGGGTATCGATTCTTTACCATTATCTTGTTCAAAGCTCTGAAGTCTACACACATGCACCAACTCCCATCTTTCTTCGAAATCAAGACTATGGGTGAACCGCATGGCGAAGTGCTTGGCCTTATGAGTCCCTTGTCCAACATGTCCTTGATTTGCCTCTTAATTTCATCATTCTCCATTATCGACATGTGATACATGCAGATGTTTGGAAGAGGAAAATCTTGCTGCAACTGAATCTCATGTTGAATCTCCCTTTTTGGAGGTAATCCTATTGGCTCCTGAAACATCTCATGATGTGCATCAAATAACTCATATAAATCTGATTTCAAATTAGGATCACAATACTCAAATGATTCATGATTAACATCAGCTTTAGGCTTAATCATTAGAATAAAAAAATTCTTACTTGAATTCACCAGCCTTTTTACCTGTCTAGCATTTAACACATCAATATTTGTCTTCTTGCAATGTGCTCTAACAATGTACTCCTTGCCATCTTTGAATAAATGGTATTTTTTCTCATGGCGATGGAAGATTTCTTTCTTGTCATACAAGTAAGGACTGCCCATCACAATACCTATAATATCAAGCGGAACCACATCTAATTCAACTCTGTCAACAAAATGTGCAATTATTGCAAAGCGCAATGTGCACTTCTTTGAAAGCTGTAAATTTGCATCCTTACAAATCCACCCAAGTGGATATGGTTTTGGATTTGGAATGGTCTCAAGATTAAGTTTCTTTACCAAGTCTTCAGAGATTAAGTTTTCTTGTGACCCACTGTCAAACAGTGTGTCAATCTTGGTTTTTTTGGATATGACCCTCACATGAAATAGTTCAATTCTCTCTTCTTCATTTGGAGCTTATATGTAATAGTTTGATGTACTAGTGTTCGATTTTGCTTCAATTTCTTTCCCCTTCATGTTCTTCAATCCCATGGTTGTAAATTTTTATTCATCACCTGAATCCTATCCTAAGTCATGTTGAGTTGTAGTTTTATTTTTCTGCTTCCCTTTGTTGTTATTATACTTGGGTCTCTTTTCAAGATGTAATTTCCAACAATTTTTCTCTTCATGGCCATCTCTTGAACAATGTTTATAGACCAATTTTTCTCCTTCTTTCTTGATAGGTGCATTATTTTTGCCCTTATCTTTTGAGGTATTCTCTTTTTTTCCCCTTAAAAGGTTTCTTCCTACCCTCATCAGTAATGTTTTTCCCTCTAGCTTCTAGATGTGTGGCCTGAACACAAACTTCATCTAGAATTGTAGGGTTAAACATGAGAACAGTTTGTTTTCGGTAGCTATGTAAGCCTCCTATGTACTTGAGCAAAGTATATTGGCTCTGCAAATCTACCCCTAATAAGAGATCTCTTCTCCTAAATTCTTGGGTGTATTCTTGCACATTTTGTCCTTTCAATTTTCTAAAAATTTTCTAGTTCATTATGTCTTTCTTCATGTGAGCTAATGGATAAAACTATTGTTTTATTGTAGTAATGAAATCAGTCCATGATAGAATAATCTTATCGTGCTTCTTGATCTCCTCCTTTGCCTTGGATTCCCACCAAACAAGTGTTGCACCTTCCATTCTCAATGAAGCTAGTTGGATTTTGGTATCATCATCATGAAGGTTCTGAATTCTCAAATAGACCTCCAATTTCCTAATCCAGTTATCAAGATTTTATGCATTGACTTCACCATTAAACATTCACAATTCAAAATTAACATCAAGTTTTAGAAAATGAATTTTACTAGTGTTCTTTGACTTGTGTGGTTGATGTACTGAAGATGAAGTAGAGGATGATGATGATGATGAGGGTAATGATGGTGACTTTCCACTGTCTCCATTTCCTCCATTTCCCTTCTTTGATTTATCTTCATCATTGACCTCCTGATGATCCCTGACCTTCCTTGTGAAGTTTGGATATTTCTCCTTCTAGTCTCTCATTCCTTTCTTGATAAAGGACTCTCACCATTTTAGTCATGTCAAGGAATGGTTTCCTAAACACCCTTTCTTATTATTTGGGATCCACCTCTTCATGGATTTATCCTTCTCCTGGAGGCATGCTTAATGCTACTTCTGCTTCTTTTGGAGGTGAACTAGGTGGTGGAGAATGTGGCAATCTTGCCCTCCTTTGATGTGGCTTACTTTGAGAACCTCTTGCTTCCACCAATTTGTCTTCTCCTCTCTTAAGCTTGAGCCTAGTAAGCATGTGCACACTTGCAAAAAATTAAAAAATATTTGCACACAAAAACACCAGAGAATAAACTCTAACTCTGATACCAACCTGATCTAAAAGGACTGTATTAGTTTGTTGTGCTAAGTTTCCTTTCAGTAATAAAAACATGTACAACTTGTCTCCATTTGTTTTCTTAAGGAATGAGTAATTTAACCATGAAACATAGATGATTTTGTGAGTTTTAACCATGAAAATAAGCCTAAATAACACTGAACAACTGTGTATAACAGAGAAAAAACATCGCACATAATTTTTACACAACAGGCATGATGAATTAGTTCACCCCTCCTGGGCTACATCTATTGGTCTATCTCCCAATGGCATGTCCCTCTTTTTCATTATGCTCAAAATTGAAAATACATGTGTTCACAAGCTTCTAATGGTTGTTTTCTCTACGCCAGTGGCTCCAGAATGCTCAAATTAGTCTAGATATACTCTTGTTTCACCCAAATTAGCCGAAAAATGACCTGGCTAGGATTTTTCCAAATATCCCATAGAAATCCTCCACTAAATGTGGAGACTACACTTAAACGCAGTCAAAAATAGCCAAAACTCCACAATTAGCGTAGCGCTAACTATCCCGCCAGTCTAAATTGTCAATGTTAATGTTTGGGGTAGGGGGTGGCCACATGCCAAACCCCAAAACTTGTGGTCATATTAATGGTTAGCAGAACTCAGGGTCGAAGACTACGGTTAAGAATAATGAACTGGAGTTTATGCCAAAGTTAATCCAAACTGTCAAAATATAAAACTCAACCATAGCTTTCAACTCCGCCATGTGATGAGGTTTAAACATATTTGTTAGAGTTGCAAAACTATCAGTCAAAATAAACTTTAACCGCGCAGACTGTATGTGATAATTTTGGACTGTAAATTTAATGTCATGATTCTATCATTCCGTTGGAGGTTACGTGATGCTAACTATTTTTTGTAAATGCCATGTGATTAATTTTTGGGGCCGCCGGCGGGTTGGGACCGTCGGCGGTCCCACCCCCCCCAAATTGCCAACCATTACACTTTAAGTTAAACTAGTTGACTTATATGGTAAGTAACACATGACAACGGAGTTCGTGGAGACTTTTGTAGGTGCCTCGGAGGTCACGGGGTCGAACCCCTTAGACCCAAGTAAAATTTTGGTCCTCTGTATAGGGGACACATGGCAGCCTCTGGGCTAGCCATGTGTCACCCATCCAACGATCCACAAAATTGCATACAAATCCAAATCAACAGCCTAGAAACTAACACTTGGAAAATCCTGGTTGGATTGAGAAAACGAAATATTCTCAGAATATACTATTTTTTTTTACTGTATCTACATGCTGACTGGGCATCCCATTCACTCCTGTCACAAAATTTTAGTTGTTTAGGATAACGATCAGAACATGATATCTCCCTCATACGACATCGATTTTTTGAACCGTTCAAGGCGCCGGAATCGCAACAACAAGATCTACCCGATTGCTCAGGTTTAGTACAATTTCGAGCACTTTCAATTTTGAGCAAAATACATGATCTCCTGATCAGAAAGGTAAACAAATTTTTTGTTATTTATATTGATGATTTAACTATTTTCTTTGAATCATATCAGAAACATCTCAAGCACTCGAAGAAAGTTTTTGACAGGTGCAGGAAGTTTGGAATATCTTTGAATCCCAAAAAATCATTATTCGCTATTAAAGAGGGTAAATTACTAGGTCATATTATTTCAAAAGATGGAGTAGTTATTGATCCCAAAAGGGTCTCTATTATTCAATCATTATCATTACCTAGAAATAAGAAATAAATTCAAGCTTTCTTAGGGAAAATTAACTTTTTGAGAAGGTTTATATCTAACTATGCAAAAATAGTGAAGGACATAATAGATATGCTCAAAAAGAACCATGAAGTCAAATGGACTATTCCTGCAAGATTTGCATTTGACCAGATAAAGAAGGCCATCTCTGAAGCCCCAACCTTAGCCAGTCCAAACTACTCTGAACCTTTCAACATGTTCTCTTTTGCTTCTGAAACTACCTTTGTTGTTGTCTTTTTGCAAAAGAATGAAGATTATCATGATCAACCTATAGGATTCTTTAGTAAGGTCATGAGAGATGCAGAACTCAGATATGATATTATCAAAAAACAAGCCTATGCCTTAGTTCAAGCCCTGAAATCTTTTAGAATGTATATCCTCCATTCTACCATCATTGCCTATGTGCCTAATAACGTTTTGAAAACTATCCTCACACAACCAGACATTGATGGGAGAAGAGGAAGATGGATAACTCAAATTCTTGAGTTTGACCTTACCATTACAACTACCAAGTTAGTAAAAGGGAAGGGTTTAGCTAAACTATTAGCTTAATCCAATTTTAAAGTCTTGGGCATAAACTCTGGTTTTGAAGTTTTGGAGAATCATCCACAAGAACCTTCCCATGGAGTGCAAGGAAAGAATACACAAGAACCTTCTCCTTCAGCTCAAACAGTCCTTGTTCATATTGATGAGAAGTTTTTTTTATCATATTGGTATGCAGATACTGTTCATTTTCTGATCTAATTTGAATGTCCAACTCATTTTTCAAAAAACCAGTGCAAAACACTCAAGTTAAAATCCATCAAATACTGTATAATCAATGCCAGCTTATACTGGAAAGATCCTCTTAATATTCTACTACTTTATTTAATAAAATCAGAAATTGAAGGAATCATTAATCAGTTTCATGCAGGAATATGTGGAGGCCACTATGCTTGGAGAGAAACATCATAAAAAATACTTAGAGCAAGATTCTATTAGCCTACTTTGTTTTCACAAGTAGGATCAAAAGTCAGAGCCTGTGTGCCATGTCAGATGTTTGCTGGTAAGAACAAACTAGCAGCCCTACCACTAGTTCTAGTAGTTGTATCAACACCTTTTCTATAATGAGGATTATATTTTATAGGTGAAATCCATCTAGCCTCCAGTAATTAGCACAAATGGATCTTGACTGCTACTGACTATTTCACCAAGTGGGTGGAAGCCATTCTTGTAAGAAATTCTACAGATTCGGTTGTATTAAAATTCATTGAAGAGAACATTTTATCCATATTTGGTTTCCCATAGTAAATAGTCACTGATAATGCCACAACATTCAGCAGCATAAAAATGATAGAATTCTTCCAGAAATATCATATTTTATTGCATTACTAAACTCCCTACTATCCATAAGGAAACGATCTTGCTGAATTGTCTAATAAATGTTTAGTAAAGGTAATCCAGAAAAATTTAGAAGACCATAAGAAAAACTAGGACAGTGATCTGATTTATGCAGTTTGGGAAAATAAGATTTCTCACAAAAGATCAACAGATAAATCTCCATTCCAATTATTTTATGGAAAAGATGTTATTTTTCCTACAAATTTAGCTTTCCCTATGCTCAAGTTTCTACAAGAATCTACTGATGAACTTGATGATTTCTCTAGAAGAATTAATCAGATTATTGAGTTGAATGAAAACAGAGATGAGATTCAATACAAACTAAAGAAATATCATAATAAAATGAAGAGTCTGTTTGACAGAAAGGCAAGGGAAAGAGATTTTAGAGAAGGGGATATAGTTTTAAGATGGGATGCTAGGAGAGAAGATAAAGGCAAACATGGAAAGTTTGAAAATTTATGGTTTGGGCCACTCAAAATTGCAGAGGTAAAAGGAAAAATACATTTGTTCTACATAATCTGGAAGGACAGTTTTCAACACTGCCTGTCAATGGAAATTTTTTGAAACACTATATCCAGTACTGAAGGATATCCTACATCATCATTGTACATAATCATTTTCTTTTATCATTTGAAGTATGTTTGTTTTCCACTGCAAAGACTCCATAGCCCGATAAGAAGGCACATGGAACTTCTTGTTCTCTGCATCCCACAGGGGGAAGCAGTCCCTAGTTGGAGCCGATGTTGTAACATTATTTGTTTTTCATAAGTTAGCATAAGTAAAATAACTTTGAAAATGTTAAGGTAGGATATGGATGCAAAATAATGAAAAAAGTTAAAAAAAATGTTTGGAAAATTATTATGTTATGTAGGCATCCATGTCAATAAAATGTTATGTGTTAGCTACCCTAAATAAAGAAGGCAAATTAAAATAAAATGTTAGGGAAGAAAAAAGAAAAAGGAAAGATTCATTTTGGTTTAAAATATTTGATTGGCTGCTAGTCTAAATGTGCCTATGTAACAAGTGATTTATATGGTTTAAATATCAATTATTAACTCATATCCTAAATTTTTAAACCATAATAATCTATCCCCACCATTCTTCCTTTTCATTTAATTTCCCTTAATCATTATTATCCTTAAATATACCCCCATCATGTATTTCCCTTATTTCACTTCTTTAAATTGTTTCCTTTATACCGTTCCTCGTGATTTATTTAAATAAGTTTTGACCCCACCATTCACATCATCGCATTTACCGTCCTTCCACATTCCCGCATATCCGACGATCATTATCACACTTGTCGGCATCCAATGGCCCTCATGGCCTTTCGGCCCCCCTCCGCCATCCAAAGTTTATCACCTGGGGGGGGGGTCCGAAAAGAACTATATTTGGAAACCACCTGCATATATGTGTCGGCTCCACATGATTTCAGACCCCCCAGGCACAAAACCATAAACCACCTTACCCCCCTCCCCCCCCCCCCCCTCCAAAATTTGTTTTCATTATACCGCTTACCTTGATCACTTATCTGTTAACCCACACCATCAACGGAAACTGGAAGTTCCCTATTAAACCTTCGAAACCTCTCTGCAAACTCCTTTTTTCTAATTACAGGTTATATGCTTTATTTTTTGCAGGTTGTCCACTAATCCAAAGACACTACACCAAGGCTAGAGATAGAGCAGTGTAAGAACAAGGATTTCACACGCCAAGGCCAGAGATAGAGTAGTATAAGAACAAGTTAGAATGGAAAGAGAACACATTGCATGAATCAGAAGAACTGCCAGTTTCATCATCAACAGTGCAGACTCCAAAAAATTAGGAAAAGGCAGCTAAAAGGAATATAGTAGAAGGGTCTCCTTTAGAGACACACATCTTCAGCAAAGGATTCAAAATTATGTATAGAAAGAAGGCTAAAATTAGTTCCCTACTAAGGGTTAGCAAGGATTCAGATTAGCAGAATCCTATTAACACTAATGAGCCTCTTATATCCTCATTAGTAAGTGATCAGTCCACACAGTCTCCTACTACTTCCATGACTAGTTCAGAGCAGTAGCAGATAATGCATATAGGTACATAAACTTCAAGCAAGCCAAAGAAGAGCACCATGGAAATCTTCAAGGAAATCAAACTAAAAAACCAAGCCTTGAAGATAAACACATATAACCAATTCTGGAAATAAACTTCAGGTGCCCAAAGCAGGCTATTGTCAGCCTTTGATGTGGAGAAAGGAAGAATGCTAATGGCATTTCTTTAAGCACAAATTCCTCAGCCTAAAGGATATGCAGGCTATAAAAAGACATCTCTTGAGTTTAATGTCAGCGACATACATCCCATTGATCAAATGGAGATGCATAAACAAACTAGAGAAATTATCTTTTCAATTGTAACTAACATTGTTATATCTTTATCTAAAATGCAGGTTACACTAGCAAATTTCATATCACAACTCAATATGGAGAAAGTCTCATCTTTTTCCAAAGACACCAGGATTAAAACCTTGGAATATTTGGTAATCAAGTTGGTTTATGATCCTGCAAATGTTAATTATGCAGAGGAGTTAATCAAGAAAAAGAATGTAGATATTGCAGCATTGAGAAAGCATCTGAAATAACTAGCAACAAAAGATCCTTTAGCCAAGGAAATTGAAGAGACAGAAACAAAAAATACAAACATGATGAAGCTCATTCTAAAACAGAGTACACAGCTGAAACAAATGGAAATGGATATGGAGAAATGGATTAAAGAAATTAAGAAACTAGTCAAGCAAGCTGCTCATTTAGAAGCACTTCCTATGAAAATTATTCCCACTTCTACAGCTGATACCACCAGTAAAGGAGATTCTGCAGATCAGTTAGCACCCACACTCCAAAACATGACTTTGCAAACTGAAGAAGTAAAGAATCTACAGGACAAAGTGAAACTTCTTGAAGATCAACAAAAGAATATTGACACCTTTCATGCGTCAGAGCTTCAGAGAGCTCAAAACTAAGTAGAAATATGTAAGAAGTCAGCCACTAAATCTTCTATTGGCTACACTCTTGGAAATTTCAAAGAAATCATTTGGAATAATATCATTGAGGAGATTAATGAAATATGGCCATTTATCAAGATCATTTTCGAGAAGGAGGAGTTAGTAGAAAAGGTAAATCAGGCCATTTATGATATAAACACTCAAGTGGGAGAAATTCCCAATACAGCAAGCAGCATCATAAAATTTCTAAACTCTAAGGAAAGCCAAGAATTGGATGAGCTAGGGGTAGATTACAGGACTGACACTATCCTTGAAGTAAAGAAAGTTCTGATTAAAAAGAACTTAGTATTACATTTAACAAAGAAGTGTCACACTTTTGATGTGGCAATCAACAGGTTTCTTTCAAGGATCGATGCATTGATTAAAAAGGGTATGCCATCACTATTTGTTATAAATGACAAATTAATTCCCAAGGAAGATTATATGGAAAATCTCAAAGAAACAGCAAGGTCTGAATCTATGTCTTCTGTTCAAGGTTCTATGACAGGTAGAGCATTTTATAAAGCAGTTGAAAATATCAGTTTTATTCACCATGAAATAAAACACATTTTCACTGTAAAACCAACTTTTACAAAGTAATCTAAGGTAGATGAAATATACCATAAGGTTATTAAAGCTTCAATTATGAATGACGAGCGATGGGAAAAGATTTTCGAATACCAAGAGTAAAGAACAATTCATTGTGCCAGCACAACACTTAGTTTTGCCAGCACAACACTCAGTGTTTCCAATGCGGTACTAAAAAGGTGGTGACTCAGCAACAACTTTCCAGCAGAACAGGGCTAGAAACACAAATCCACTCCTTTTAGATTGATTTATTTCCTTTTTTTTGTTTTTAGACAATGTAGTTTGCCTTTTCACTCAGGCATTGATTAGAATATTTTACATTTTGTATAAATACTTCATTCATTAAAGTATCCAGGGTTGCACCCTTGGATGAGTGAGTTTTTGTAAACAGAAATTGTACAAGTATTTTTTATCATCAATAATACAAGATATATTCTGAACTTATCTCATACAACTTCGTTTTCTCTGTGAGTTTTTTAAGTTTTCAGTCATTTTGTTGCTTCATATATTTAATTATTATCAAGATAACTAGGTGAGGTTGACTATGTTTCAGCAATCTTATAATTCCTCCTGAAGTTATAATTATTATAAAGAATGATTTACTTGATAATCTGTTGATGTAAGTTCCTTTTATTTATAAATTGTTAGCATCTTGATAATGTTAGATATATTTTGTTGAACTTTTCAACATTCTTTAAAGGTTTTCCAGCTTATGGTTTATTAAAGAATTCAATTTCAATATTTTGTAATCATATTCTCTTACATAATTCCACTTAATAAAATTATAAAATATTAATCACTGTGTGAGACGAACAAGCAACCCTTACTTATTATTATTGATATTATCCATAAGGTTTAAATACATAATTTTTTTCTAAAAAATATATTATGCATTGGTCCTCCAAAATCACAAAATACAAACAAAATATTATATATGTTTTGGCATGATTATTGACCACAATCATATGAAAGGACAACATAAATTTGGTGTCGTTTCCACGGAATGAATTTGATTTTCTTTCCCTAGGACAACGATAAAACCCTATTCCTTTAAGGTGACTAAAGGTTTATTACGGTCAAAAATTTCTTGCCTAGCGATTCCACTGTGACCAAACTGGATCCTTCAAAGCACACCAGATCTCGATCTGACTCCAAGATTGTTGAACCCTTATCAGATCTAAAGAGACTGGTGAGAAGAGCTTCTTAGGAGAAGACAACAAACCCCCTCTTCTTCTATTCCTCAAGAGGATATCAATATAATTCCCGATCCCTTAAGATCTGGACCCATCCTCTTAGAATCAGAAGAAGTACCTGATAGAATGTGTAATCTAGTATCTAAAGGAGTGGATTTTCAATCAGCCTAGTTATTTCTCTCTTTAGAATCCTATAAAATACCTCAGGAACCTTCTGAATCTCCTATATTAGATCAGGATTTGGATCTAAACTTGTATGGATTCAAACCTACTGATTTCATTTCCCCTGTTACATACTTTGGACCCTCAACTTCACATCAACCAGAGGATCTCTATTATGTTTATTCCAATCCTTTATTCGAACCTAGAGAAGGAGAAGAAGCAGAGGTTCAAAAACTGGTTATTATAACTCCTTTAAGGTCCTGAAAGGTTCCTGGTTTCCAATTTTATTCTCCTCTGTGTTCTCCTCCTCATTCTTGACCCCCAACTTCTCCATCTTCATCCACAACTTCTACTTCTTCCTCCTCATCTACTTCAACTTCAAGTATCGCTGGTTTCAGACCCATTGTACAAGAAAGATATGCTCCTCTTTTACTTCTTAATGTCCTAAATTATTTTCCACCTGGATATCTAAAACACCTCCCCAGATTCAATGGAGAAACCAGCTTATCAGCTAAAGAGCATCTTTCAACATTTTTGGATTTTGCAGACAACATGAACATTGAATATGAAAATGTTTACATGAGACTTTTTGTCCAATCTCTAGAAGGGATTGTTAGGATTTGGTTCACACAACTTCAAGCAAATTCTACTAGATCTTGGGGAGAACTAACCACCATCTTTAAAAATCAATGGGGCATAAAAAAGGATCCTGTATATTTCTTAACTGAATTTGAAGAACTAAAAAGAAATTTTGGAGAACCAGTTGCTAATTTCATCAAAAGATTCAATAATATTTACCATAAAATGCCTCTTGATTGTAAACCTCTTGTAGCAGCAACTAAGGTTAGATTCTCAAAGGCCTTTGAGGATGGCTTTGTTCTCATGTTGAGAGAAAGGACATCCCGAACTTTAGAAGACATGAAAACTAATGCTATAGAGGTCGAAGCAAATAGGCCTGCATCTGATAAGTTAAAAGCTAAAGCCGAAAATTCCCAAAAGAAATCAAAAAATTAGGAAGCATCTTCTTCCTCTAAATCTAAAAGTGAAGATGCAAAAATTGATGAAATCACAACACTTCTTAGAAATTTATCCAATAGAATTTCAAAGATTGAAACTCAACCAAGAAAAATTCAGCAAATTGTTTCTAGACCACAAACACAGGTCCAAGGTCAGGATAAAAATGCTACCCCATTGCAAATTATTTAGAGGCCTCATAATGACCAAAAAGTACCCACATTGTTGTTGATTGATGATCAACAACCTGATGACAATACTTTTTCTATTGCTTAAGACATTAATAATGTAGAACATACATCCTTTCAGACTACCATTGTCCATGTTTCCCAAAGTCAAATCCCACAAGAAGACCAAGATACTTCTCAGTTTTCTAAGTATCAAGATTTTCTGAGTTTCTGATTGTAGAACTAAATAAAAGATATGACTTAAGACCTAGAGCTGGTCATGGTAGACCTCCCAAAAAACCTGTAATAATTGAGGCTCAAACAAAAACTGTCGAAACTCCAACTACTTCTGTTCAACCTTTAAATCAGTCAAGTGATTCTTCTCAGATTTATAGAACTATATTGATTTCCTTTAATGTTGAGAAATAATTAGAGTGATTTAAAATCCCAATTCCACTTTCAAAACTTTCTAAAAACCCAGGGTATAAAACTCAAGTTGCGAAATGGATCCAAAATTCTAGTATGGATGCTGAAGGAGATATTATCAATCTACAAAATGAAATACCCACCATAGCTTTTGTTGCTAGTTCTGATATGATTGAAGAATCCATACCACCTTTTTATGTGACTTTAAAAGTGCATGACTCCCTTGTATACAACTGTATGCTTGATTCAGGTGCTTCACACAACTTAATGCCTAAAGTGATCATGGAAAAACTTAATTTGGATATCACTCGAACCTATCATGACTTTTATACCTTTGAATCTAAGAGGGTTCAATGTTTAGGAATTATTAAAGACCTAGTAGTCACTTTACATCAAATACCAGTGAAAAGTGTAGTATTAGACATAGTTGTCACTGATATTCCTCCCAAAGTTGGAATCATTAGGGGAATTTTGAGGTCTAAAATGGGCCTCCTAAGGAAATAATAAAATAATAGCTAAATCAATAAAATAATATTTAGGAATTTGAATTTCACTTTTTGCACCACAATCCATGTAACCATGGTTTAATTCAATTCAAAAGTTGTACCAAAATAAAATTAATAAAGAGATTGATGTGACTATAAATAAGAATGAGTTTTTCAACAAAAAGTCATTATCATTGAACAACTAATGCATTTGTTCTTTGTACTTAAATAACTTAAAACAAAATATAAATATAAATTCATAAATTCCTAATTATATAATATGTTATAAATTAAAATTTATATTATTTAAATTGTATAATAACATGTAATTAATGTAATATATAAAAATAATATAATAAATGTAATATATTATTTATGTATGAATTTTATTCAAAAAGTGTGAAATGACATTTATTATGAGTATTTTACTTTGACTTTAAAAGTACTTAGAGCACTACCATGATTAACCATGAGTTTTTATCCACCATTGATACTGTGACAAATAAGTACCTTTAATTCAAGCAATGCGACCTCAACCATTAGGGATGATGTCATCCCCTAAAATTTGATTGGTTCTCATAAAGTGAATTTTGATTGTACATTTTCCTTAGGAGGCCCATTTTAGACCTCAAAATTCCCCAAATGCTTTTATCAAGATCATGTTGTGCAAAAGTGGGAGGAAGTCCTCAAATGGACATGTATTTTGCCACTATTCCTGTATATGGTGGAAAGAGCCTTAGGTTATATAGAGAAGTCAGATTCCTAAAAATTGTTTGCAAAGTTGAGCAGGCTAGAAATTATCCCATTTATGCAGTTGATCAGGATTTTAGTTGTTTTCAACTATCATTAGATACTTCACAGAATTCTCAACTTAAGATTCAGGATATAGTTGACACCCCTAAATCGGTTCAAATTAAAATTTGGAAATTATATTTTGATGGATCTTGCACCAAAGATGGTGCTGGAGTAGGTGTTATTTTGATTTCCCTTGATAAAGAAAATATCACTCAATCATGCAAGTTATATTTCGAGGTCACAAATAACATTGTTGAATATGAAGATTTTATCCTAGGATTACAACTTGCTAAAAGTTTAAAGGTCCACAATTTGAGTGTCTTCACTGATTCAGAACTTATAGTAAGATAGGTTAGGAGTATTTTTCAAACAAAGCACCCTAGGCTCAGATCTTACAGAAATGAGGTTTGGGACACCATTGAAAATTCCTTTGATGCTTTTAATATCACTTATATTCCTAGAGATGAAAACATACATGCAGATTGATTAGCTGTTTCAGCTAGCTCTTTTAAAATTACATATCAATTTAAAATTCAATATTAGATACAAATCAAATATAGGTTTTCAATCCCAAACAATCTTAAAAATTGGCAAATATTTGAGGATGATGAACAATTAAAATCGTTTCTGCAAGTCATTAACGAATTTTCTGTATTGAAAATTTAAGAGGATAACTCAGACAGTAATGAAGCTACCAAAGACAAGGAAAATTCAAATCTTAAATCAAAGGAATATTATCATGATATAATTCAACTATCAAATAATTTTATCCCCAAGGGACTAGTTCCTTTAGAAAATTCGTTTGATCAAAAAGATGTTCCCAAAATCCGTTCTATGCTTCACTAGAAAATGACATAGAAGACACCAATATTGGTACTAATGAGGAGATTAAAAACATTAAACTTTGTGCATCATTAACTCCTGAACTTAATCTGAATATATCAAACTTATTAATAATTACAAAGAAGTCTTTTCCTGGTCTTATGTTGATCTAAAAACTTATGAAACATCTTTAATTGAGCATAAAATTTCACTAAAACCAAATATAAAACCTTACCAATAGAAGTTAAGAAGGATGAACCCAATTCTACTTCCCGCCATAGAAAAAGAACTAAAAAAACTTATAGATTCCCAAATAATTGTCCCATTAAGATACTCTAGTTGGGTTTCCAATTTATTCCTTGTGAGAAAAAAGAATGGTGAAATAAGACTCTGTGTGGATTTTAGAAACCTTAATAAAGCATCCTTGAAAGCTAATTATTCACTCCCAAAGATGGATCAATTACTTCAAAAAGTGTCAGGTGCTAACAAACTCTCTATGTTGGATGGATTCTCTAGTTATAATCAAATATTGGTGAATTGAGAAGACAGGGAAAATACAGTCTTTACCACACCTTGGGGTACATTCATGTATGCCCAGATGCCTTTTGGTCTATCAAACGCAGGAGCAACATTTTAGAGAGCCATGGACTTGGCCTTTGTCGGAAAGGTAAACAAATTTGTTGTTATTTATCTTGAAGAAAGTTTTTGACAGATGCAGGAAGTTTGGAATATCTTTGAATCCCAAAAAATCAATTTTCGCTATTAAATAGGGTAAATTACTAGGTTATATTATTTCAAAAGATAGAGTAGTTATTGATCCAAAAATGGTCTCTACTATTTAATCATTATCATTACCTAGAAATAAGAAAGAGATTCAAGCTTTCTTAGCGAAAATTAACTTTTTGAGAAGGTTTATACCTAACTATGCAGAAATAGTGAAGGACATAACAAATATGCTCGAAAAGAACCATGAAGTCAAATGGACCATTCATGCAAGATTTTCATTTGACCAGATAAAGAATGCCATCTCTTAAGCCCCAACCTTAGCTAGTCCAAACTACTCTAAACCTTTCAACATGTTCTATTTTTCTTTTGAAACTACCCTTGTTACTGTCCTTTTGCAAAAGAATAAAGACTATCATGATCAACCTATAGCGTTCTTTACTAAGGTCATGAGAGATGTAGAACTCATATATGATATTATCGAAAAACAAGCCTATGCCTTAGTTCAAGCCCTGAAATATTTTAGAATGTATATCCTTCATTCTACTATCATTGCATATGTGCCTAATAACGTTGTGAATAGTATCCTCACACAACCAGACACTGATGGGAGAAGAGGAAGATGGATAACTCAAATTCTTGATTTTGACCTTACCATTAAAACTACCAAGTTAGTAAAAGGGCAAGTTTAGCTAAAATGTTATCTGAATCCAATTGTAAAGTCTTGGGCATAAAATCTGTTTTTGAAGTTTAAGAGAAGCATTCACAAGAACCTTCTTCAGATTTGGAAAGGGAGAATCCACAAGAACCTTCCTTAAATGTAGAAGGGTAGAATCCACAAGAACCTTCCCATGGAGTGCAAGGAAAGAATACACAAGAACCTTCTCCTTCAGCTCAAACAATCCCTGTTCATATTGATGAGAAGTTTGTTTTATCATATTGGTATGCAGATATTGTTCATTTTCTGATCCATTTTGAATGTCCAACTCAATTTTCAAAAAACCAGTGCAAAACACTCTAGTTAAAATCCATCAAATACTGTATAATAAATGCCAACTTATGCTGGAAATATCCTCTTAATATTCTACTACTTTTCTTAACAGAATCAGAAACTGAAGGAATAATTGATCAGTTTCATGCAGGAATATGTGGAGGCCACTATGCTTGGAGAGAAACATCATACAAAATACTTAGAGCAGGATTCTATTGGCCTACTTTATTTTCACAAGTAGGATCAAAATTCAGAGCCTGTGTGCCATGTTAGATGTTTGCTGGTAAGTGAAAACTAGCATCCCTACCACTAGTTCTAGTAGTTGCCTTAGCACCTTTTCTACAATGGGGATTAGATTTTATAGGTGAAATCCACCCAGCCTCCAGTAATCAACACAGATGGATCTTCACTCCTACTGACTATTTCACAAAGTGAGAAAGGGATAATCCACAAGAAAATTCCTTAAATGCAGAAGGGTAGAATCCACAAGAACCTTCCCATGGAGTGCAAGGAAAGAATACACAAGAACCTTCTCCTTCAGCTCAAACAGTCCCTGTTCATATTGATGAGAAGTTTGTTTTATCATATTGGTATGCAGATAATGTTCATTTTCTGATCCATTTTGAATGTCCAGCTCAGTTTTCAAAAAACCAATGAAAAACACTCAAGTTAAAATCCATCAAATACTGTATAATCAATGCCAAATTATACTGGAAGATACTCTTAATATTCTACTACTTTTCTTAACAAAATCAGAAACTAAAGGATTCATTGATCAGTTTCATGCAGGAATATGTGGAGGCCACTATGCTTGGAGAGCAACATCATACAAAATACTTAGAGCAGGATTCTATTGGTCTACTTTATTTTCACAAGTAGGATCAAAAGTCAGAGCCTGTGTGCCATGTCAGATGGTTGCTGGTAAGCAAAAGCTAGAAACCCTACCACTAGTTCCAATAGTTGTCTCAGCACCTTTTCTACAATGGGGATTATATTTTATAGGTGAAATCCACCCAACCTCCAGTAATCAGCACAGATGGATCTTGACTACTGCTGACTATTTCACAAAGTGGGTGGAAGCCATGCCTGTAAGAAATGCTACATATTTGGTTGTAATAAAATTGATTGAAGAGAACATTTCATCCATATTTGGTTGCCCACAACAAATAGTCACTCATAATGCCACAGCATTCAGCATCATAAAAATGATATAATTCTGCCAGAAATATCAGATTCTATTGCATCACTCAACTCCCTACTATCCACAAGAAAACATTCTTGTTGAATCATCTAATAAAATTTTATTAAAGGTAATCAAGAAAAATTTAGAAGACCACAAGAAAAACTAAGACATTCATCTTATTTATGTAGTTTGGGCAAACAGGATTTCTCCCAAAAGATCAATAGGTAAATCTCCATTCCAATTAGTTTATGGAAAAGATGTTATTTTTCCTACAAATTTAGCTTTCCCTATGCTCAAGTTTCTACAATATTCTATTGATGAACCTGATGATTTATCTAGAAGGATTAATCGTATTATTGAGTTGAATGAAAACAGAGATGAATTTCAATACAAACTAAAGAAATATCAGAATAAAATGAAGAGTCTCTTTGACAGAAAGGCAAGGGAAAGAAAATTTAGAGAAGGGGATTTAGTTTTAAGATGGGATGCTAGGAGATAAGATAAATGCAAACATGGAAAGTTGGACAATTTATGGTTTGGGCCACTCATCATTGCAGAGGCCAAAAGGAAACAACACATTTTTCTACAGAATCTGGAAGGACAGTTTTCAACACTGCCTATTAATGGCATATTTTTGAATAACTATATTCAGTACTAAAGGAGATCCTACATCATCATTGTACATAATAATTTTATTTTATCATTTGAAGTCTATTTGTCTTCTACAGCAAAGACTCCATAGCCTGAGGAGAAGGCACATAGAATTGTTTGTTCTCTGCATCCCACAAGGGGAAGTTGTCCCCAGCTAGAGCCGATGTTGTAAAATTATTTGTTTTTGATAAGTTAGAATAAGTAGTTAAATAATTTTGAAAATTTTAAGGTAGGATATGGATGCAAAAGAATGAAAAAAGTTAAAAAAATGTTAGGAAAATTATTATGTTTTGTAGGCATCCATGTCAATAAAATGTTAGGTGGTAGCTGCCCTAAATAAAGAAGGAAAATTAAAATAAAATGTTAGGGAAGAAAAAACAAAAAGGAAAGCTTCATTTTGTTTTAAAAGATTTGATTGGCTGCTAATCTAAATGCGCCTATGGAAAAAGTGATTTATATGGTTTAAATATCAATTATTAACTCATATCCTAAAGTTTTAAACCACAATAATATATCCCCTCCATTCTTCCTTTTCATTTAATTTCCCTTAATCATTATTATCCTTAAATACACCCCCGTCATGTATTTCCCTCATTTCACTTCATTAAATCATTTCCTTTATACCATTCCCCATGATTTATTTAAATAAGTCCCGACCCCTCCATCCACATCATCACATTTATCGTCCTTCCACATTCCCGCATATCTGATGATCATTCTCACACACGTCGGCGTCCAATGGCCCTCATGGCTTCTGCCCCCCCTCCAGCATCTGAATTTTATCACTGGGGGGGGGGGGGGTCCGAAAAGAACTATATTTGGAAACCGCCTGCATATACGTGTCAACTCCACATGATTTTGGACCCCCCAGGCGCAAAACCGTAAACCACCTTACCCCCCCTCTGAATTTTTTTTTCATTATACCTCTTACCTTGATGACCATTGTACGTTTAAATGTTCACCATTCCTCCGCTTCCACCTCATTATTTGTTAGCCACTAAATTCTTTCCCTCCATATTTTCGTTATGAACTTAATCACTTATTCGTTAACCCACACCATCAATGAAAACTGGAATTTCCCTATTAAACCTTCAAAATATCTCTACAAACTCCTTTTTTTTTATTATAGGTTATGTGTTTCATTGTTTGCAGGTTGCCCACTGATCAAAAGACGCTAAAACTGTGTGAGCAACGCCCGATATTATTATTCTGCATTCCCTTCCCCACTCTTGCTCACAGAACCCTATTTCTTCCCTCTATTCCACTGTCAGTCATAGCCATTATGCCTCCCAAGGATAAAGATCCCTAGGAAAACATTAATCCTTTGATTTTCCCTCCTTTATACCTTCATCATATCCCTATGACTGACAGAGATTATAGAATCTATGAAACACACTCTAATATCGATATTCTTGAGATGTATTGTTGGTTAGAAGACAAAAGGATTGAGAAATCTAATGAAATCCAGCTCTGGGAGTCAAATCTTCCCCGTTATATCTTTCCTCCTACCCATAGCACTCATGATCTCATTAGGAAGTGCCATGCCTCCTACTTGCCCAGCCAGAGAGCCATAGTCAATTCTAATGGCCAAGTTCTATTTACCATAACCCCTCAGGCCATTGAACAAATGATGATATCTCCCACAGTCGATAATGGTACCCCATTATCTCATGAAGCTATGGTTGAAATATATCAGAGATTAGATCTTGCCAAGGGAACCCAAACCTTAGAACTATTCCTAGCACAAGATGCTGCATTTCCTAAAAGAAATGCTCCTTATACATCATCCCTATTCCCTGAGAGAACTAAACAGATAACCACTGTCCTATCTTACCTGCTTGGATATTACTTTGATCAATACATAGATGAGGATATTATAGGATTTCTATCAATATTTTCCAATGACACCAAACCTTCCATACTGTTCAATTTCATCCATTTCCTTGCACAGTCCATTCATTAGCAGTTTCTTGATTTCAAGACAGAGGAGGTATTTAAATACACCTATGTTCTAGTTTACATGTTCATATACTTTCAAGGAGACAAATGAAATTTTCATTGATCCAGGTGGATATCGGTGGCCACCCAACTATTCCATTTGGACCCGCACCATCAATTCTTTTAGTCTTCACTGTAGCACAACTTACTATTTTTAGCAGGTTTTCGGGTCCTGCACTCCCGGAGCCATTTTGGGGACTTAATGATCCATATGGATATTACTGCCCACCCAACGATTCCATTTGAACCCCACCACCAGTTCTTTCAGTTTTTAAGTTTCAACACAACTTACTATTTTTAGCAGTTTTTTGGGTCCTGAACCTCTGGAGCTGTTTTAAGGCCCTAAACGATGTTTTTTTTGGGAAACTGGGAGAGACATCGGCCTTAGACCAATGTTATTCACTCAAAAATTTTAGTCCTCGGATAGATCTTTCTAACAAGCTATTGAGCACATGAAACGGAGATCAGATGCAAAGGTTACATCCTCAGGAAGTTGAAACACCAATTTACCCAAACGGGCCCCACAGTTTTGGCGCTTCATCTCCTAGGGTTATTTTTTTTGGCATTTTGGGTTTTACACTGTTTCTCAACAATAAATAGGCCTTCCAACCTCATTTTAACACAGTTGAGGGGCCTGTAGCCATCACATCTCTTCTCAGAGATACACTCCCAGTGCCCTAGCTCATTTATTTCCATTATTTTTATAAGCATGTTTTAGTCATTTGTTTTGTAACACAATTTAGAGGCTTGTAGCCACCACATCTCTTCTCAGAGATAATCCTACCAGCATCCTAGTTGTTTATTTACATTCTTTTTGTAAACAACGTTCAGTTCTGTAACACAGTTCAGAGGCATGTAGCCGCCACATCTCTTCTCAGAGATACGATATGAGCGCCCTAGCTAGTTTATTTCACTCACTTGATTTTCATAAAATGAAGCATTATTTCCGTTTCATCTCTGTGTTAATGGCTATATGTGTATTATGTTGCATTCTTGAAAAAAATCAGGATCAGTGGTATCAGAGCGGTTTTCTCTTTCTCTTTTTTTCTTTTAATGTCCCCAACGCGTCCAGGGTATAAGGAGTCAACCTCGTGAATCCCTACAACTCCCCATGGCGGAAGGAAATAAAGACGAGGGAGCAGGAGATCCTATCAATATCTTGCTCTAGGATGCCCTCAAGAAATAGAGGAACACGATGATGGATAAAATTTCCTAGATCCTTCAACGGCTGCCCACCGGCGGCACATCTACATCCGACATGTCCGCCAACAGGTCCGCGACATCCTGGACAAATCCAATACCAAGTTCAGCAAAATTTTCCCCTCATGGAAGAACTTAACGCAATGGGGACAATTGCTTCCTAAGGAGGGAGGAATGATCTAGGTGGATATCGGTGGCCACCCACCTATTACATTTGGACCCGCACCATCAATTCTTTCAGTATTCACTGTAGCACAACTTACTATTTTAGCAAGTTTTCGGGTCCTGCACTCCTGGAGCCGTTTTGGGGACTTAATGATCCAAGTGGATATTGGTGGCCACCCACCAATTTTATTTGAACCCCCACCATCAGTTCTTTCAGTTTGTAATTTTCAACACAACTTACTATTTTTAGTAGTTTTTTGGGTCCTAAACTTCCGGAGCAGTTTTGAGGCCCTAAACGACGTTTTTTTGGGAAATTAGGAGACTAATTTTGCTCACTCAAAAGATGTATTCCTTGGATAGATCTTTCTAAGGAGCTATTGAGTGCGTCAAACGGATATCGGATGCCAAAGTTACGTCCCGGGAAGTTGAAACACCAATTTACCCAAATGAGACCCACAGTTTTGGCGCTTCATCTCCTAGGGTTAGGTTTTTGGACGTTTTGGGTTTTACATTGTTTCTCAACAATAAATAAGCCTTCCAACCTCATTGTAACATAGTGGAGGGGCCTGTAGTCGTCACATCTCTTCTCAAAGATATTCTACCAGTGCCCTCACCTGCTCATTTCCATTATGTCTGCATTGTAACACAGTTCAGGCGCTGGTAGCCGACACACATCTCTTCTTAGGGATACGCTACCAGTGCCCTAGCTCATTTATTTCCATTATTTCTATAAGCATGTTTCAGTCATTTGTTTTGTAACACATTTCAGAGGCATGTAGCTGCCACATATTTTCTCAGAGATAAGCCTACCAGCGCCTTAGTTGTTTATTTACATTATGTCTGTAAACAACTTTCAGTTCTGTAACCCAATTCAGAGGCATGTAGCCGCCACATCTCTTCTCAGAGATATGGTACCAACGCCCTAGATAGTTTATTTCATTCATTTGATTTTAATAAAATGAAGTATTATTTCCGCTACATATTTGTGTTAATGGCTATATGTGTATTCTGTTGTGTTCCTGAAAAAAATCTGGATAAGTGGTATCACAGCGGTATGCTCTTTCTCTGTTTTTATTTTCATGTCCCCAACACAGCCAAGGTATAAGGAGTTAAACCTCGTGACTCCTAACGACTCCCCATGGTGGAAGGAAAGAAAGACGAGGGAGCAGGAGATCCTATAAAAATCTTGCTCGAGGAGGCCCTCGAGAAACAGAGGAATGCGATGATGGATAAATTTTTCCCAAATCCTTCAACGGTTGCCCGCCGGCGGCACATCTACTTCCAACACATCCACCAACAGGTCCGCGACATCCTAAACAAATCCAATAGCAAGTTCAGCGAAATTTTCCCCTCATGGAGGAACTTAATGCAATGGGGACCATTGCTTCCTAAGGAGGGAGGAATGATCCAGGTGGATATCGGTGGCCACCCACCTATTACATTTGGACCTGCACCATCAATTCTTTTAGTCTTCACTGTAGTACAACATACTATTTTTAGCAGGTTTTTGGGTCCTGCACTACCGGAGTTGTTTTGGGAACTTAATGATCCAGGTGGATATTGGTGGCCACCCACCGATTAGATTTGAACCCCCACCATCAGTTCTTTTAGTTTGTAAGTTTCAGCACACTTACTAGTTTTAGCAGTTTTTCAGGTCCTCAACTTCCAGAGCCATTTTGAGGCCCTAAACGATGTTTTGAGGCCCTAATACCCATGTTTCTCACTCAAAAGTTTTAGCCCTCGGATATATCTTTCTAATGAGCTATTGAACGCGTCAAACGGATATCGGATGCCAAAGTTACATCCCTGGGAAGTTGAAACACCAATTTACCCAAACGGGAGCCACATTTTTGGCGCTTCATCTTCTAGGGTTAGGTTTTTGGACGTTTCGGGTTTCACATTGTTTCTCCAAAATAAATAGGCCTTCCAGCCTCATTGTAACATAGTGGAGGGGCCTATAGCCATCACATCTCTTCTCGTAGATACGCTACCAGTGCTATCGCCTGCTCATTTTCATTATGTCTGCATTGTAACACAGTTAAGGGGCTGGTAGCCGACACATCTCTTCTTAGGGATATGCTACCAGTGCCCTAGGTCATTTATTTCCATTATTTCTGTAAGAATGTTTCATTTTTGTTTTGTAACACAATTCAAAGGCTTGTAGCCGCCACACCTCTTCTTAGAGATAAGCCTACCAGTGCCCTAGCTATTTATTTACATTTTGTCTCTAAACAACTTTCAGTTCTGTAACATTGTTTAGAGGCCTGTAGTCGCCACATCTCTTCTCAGAGAAACGGTACCAGCACCCTAGCTAGTTTATTTCAGTCATTTGATTTTAATAAAATGAAGCATTATTTCCGCTGCATCTCTATGTTAATGGCTATATGCATATTCTGTTGTGTTCCTTAAAAAAATATGGATCAGTGGTATCAGAGAGGTCTGCTCTTTCTCTGTTTTTCTTTTCATGTCCCCAACGTGGCTAGGGTATAAGGAGTTCAACCTCGCGAATCTCGACGACCCCCCATGGTAGAAGGAAAGAAAGACGAGGGAGCAGGAGATCCTATCAAAATATTGCTCGAGGAGGCCCTTGAGAAATAGAGGAACGTGATGATGGATAACTTTTCCCAGATCCTTTAACGGCTGCTCACCAACGACACATTTACATCCAACACGTCCACCAATAGGTCTGTGACTTCCTAGACAAATCAAATACCAAGTTCAGCAAAATTTTCCCCTCATGGAGTAACTTAAAGCAATGGGGAAAATTTCTTCATAAGGAGGGAGGAAGTATCCAGGTGGATATCGGTGGCCACCCACCTATTACATTTGGACCCGCACCATCAATTCTTTTAGTCTTCACTGTGACACAACTTACTATTTTTAACAGGTTTTCGGGTCCTACACTCCCGAAGCCATTTTAGGGACTTAATGATCTAGGTGGATATTGGTGGCCACCCACTGATTCCATTTGAACCCCCACCATCAGTTCTTTCAGTTTGTAAGTTTCAACACAACTTACTATTTTTAGCATTTTTTCGGGTCCTGAACTGCCGGAGCAGTTTTGAGGCCCTAAACGACGTTTTTTGGGGAAACTGGAGCAACTTCCTCACTTAAAATTTGTAATCCTCGAATAGATATTTCTAATGAGCTATTAAGTGCGTCAAACATATATTAGATGCCAAAGCTACATACCTGAGAAGTTGAAACACCAATTTAACCAAACGGGACCCACAGTTTTGGCGCTTCATCTCCTAGGGTTAGGTTTTTGGACATTTCGGGTTTTACATTGTTTCTCAACAATAAATATTCCTTCCAGCCTCATTGTAACACAGTGGAGGGGCATATAACCATCACATCTCTTCTGAGAGATATGCTACCAGTGCCCTCGCCCTCTCATTTCCATTATGTCTGCATTGTAACACAGTTCAGGGGCTGGTAGCCGACACATCTCTTCTCAAGGATACGCTACCAGTGCCCTAGCTCATTTATTTCTATTATTTCTATAAGCATGTTTCAGTCATTTGTTTTTTAACACAGTTCAGAAGCCTGTAGCCGCCACATCTCTTCTCATAGATAAGCCTACCTGCACCCTAGTTGTTTATTTACATTCAATATGTAAACAACTTTCATTTCTATAACACAGTTCAGAGGCCTGTAGCCACCACATCTCTTCTAAGAGATACGGTACCAGCGCCCTAGCTAGTTTATTTCAGTCATAACACTATTACCTCAAAACGGGAATTCCAGCCCAAAAAGACTCAAAAAAACATGAAAAAACGCCCCAAAAACAAAAAGTGTGTATTCCAGAATGCATTTGGTTTTGTCTCAAGGTCAAATTTTAACATTTTATAAAATTATGCTAAAAACGAATTTTTTTCTTGAAAAAAGGTTTGAAAAAACACCCTCAAAACAAAACCAATTGATGCTGGAATAACAAAAAAAAACATTGTGTCACACTTTTGACACATTGTAACAATGGAATTAAAGACAACATATTAGGACATTGAAAAATCATAAAATTCTAAAAATTTTGATAAATGATGTTAAAGATAAACAAAAACATGTCTGAAGGGCTTATCATTTCGAACAATTTTCATCCATGTTGTTAAACATAAAATATATTGACTCTAAACAACCCTAAAATTGTAATTATTGTCAACCAAACATTAAAGATAAAATTTTGTAGCGCATAAAAACCTTAATGACAAGTTTTAAATCTCAAGTTTTTCAATCTTAAGTTTTCAACATACTTGAACAATGAAATTATGGAGAAATTATATGACTTAAAAATTTTTAAAAATGAACAACTAAATAAAAAATTTATTATTCCAAGAGAAATTTTAATTTTAAAGGATAAAAATTTATCTCTTTTCAAATCTTAGCATAAGACAAATTTAAATCTAATTGCAACCAAAACCTAAAAATCAAGCATCAAAACAAAGTGTCCCCTTTCAATGACGCATATACTTATTAAAAATTTTAAAAGTATCCTATACCAAATGGTAACAATACATAATATCATGGTAATATCACTATCTAATCTAAAAATTCAACATTAATTTCTATTTTCTATTTTACTTTTAAACAAAATATCAACATTGGTACATTGAATATAACATAAATTATTTTTGTAATTCATTGTTGTGTTGTCGATATTCTAAAGAGATGAATTCTTCATAATTAAAACATATAATCCAACAAACATAGAAATGCCTCATAACTTCATGAAAAATCAGATGGAAGTCAAAAATTTTATTTCAACTTACCATGCAAACATCAATTACATAAAAGTGTCTTAGACAGTTATTCAAAATCAACCATAGGTTTTGGCACACCATCAGAACCTACATCTTCAGATGAATGACTCGATGTAGATGAAGATGATCCATATTCTTCTCTTTCATCAACTAGTGCTCCATCTGATTCAACATGCATGCCCACCATTTCAGAGTTCAAATGTCTTGTAGATCTACGACTACATTCTGTAGACTCCCATCTCAACAGTAATTGTTCTGGTAGAAATTTCTTCAAAATATTTATGGTATTCAACCAAAGAGTTCCTCTCTTTTTCAAATTGAATTCATACACAAGTATGTCAACATCCTCCAATTTTAAGACATCTGTGCGGCGACGATTTATATTTGTGCCCTTTCTTTTTCTCTTTCTGCCAATTTTTTTTCAACTACCATCTCTGGCTTGTACACATCATTGAAAGGGTTGGTACTTGTGGCATACTAATGTACATCAACAACTATAATATCTTCATTTTCATTAATGACCTTTATAACCTTGGCAATCTAGAATGGATAGCCAAGTGGATCTTCATCTGCTAACACTGCTATCATGCAACCCTCCTTAACATCCTACATAGAACCCCTTTAAAGGTCTTCCATGGCTTCATGTTGTGCATGTGATCTTCTAGAACCAATATAGATTTATCTTTCATTTGGCATATTTTGTGGCCAAAAAAAATGAAACTTCAAAAGAGTATCCACATTTATTGATCTTGAAATCATATCACTTTTATCACTGAAAAAAGACTCCCACCAAATTGAATCAACAACATCGAAGTACTCATATGTATCTCTAATACATCTTTTAATTTCTTCCAGAAATTCAGAATAATGTATGTCTCTCCTATGCCTTCGTGCATTATGGAGTTCAGCAACTAAATGTAATAACAATATCTTTGATGAAAATACTGGACGCTTTGGAATGAACTTCTAAAATGCTAAACCTGATGATGGTCCCCATTTTGCAACAATTGAATACTTCTTTCCCCATATAAGTGTTATCCCATCAATTTTTTTGATACGAAATTGATGTTGGAAGCTAATGTCGTTAAGTTGTTCAATGCATTTCTCCTCACCATGCGATCCCAAAATAAACCTTTGCATGTCAATAGTTTCTTCCAACACATGAAAAACAGGTTCTAGAATGTACGATTTCTTAATAAATTCAATTAATGATGGCAGGCTCCCAACACCTTTCCTCCTCAATGTTACTAAAAAACGACTGAACATTTGATCAATATGATCATGGGTATGCCCAACAAGAAGGAAACCAACCTTTATCTTTTTAAAAATTCCCAATTCAACGAGCATGTTTAAATACCCAAAAAGAACTTGATTTTTGTTTTCACGACTTGTGTTGTCTAATTTTAAATACAAAAATTTAGGAAGAATACCAGAACAATGAGTAACCGCATCATGGATTATAGTTATGGTTAGATTTTCATCATTGTGAATATTTGGATTTGTGAAGAAAAACCTTGGAAACATCTTCTCATTAAATACCATACAACCAACAAAGTGAAATTGAATGAAATTTTCCTCCTGTAATTTTTTTTCCATGCGGACAAAATGTGGAAGAAGTGTTTTCTTTTGGTCCATACCATCAATTATCAAACCCGGATATTTATTTGGATGATCATAACACTTTTTTTGATGTTTATACAACTTTTTCCTTTCACTTGTTTGCGGATTGCGATGGTCTTGAAGTTCTTTGACAATGGAATCTTTACATAAAATGAAAGAAACATATGAATAAATATATTTTCATAGATGATAACTATCCAATTTTAAAAAACAATGTTTTGAATGCATACCTCTTTCTTCCCCTTGACATTTATCTCTTTTTTCTTTAAGAGAAGCACATGTGCTACAAACTAATATCCTTGTCTTCTTAGGAATACGAACATTGTTGAATTTGTTTTTCCATAACCTCGTAAAATAAGAATATTTAATAAAATTACCAACTCCTTCAACAACTTCTACATAATCTCTGTAGAAGATGAATATTTCTCATCTTGAGAAATTATCCGGAATATGTATTGTGTATTTAATTGGCATACACTCTCCATGATTTGAAAAGAAGTCTTTCATCCATGTCTTAGCGGTATTTGGAAATGGCCCAACATCCCATTTATAACGTACTTCTGAATAATATGTGGGATCATTTTCCAGTTTTTCTTGGATTCTTGACAAACGACAATTACCAATTGAATGCAACATTTTGAAAGCCTTTCTGCAGAGCAATACATTACCAATATGATAATCATAGCCTGCTAGTGTAGATTGCATGCAACCCACTAAATATGAATTTTGCATGTTTTTATTCATTGACATATATATTTTCCTTTTCTCCAAAACAAAGTTGAAATCCATATGTTTCAAGCAATCCCTTCGACAACATTCACTTGAAATCAAATGAACAAAAGAATTTTTTTTTGTGAGATATTTTGTCCTCGCCCTTGTATAACTAGAATGTTTTGGATTGATATGAAAAGGTCTACTCCTACTCCTAGTTACAATATTTGCTTGCAACGACTTCATCATTCCATCATCCTTTGTAAAATTAGTTTCATCACCATTAGGAGGAATATTATCCCCACTATTATCATTCTCAATATAGTTAAGAAATTCATCAACATCATTGCCTGGAAAATTTTCTTTACCATCACTTGAAGAAAACATTTCACAAGAATAATCGGCGCTTTTGTAACCCCGACTCAGATGAAATTATTCACCATCTTGATCCATGCTTTCAAATTTTTCCCTGGGAGGATTCAATTCTTCATCACCATGAGTGTTTTTGAAATGATCACTTACAAGAAAATTCTTTATTCAAATCTGTGCCTCTAAACTTATCATTTGCAAGAAAATCTTCATCCTCCCCTTCCTCAGTGGTGCTCTCATAATCCTTGGGATTAGGCATAAGTGGAAGCTTTGAATCTGTATTCACTAGAATTTCTTCATCTCGTCCCTCCCATTCCTCACTAGTGCTCTCATAATCCTTAGGATTAGGAATAAGTGGATGCCTTGAATCTATATTTATTGGAAATTTTCATCCCCCCCTTCATCAGTGGTGAACTTATAATCGTTACGATTAGGATGAAGTGAAAATTTTGGCTTTGGAAATTCATCCCCCTCTTCATTAGTGGTGTTGGCATAATCCTTAGAATTAGGACGAAGTGGATATTTTGACGCTGCAAATTCTTCATTCCCCTCTTCATCAGTGGTGCTGGCATAATCCTTAGGATTAGGACGAAGTGCATATTTTGACTCTGCAAATTATTCATTCCCGTATTCATCTGTGGTGCACGCATAATCCTTAGGATTAGGATGAAGTGGATATTTTGACTCTGGAATTTTTTAATCCCCCTCTTCATTAATGTTTCTCGCATAATCCTTAGGATTAGGACGGAGTGGATATTTTGACACTACAAATTTTTCATTTCCCTCTTCAACAGTGGCATTGGCATAATCCTTAGGATTGGGACGAAGTGGATGTTTTGACTCTAGAACTTTATCATTCCCCTCTTCATCAGTGGTGTTGGCATAATCATTACAATTAGGATGAAGTGGATATTTTGACTCTGGAATTTTTACATCCCCATATTCATCAGTGGTGTTGGCATAATCCTTAGGATTAGGACAGAGTTGATATTTTGATGTTGCAAATTCTTCATTCCCCTCTTCATCAGTGGTGCTGGCATAATCCTTAGGATTATGACGAAGTGGAAATTTTGACTCTAGAAATCCTTCATTCCCCTCTTGATCAGTGGTGCTGGCATAATCCTTAGTATTAAGACGAAGTGGATATTTTGACTCTGCAAATTCTTCATTCCCCTCTTCATCTGTGGTCCTCGCATAATCCTTAGGATTAAGCTGAAGTGGATATTCTTCATCTCCCCCTTCATCAATGGTGCCCTCATAATCCTTATGATTAGGATGAAGTGAAAATTTTGACTCTGGAAATTCTTCATCATGCCCTTCATCACTGTTGCTTTCATAATCCTTAGGATTAAGAGTAAGTGGTATAACTAACTCTCGATTTACAGAATTTTTTTTTTGCTGCGCCTCATCAATTTTGTTCTCATCATCCTTAGGATTACGACCGAGTCGATTTTTTACTCTCTATTCATGGTGAACGAACTCCTGTTATATTCATCACTCTGAATAGAGTTGTTGCATGATGAAGATGTTGATGTTGTACAAAGAAAAACTTTGCTATCAGAAGAACCCATGGCTTTCAACAAGAATATGTTGAATGATACAAATTCCTCTCCCAATTACAATATATAGCTTAAAGACTGAAAATTTCCCTCCAAATTCCCCCCCCCCCCTCCCAAAAAAATTTCGCGAAAAACTTTCCCTCCAAAATTTTCATTTCAAATATTTCGTACAAAATATTAGTCAAAATTTGTATTTAAAATTTTTTTAATAAATTGTTTGTGTTGAAATATTTTACCAATATTTATATTCAAAGTATCCACAAAATATTCCTATCATGCATGCCTTCCAAACTAAAATAATGTTGTTATTTTAATAATTTAACATTGACTACATGTAAATATTAACTATAATATTACTATAATACCTACATGAAAATATTAACTATTTTAACTATAATTACTACATGTAAATATTTTAAATTTTAAATTTTAAACCTACATTATATTCATCTAAATTTTATTTCAAAATTTATTAATCAACTGTTGGCCTTGAAATATTTCACCATACTTTCTATTCAAAATATCCACAAAATATTACTTTCATGCATGCCTTCCAAACTATGATAATTTTCTTATTTGAATGATTTAAGATTTCCTACATGTAAATATTAACAATAATAACAACATGCAAATATTAACTATTTTAACTATAATTAACTACATGTAAATATTTTAAATTTTAAATTTTAATCCCAGATTATATTTGAATGATTTAACATTGAGTACATGTAAATATTAACTATGATAACTACATGCAAATATTAACTATTTTAACTATAATTAACTACATGTAAGTATTTTATATTTTAAATATATTTTAAATTTTAATCCGAGATTATATTTGAATTATTTAACATTCAGTGCATGTAAATATTAAATAAAATATTAACTATGATAACTACATGCAAATATTAAGTTTTTTAACTATAATAAAGTACATCTAAATATTTTAAATTTTAATTCCACATTCGTTAAACAGTAAACTAATCACATAATATTCACTATATAATAAGAATCGTTGTTTCTATCATCACATCACATCAAGTTTTCTAGTTTTTATTAGAGCAATTTTCTAGAGGTGTTGCATTGGCATTGATAACTTCGTGGAGGCATTGCATTCGCATTGGAGGCATTATGTTGCTATTGGTAATTTTGTGGAGGCATTGTGTTCGCATTGTTGATAGGAGTTTTTTGCATTTCAAAGGTTAGTTTTTCTTCTATTATGTCCATTTAAAGATGATTTTGGGGAAAATCTGTTTTTCTATAGTTTTTGTGTTCAAAAACTATTTTTTTTTAATTTTTAGGTTCGAAAACCATAATTTTTTTATATTTTTTTAGTGAAGAAAATGTAAAAAATAAAAATAAAAATAAAAAACTAAATTTTTAGGGTTTTTAGAACAAAAATTTAGAATTTTTTTGTTTTTTAAGGTTTATAGGTTCATCTAGACAAAAAAAACCATAAAACGACCATGCACATAAAAAAAAAAATAGTTATATTTATTATATTTTTATTTTTAAAATTTTAAATCTTATTTTAAATTGTAATTTATAATTTAAATTTATTTTTATTTATATCGTAAAACACACACACACACACACACATATATATTAAATGGTAGAATATTATATTTTGATGATGGTGGTTAACATCCACTGAGACCAATATTTGGTCTACCGGACCTAAAGAAAAGAGTTATTTAGTTTGATTTAAGATTTTATTCCTATGCTCAAAAAGCTTGGAGAGAAGCCTCCCGAGCTTACTATAATTTTGACATCTTAAAAGGCTAGGAAGGTCAGTATTGCAACAAATATTATGAAATTGAGCTCTAATGTGGTTGTACGCGGGGGCACTCTAAGAGGAAGTGATTTTCATCCTCGATGTTCATATTCTCATAGAGATGACAAATCCTTTCCATCCATGGTGTTTTAGGAATTGTCCAAAAACCTATTTCACTATGGAGCTCATGAGAGTTCGTTCTAATCTTGGCTATATTGATTTTCTTCTTTGAGCTAGTTAAAACAAATAGATACTTTTGATCTTCTAGGGTGGGGTTGATGACCTCCTTATAATATCTTAATTTTCTTTTAGCTGCTAGATCTTTCTCACACCACATTTTTTCTTTGAACTTAGAAGTAACAATTTTTTAAATGTTATTAATGTTTTGCAATGCAACATTCTGGTCGATCTCCCAATGGTTTAACCATGCCCTGGTGTCTTTATACCAACCTCATTTAACCCTTAGGTGGTTTTGGCTGGAATTTAAAGCTAGCTTAGGAAGTCTATGGTCTCCTATGCTATTGAGCTTGTGCTTGTACAACAGAAGCTTAGTCATAGCTAGGCTCTCGATAGGGGAAAGACCCACTTCTATAAGGAGAATAGGATAGGGTGTATTGTTTTTAATTTTAAGGTTATAAGTTATAAAATGCTTCTGGATTTGCTCAATCTTTCTCCAGGATTCTCTAGAGATGCTGCAACCCCAAACCTCACATCCATATAAGATAACAGGAGTAACTAAATTTTCAAAGAGGAACTTCTTTCTATGCCACATTACAAGGTTTCCCATTTTACAATTATTTTCAAGACCAAAATAAGCTTTCCACCCCCCATTAATCCTTTTCTGAATGCTATAGTTCCAGTTAAGCTTGTGATGAATATTAATTCCTAGGTACTTGTAAGAAGACACTTCCTCCAAGTTACTATTGTCATACATAAAATTAGCGTAAGTGTCCTTCTTGGATTTGATAATCATAACTTTTGTTGTGTCAGTGTTAACAGACATACCCATGGTAGAGCAGAAATCCTTAAGAAGTCTAAGTTGCTTATCAATATCAGATGGGCACCTTGCGAGAAGAACAGTATTGTCAACATAGAGAAGAAGGATGATGACTATCCCAGCTAAGGTCATGCCAACACATTATGCTTCCTCTAAACAACCTTCTATCTTGTTGATGTAAATTCTAAATAGGGTAGGGGAGAGGGGGAAACCTTGTTTAAATCCAATATTACACTTAATATCTTTCGACCACCCCTCATTGCTCTTTAACTTGGCAATTACATTATCATCTAACCTTATAGTGGTCACTCTTAGTTCGAAAGGAACATTTAGCTCTTCTAATCTATTCCATAGGTTGTTTCTAGGAACCGTATCAAAAGCCTTTCTAAAGTCCACAAAGCAACATAAGCGATTGGTTGTTTTCATTATACTTGTTCTTTTTTTAAATAAAAATTAAAGGTAAAATTTTTCATATATTTCTTAGTTTATATTTTAAAACAATTTTTTTCTTTTTTTCTTTTTTTCTTTTTTTAATTATAATTGTTTTAATTTTTAAAGACTAAAACATAAAATTTATATTTATATTTTTAGTTATTAGTTTATATTTTAAAACTTTTTTTTTTCTTTTTTTTTATGTAATAAAAAAAAAAATTAAATAGTTTTTTTTTATATATATTAAACAATGTTTTTATTTTATAATAGTTTAGTTTTTTAAAAAAATTTAAAAATAAAATAAAATAAAAAATAAAAAATTCTTATATAGTTTGTTTTTTTTTGTATTTAAAAAATAATAATAACAATAATAATAAATTATTTTGCTGCCCGTCGGGGGCCAGAGGCTAGTCAGGCGGTGCCATGGAGGGCTGCCCAGCCGGCCTCCAACCCCCAGCTGGGCGGAGGTATTTCAACTCTGAAAGTTTTGATGCATGTTGGTTGGTGACGGGAGGCCTGTTGATTGGAAAAAAGGGTATAATTAGCCGTGTATCTGGGCGAGTGTAGTCAATTCGCATTCAAGGTTCTTCAGATTTCTATTTACAGGTGCATATCTTACTTTACAATGGCTGGTTATGATTTCTCTGGATCTGGTAGAAATGCATGTAGAGAAGCTAGTGAAAATAAATGGTACTTCTTAAAATTCTTCAATAAGAAAGAACAAGACCCAATATATAATGATATAATAATCTCTTAGGAATTCAACCCACAACCTAATTGGGCACTTCCTAAGGTTGATGTTGAAAAAATATATGATTTGCCTATGTTCAAGTTTAAGGCTGCAAGTATGTTTAGGTTTACTTCTGTGAATATTCCCGTTTCAATTGGTCAGTCAATATATCAAGTACCATTAATAAATCAGGAAGATATAACATGGGGATTGGAAAATGGCTTCAAATATGTTCATATTTGTTTGGTACAATTTGGAATTAACCCATTAGTCAGACCAAGGTTAAACACCTCCTACTTGAATTGTGTGCTCGATTCTAGGTTCAATAACTTTAATGATGCATTATTAGGTGGATTTCAAGGTCCCTTAAATAATGGTCCAGTCTGGTCTTCCCTTGTTCCAAGATACCAAGTGTCCCTTACAGATCCATACATCAATAATTTTCTACAAGCTTATACAAATTTTTCTGGTTTTGATGTAGCCCCTGACATCCATATTGCACAGTTACATACTACCATCTATCTTAGGTTTGTAACTACTACTATGCCTCCTATAAATCCCAAGCTGAATAAAAGAGCTTTGAAAGAAGGTGTTATAGTTGGACCAGGAAACACAACTCCTTTACAACTTGGTTTTTATGAAGTTCCTTTACCTTCCGAATGGGATAGTTCATACACTCCTATAGCCCAGAAATATCCTCAGTTATCAAAAGGATAAAATCAGTTGCAAATGATAAAAAATTCTGATGGATCTAGCAAACTCAAGTTTGTTAAATCTAAGTCTCAAATGAAACCTCAAATAACTGTCAATCCCGCTATGGTTCTACTTAATGATCTTATTTATCAGTTTTCTCGTTCTTCTAGTATGAGAGTTCCTCCCACTCCATTCCAGAAACATGTACAAAAACACAGTTCTGTTTCTTCAAAAAATTGTGAATACTGTCAAGAAAAGCCCCGAAAAAACTTTCAAGTTCTTTCTTCTCTAGCATCAACATCAACTTCTTCATATCATAAAGGAAAACATTCTGATTCTAAATACTGCATACAAATTTTTATTCCCACTAAAGATATTAAGATGCAGAGGCAAGCAGAGGAAAGTAGAGTACTTTATCTCCTCTATTAGAAAGACATCTTGTCCCTAGTAACTATACTCAAAAGTTCAAGAATGGCACATTACAAGGAGATTTACAGTTCCTACATCTTAGAGGACAGTCAGATCCAGAACCTACTGAACAAATAAAAATGATGAATTATGCAAATTACGAGTCTATTTGCATTTCACATAATCTGGATGATATAGCTACAGATGTCTTAGATCTGAAAGCTCACATAATGACACTGCACCAAGAAAATGATGATTTGCAAAAATCTCATAGAGAGAAATTAGCTGAAATTTCTAATCAGATAAACACAATTTATAGTGCAGTCTTAAAATTTCAATATAACATTCCGAGACCTCCATCTCCTCCAAAATTTGAAGAAGTCAATAGAGAAGATCTGAAGTTTACTTATCATCATGTTAAAGATGATCATACTTTGTTCCTAAAAATGATCAATTCTTCAAATACAACCACTCTTGAAAAAGTTCACCAAGGATCTCAGTTTGCGCAAGAAAAACTAACTTTGGTTAGTAATAAGTTTGCTCAGCTTGTCTTAGACATCAAAGGGAATACTGTGTTAGAAGAACTAGGAGAAAGCTCTTCTAAATCAAAGAGAGGATATGCCTTTGATTTTTCTAACAAAACTCCTAAGAACATAGAAGGTGATGTATCTTCCCAACCTCATTCTAATTCATTCACTCGGTGGGCTCATAGTCTATCCAATACAGAAATCAAAGAAGATTCAGCTTCTTTTCAAGCATTGGGAATGCTTTGTTTATAAATTTTGATTGTCTAGAAAGAGATCAAACATTGATTCTTCTGCAGAGAATTGATACATGGGCTAAACAGAAAAAAGTCGAGTCTAAATAGTCATGGAGAGATGTAGTTCTGAAAATTTCATGGGAATTCACAAGAAATGTTTGTCTATGATGGGAACATTTAGGAAGTACACATCAGACAGAACTCCTTGAAAAAATAGATCCATTAGGAGCAATTTTGTTAGCACTCTCACATGAATTTTTAGGAATCATTCCTTCATATACAACACATTATGCTCATATGTTTATGAGTCAAAGACTCTGTGATTTAGACTTGCTACCTGAGTATTATTGTACAATGCAAGGGCTTTACTACAAGATTCCTTATTTAGATAACACAACATATCTTAGACGGGTGAAAATGCGAAGATGGGTAACACTTTTGTGACAATTCGAGGCGGAAATTTTTTTTCCTCCATATTTTGGCCGAAAAATTCAGGAGTTCGGCCGAACTATTGAATTTAGTTCGGTCGAACTTCGTTTTCTGTTTACATTGACAACGTACTGACGGCAATGGCAAACATATTTTTCGCCTGAGTTTGGAAAACCGGCAAACAAAGTTCGGCCAAACTATAAGTTCGAACGAACTATTATTTTATAAATATATCGCCCACAACCTGTTCTAGGTTTCTGTTCACATTTATCGCGTGCTCACTTCTGTCCAGCATTCTCGCGCGCTCATTTCTATCCAGCATTCTCGCGCGCTCAGTTCTGTCCCGCGCGAATTAAGCTCAAGGAGGTAAGATATACCAAATTTTAAATTTCTGCAATTTTTTTGTTGTTGTTTTTTTAATTTGGTTTTAATCTAATTTTTTTGTGCAGAGGTCTTCCACGACGTCTCCAGGGATCGTTGTCTTCAGCGTCTTCAGGGATCATTGTTTTCATCGTCTTCAGCGTCCTCTGCTGTGACTTTCCAAGTACGTTTAACATTCTCCCAGTTATCTTGTAGGGAATTTATGCAGAAGAGAAATCGGTTATGAATGAGAGAGGCCCTGTCTTTGCTTTTGTTTTCTCTGTCTCTGCTTTTTTTGGCTCTCTGCTTTTTTTGGTTCTCTGCCTTATGTACAATGATTCATTCCATATTATTCATAGATCAAATGTCATTTAAATACAATATTTATCATAATGTACAATGAATCATTCCATATTCATTTTTAGATTCAGGAGGAGCTGATTTATCATAATGTACAATGACTCATTCCATATTCATTTTTAGAGTTAGGAGGAGCTTTTGAGAATGTTATGATAATGCTAATAAAGAATGAGCTAGAATCATCTTCAACATCTATTAATTAGATATGAAAATTTATAATACTAATGTGTACATTTGAGAATATTTTGGAACATGTTTATGTAAATTATATATACATATGTACTTTTTTTGGCTCAGTCACTGCTTTTTTTGGCTCTCTCTCTACTTTTTTTGGTTCTCTACCTTATGTACAATGATTCGTTCCATATTATTCATAGATCAAATGTCATTTAAATATAATATTTATCATAATGTAAAATGACTCATTCCATATTCATTTTAGATTCAGGAGGAACTGATTTATCATAATGTACAATGACTCGTTCCATATTCATTTTTAGATTCAGGAGGAGCTGATTTATCATAATGTACAATGACTCATTCCATATTCATTTTTAGATTCAAGAGGAGTTTTTGAGAATGTTATGATAATGCCAATAAAGAATGAGCTAGAATCATCTTCAACATCTAATAATTAGATATGAAAATTTATAATACTACTGTGTACATTTGAGAATATTTTGGAACATGTTTATATAAATTATATATACATATGTACTTTATAAATATTTTGGAACATGTTTGTTGTGTGAGGAAGTGGTACTTTATGATGATATGTTTAGTGATTTAAGGAAGTAGAATATTTTATTTTTGAAATTATTATTGCACTTGTATTGAAACACTTAATAGATATGTAGGTTCACTGAAATTTACCTTAATATCTTGTAGAGCTCATTTCATCCAAAACACTGAAAAAGAAGTAACTACTATGTATTCCACTTCTACTCTAGATAGAGAAAGTAATGACTCTTTCTTGCTTAACCATTAAACCAAAGACTCTTCCTAAGTAGAATTATACATTGTCCACTTGTACTTTTCATGTCATGCACACAAGCCTAGTTGAATCTCTATATATGTTGTCAATGTAAATTTCTCACCTTTTGGGTACTATAGTCCATTTTTTGTAGTCTCTTTCAAGTATCTTAATATCTGTTTGTTGGTAATAGATGACTTTCTCACCTTTTGGGTACAATATTCCATTGTTTGTAGTCTCTTTCAAGTATCTTCATATCTGTTTGTTGGTGTTTGTTGGTAATAGATGACTCTGTTTAGTTGTTGATTGAAATATTCCAACTAATATAAATTCCAAAAATATATATATTCTTTAAACCTTTTTATGTATATCAAGCTTCCTATCACATAGATGTAAAGGTTATGATCATAAAATCACCTCATTCATCATCCATCATCTGCACATAACTTGCATCCAATTGATATGGAGATTCACTTAGGTCATTCATCATCAGTCATCTGCACATAATTTTAATTCCAAAATTATATCTAGTCTAAACCTTGTTATGTATGTCAAGCTTCCTATCATATAGATGTAAAGGTTATGATAAACATCACCTCATTCATCTGCACATAAATTGCATCCAATTGATATGGAGATTCACTTAGGTCATTCATCATCCATCATCTGTACATAACTTGAATTCCAAAATTATATCTAGTCTAAACCTTGTTATGTATATCAAGCTTCCTATCATATAGATGTAAAGGTTATGATCAACATCACCTCATTCATCATCCATCATCTGCACGTAACTTGCATCCAATTGATATGGAGATTCACTTAGGTCATTCATCATCCATCATTTGCACATAACTTGCATGTTATGTGCATCAAATTGATATTCAACATGTATATAGTATTTAGAAGCAAAAAGTAATTTAATACAAAACATAGGTTTTAACCAATTATATATTTTTTCAGTTTCATATCCATGGTCTCAAACAATGAGAGAGAAAAAACCTTTTATATTCAACATGTAAAACACAGATTAGCCATAAAATTTTCCCGTAGAAACCAAAAGTGATTTGATACAAAACATAGGTTTTAACCTAATCTAGTAAATTCCCCTACATTCAATTTCTAGAATAGATCTAATTAGAAGTTTTTCATTTTCATATCCATGGTAGTTTCCATAGGCAGAGTCTCAGAATAGCCATAGCTCGATCTATCTTTATGAAAGGCACACACTCCAGTAAATTCCCCAAATAATCTTAATAATTCAAATGCTCCTACAAGAATGCCCCTACAACAACATGTATCTAGTATTTAGAAACAAAATTAATTTTAGATATACAAACATAGTTTTAACTAAGGGTATATAAGCCATTTTCATATCCAGTCTCAAACAATGAGAGAAAAAACCTTTTATATTCAATGTATGTAAAACACAAATTAGCCATATCTATAGAATAGATCTAAATAGAAGTTTTTTATTTTCATATCCATGGTCTCAAACAATGAGAGAGAAAAAAACCTTTTATATTCAACATTTAAAACACAAATTACCCATAAAAGTTTCCCATTGAAACCATAAGTGATTTGATACAAAACATAGGTTTTAACCTAAGAGTAAATGCCCCTACAAGTCAATCAATCTCTCAAATAGTTTTAAATATAGAAGTTTTTCATTTTCATATTCATGGTCTCAAACAATGAGAGAAAAAAAAAATTATATTCAATGTATGTAAAACACAAATTAGCCATATCTTTAGAATAGATCTAAATAGAAGTTTTTAATTTTCATATCCATGGTCTCAAATAATGAGAGAGAAAAAAACCTTTTATATTCAAAATGTACAACAACAATTAGCCATAAAGGTTTCTCACCGAAACCATAAGTGATTTGATACAAAACATGGGTTTTAACCTAAGAGTAAATGCCCCTACAGTCAATTTCTAGAATAGTTTTAAATAGAATTTTTTCATTTTGGTATCGATGGTCTCAAATAATGAGAGAAAAAACCTTTTATATTCAATGTATGTAAAAAAATAATTAGCCATATCTCTATTATAGATCTAAATAGAAGTTTTTCATTTTCATATCCATGGTCTCAAACAATGAGAGAGAAAAAAACCTTTTATATTCAACATGTGAAACACTTGAATTAGCCATAAAATTTTACCATTGAAACCATAAGTGATTTGATACGAAAACATAGGTTTTAACCTAAGAGTAAATGCCCCTACAGTAAATCTCTGGAATAGTTTTAAATAGAAGTTTTTCATTTTCATATCCATGGTCTCAAATAATGAGAGAAAAAAGCTTTTATATTCAATTTATGTAAAACACAAATTATCCATATCTCTAGAATAGATCTAAATAGAGTTTTTCATTTTCATATCCATGGTCTCAAACAATGAGAGAGAAAAACCTTTATATTCAAATTATATAACTTATTTAGAAACAAAAATTAATTTAATACAAAACATAGGTTTTAACCAATTATATAGTTTTTCATTTTCATATCCATGGTCTCAAACAATGAGAGAGAAAAAACCTTTTATATTCAACATGTATATAACTTATTTAGAAACAAAAAGTAATTTAATACAAAACAGAGGTTTTAACCAATTATATAGTTTTTCATTTTCATATCCATGGTCTCAAACAATGAGAGAGAAAAAAACTTTAATATTCAACATGTAAAACACAAATTAGCCAGTAAAGTTTCCCATTGAAACCAAAAGTGATTTGATACAAAACATAGGTTTTAACCTAATCTTGTAAATGCCCCTACATTCAATTTCTAGAATATATCTAATTATAAGTTTTTCATTGTCATATCCATGGTAGTTCTATAGGCAACCTGTAAAGGTCTAGGTAGCCTTTGGATCTCATCTTTTATGAAAGGTGACATATCTAGTAAATTCCCCTACAGTCAATCTCTGGAATAGATCTAAATGCCCCTACAGTCAACATGTATATAGTATTTAGAAACATTGAAAAAGTAATTTGATACAAATTAATATAAGTTTTAACCAATTTTATATAGTTTTTCATTTTCATATCCATGGTCTCAAACAATGAGAGAGAAAAAACCCTTTATATTCAACATGTAAAACACAAATTAGCCATAAAAGTTTCCCATTGAAACCATAAGTGATTTGATACAAAACATAGGTTTTAACCTAAGAGTAAATGCCCCTACAGTCAATCTCTGGAATAGTTTTAAATAGAAGTTTTTCATTTTCATATCTATGGTCTCAAATAATGAGAGAAAAACCCTTTTATATTCAATGTATGTAAAACAAAAATCAGTCATATCTCTAGAATAGATCTAAATAGAAGTTTTTCATTTTCATATCCATGGTCTCAAACAATGAGAGAGAAAAAAACCTTTTATATTCAACATGTAAAACACTTGAATTAGTCATAAAAGTTTCCCATTGCAACCATAAGCGATTTGATACAAAACATAGGTTTTAACCTAAGAGTAAATGCCCCTACAAGTCAATCAATCTCTTGTATAGTTTTAAATAGAAGTTTTTCATTTTCATATCCATGGACTCAAACAATGAGAGAAAAAAACCTTTTATATTCAATGTATGTAAAACACAAATTAGCCATATCTCTAAAATAGATCTAAATAGAAGTTTTTCATTTTCATATCCATGGTCTCAAACAATGAGAGATAAAAAAACCTTTTATATTCAACATGTAAAACACTTGAATTAGCCATAAAAGTTTCCCATTGAAACCATAAGTGATTTGATACAAAACATAGGTTTTAACCTAAGAGTAAATGCCCCTACAAGTAAATCAATCTCTCGAATAGTTTTAAATATAGAAGTTTTTCATTTTCATATACATGGTCTCAAACAATGAGAGAAAAAACCTTTTATATTCAATGTATGTAAAACACAAATTAGCCATATCTCTAAAATAGATCTAAATAGAAGTTTTTCATTTTCATATCCATGGTCTCAAACAATGAGAGAGAAAAAAACCTTTTATATTCAACATGTAAAACACAAATTAGCCATAAAAGTTTCTCATTGAAACCATAAGTGATTTGATACAAAACATAGGTTTTAACCTAAGAGTAAATGCCCCTACAAGTCAATCAATCTCTCGAATAGTTTTAAATATAGAATTTTTTCATTTTCATATCCATGGTCTCAAACAATGAGAGAAAAAACCTTTTATATTAAATGTATGTAAAACACAAATTAGCCATATCTCTAGAATAGATCTAAATAGAAGTTTTTCATTTTCATATCCATGGTCTCAAACAATGAGAGAGAAAAAAACCTTTTATATTCAACATGTAAAACACTCAAGAATTAGCCATAAAATTTTCCCATTGAAACCATAAGTGATTTGATACAAAACATAGGTTTAAATAACCTAAGAGTAAATGCCCCTACAAGTCAATCAATCTCTTGAGTAGTTTAAATATCTAGAAGTATTTTATTTTCATAGCCATGGAATCAAACAATGAGAGAAAAAACATTTTATATTCAATGTACATGTAAAACACAAATTATCCATATCTCTAGAATAGATCTAAATAGAGGTTTTTCATTCTCATATCCATGGTCTCAAACAATGAGAGAGAAAAAAACCTTTTATATTCAACATGTAAAACACTTGAATTAGCCACAAAAGTTTCCCATTGAAACCATAAGTGATTTGATACAAAACATAGGTTTTAACATAGGTTTTAACCTAAGAGTCAATGTATGTAAAACACAAATTAGCCATAGCTCTAGAGAATAGATCTAAATAGAATTTTTTCATTTTTGATATCTATGGTCTCAAATAATGAGAGAGAAAAAAACCTTTTATATTCAACATGTATATAACTTATTTAGAAACAAAAAGTAATTTAATACAAAACATAGGTTTTAACCAATTATATAGTTTTTCATTTTCATATCCATGGTCTCAAACAATGAGAGAGAAAAAACCTTTTATATTCAACATGTAAAACACAAATAAGCCATAAAAGTTTCCCATTGAAACCATAAGTGATTTGATACAAAACATATAGGTTTTAAAACCTAATCTAGTAAATGCCCCTACATTCAATCTTTAGAATAGATCTAATTAGAAGTTTTTCATTTTCATATCCACGGTAGTTCTATGGCAGAGTCTGTAAAGGGCCAGGTATCCTCTGGATCTCATCTTTTATGAAAGGTGACATATCTAGTAAATGCCCCTACAGTCAATCTCTGGAATAGATCTAAATGCCTCTACAATCAACATGTATATATTATTTAGAAACAAAAAGTAATTTGATACAAAACATAGGTTTTAACCATGTATATAGTTTTTCATTTTCATATCCATGGTCTCAAACAATAAGAGAGAAAAAACCTTTTATATTCAACATGTAAAACACAAATTAGTCATAAAAGTTTCCCATTGAAACCAAAAGTGATTTGATACAAAACATATAGGTTTTAAAACCTAATCTAGTAAATGCCCCTACATTCAATCTTTAGAATAGATCTAATTAGAAGTTTTTCATTTACATATCCATGGTAGTTCTATAGGCAGAGTCTGTAAAGGGCCAGGTAGCCTCTGGATCTCATCTTTTATGAAAGGTGACATATCTAGTAAATGCCCCTATAGTCAATCTCTGGAATAGATCTAAATACTCCTACAGTCAACATGTATATAGTATTTAGAAACAAAATGTAATTTGATACAAAACATAGTTTTTAACCAAGTTTATAGTTTTTCATTTTCATATCCATGGTCTCAAACAATGAGAGAGAAAAAAACCTTTTATATTCAACATGTAAAACACAAATTAGCCATAAAATTTTCCCATTGAAACCAAAAGTGATTTGATACAAAACATATAGGTTTTAACCTAAGAGTAAATACCCCTACATTCAATCTCTAGAATAGATATAATTAGAATTTTTTCATTTTCATATCCATGGTAGTTCTATAGGCAGAGTCTGTAAAGGGCCAGGTAGCTTCTGGATCTCATCTTTTATGAAAGGTGACATATCTAGTAAATGCCCCTACAGTAAATCTCTGGAATATATCTAAATATAAGTTTTTCATTTCTCTCATGCATTTGCAATAAATGTCAATTTAATATATATATTTTTATTGATTTTTTTTTTTTAGGGACAAGAAAACCATTAAATATGGTTGAAAAATGGAAATTATGCATAGAATTTTCTTGCTATCCCAATCCAGGGAATGCAGTGATTACATATGTTCTTTCCAATATTGCGACTAGCAAAGTTGTCCAAAGGAAAATGAATATACCGGGAAGAACAACAAACAACGAGGCATATTATATTGGATTGATAGAAGGCTTGGGAACAACGATGGAGTATGGATTAAATGGAATTGTAGTTTTCACCAATTATGAACTTGTGTGCAACCAGATGAATGGCGTATACCAAGTTAAGAAGGAGAGGCTAAAAGAACTGCATGGAATAGAAAACAATATTGTTAGCCAATTTCAATTTTTTAGTATAAGGTATTGTACAAATGTGAATAAGATGTCTGCTGATTTATTGTGTGGGGCAATACAAATTTTGGATTCATCTATCAAAGATGAATTAATAGATGAATTAGAATTATACATGGCAATGCCAATGCCAATGCAAGATTCGTCTCTCAAAGATGAATTAGTTTTGAGACACTCTTCTTCAAAAATTCAAGATTCATCTCTCAAAGATGAATTAGTTTTGAGACGCTCTTCTTCAAAAATTCAAGATTCATCTCTCAATGATGAATTAGTGTCGAGACGCTCTCCTTCAAAAATTTATTGATCGACATTGTAGCATATCTTGGATATGTGTGTGTTGTGTACTTATAAATGTGTCTTTTTTAATGACCATGTGCTTTTTTCAATTATATACCAAGTGTGCTCCCACCACACTGTTGAGTCATAAAAAGGTATCTTTCAAACACCTAATTAGCCTACATTAATCATCAATCCAGGAGCGAATTTTTATTTCAAGAGTGTACTCTGTCTGAGGCTGCAATTAACTAAGAGTAATGTTGTGAAGATGTAGTACAAAATGCTAAATACAAGAGTAAACGAATGCTTGTAAAGAAATCGAATTACAGTAACATAAATGAAAATGCTTTGAAATCTTAACTACATCAATATGCAAACCATCGATCAGGGATACAGTAGCAGTAACTCCTTCCCTTAGAAATCAATGCAAGATAACCAATCTGGGAACTTGGAAGCAATAACCAGTGTCCTCTACAGTTGGTGATCTTGTTCTTAAAGCAATAGAAATGGACTCAAACTACTTGCTTGATAAAAATAACTGAAAAGGAACTTCCTCTAATAACAAAATCTAGAATGGAACAACAACTTATAATTCCTATGCATAACAATCGTAATCCATCTATCTGCTAATCTAAAGCTATGAATCAAAAATGAACAATAAACAGAAATGGAACAGCAACATGAATTGAACAACGATTATAATTTTAACGCGATCAAGCAACTATTCTCCATACTCCAATCTTGTCGATAGCCAAGACTACACAACAGTCAATTATAACAAATCATAAACCAATAGAACAACAACTAGAATTAAATACAGAACAACAAAGCTTTATAATGATGGCAAGGTAAATGAACAGCAAAAACACTTCTTACAGATGATAAAAGTGCAATGCAATTCATTAATGATCACAATGAATCTGTATTCAATCCAACAGCAGTCAATCAACTCTGCAATTAAAATAAACCTTAAACACAAATTCACACAATAGTAAGCAAAGATTAGAAATACAAACAACAAGGTAATTCCACCAGAGTCGGGCCCTTAGCGCCAGTGAAATACTGTTGGTCTACTTCAGAACTTAAGAGATGAAACGAAATGCGTCTTTGATATTAATCAAACATAAAGTATTACAAATACTGTTCTCTCAAAGCCGAGAGTCAATAAAAAATATTACAGAGGAAATGTTTTTAATAATGAGAACTTCCGACTGATCCCCTGATCACTAAAGGCAATTGCTTTATATATCAGACCCTCATGGACAAGACGAGGAATAAGATGAGTTTGAACAGCGATCCCTCAGGATCGAAGGATCCTAAGGGATTTTCTCCCCTTCGTTTAGTTATCATCTTGTTTACTTTGACTGAAGCTGAGCTTTCCCCTGCCTTTTCTTGGCAATGCGTTCGGATCTACTTGTCTTTGGTTGGATGTGGTTTAACACTGATGGAGCAGCAGTTGCATTAATCTCAGCCTCGCCTTTGGTACAGCTGTTCACTTCATCTAATTCCTATTTTTTTCAAAAAAAAGCAACATTTAGTCATCTTTTTACAATAAACATAACCCTTTTCAATTCTACCATAATTCTTATAATAAATTACCTTCCCAAGGTAAAAAGGAGTATGTCTATAGTAAAAGAATGAGAAATTTCATAGTAATTTCATACCTTTTTCACTTCCCAACAGACCCTCTGCTTAATCTTTTTCATGTCCTCATGAAAACTATAGTTCACATGGAGAGAAGTCAAAGAATAAGCGGGATAAGGTTTGTCATCAAAAGACCTAAAACCATGTAGTGCAGCTAATTCCTCAAAAACATGCTCTGTCTGTCCTTCGGGGAGTTCATAAATGGCTTTGTAGTCTAACGCAGGATACCATGCAATGGGGCTTCGAAACCTACAGCCTAGCCAGAATGGTCCTTCTTTTAAAATGAGATTACTATAGGAAATCAAGCGGTCCGCAGCTAGCCCAAAGTTTTTATAATTAAACAGTTCTCTATTTTTCACATTCTGATTGGAAATTCTCCACCGGACCTTAGCTGCTATATAAGCTTGGTTTTTAATGGATAAGAAATAATCTTTGCCATTCAAGATAACTGATTTGTGGATAGGCCCCAATGCTTGGGTAACGCCTTCCTTTGTCATAAAACTTTTCTTCCTAGCCCAAAATTGAAATGGTTCCTGAGGTTCACTTCTAACCCATAAATCTAATTCATTTTCCTGCCTTTGAAAAGCATTATAGGCTTTAAGCCATTTTAATTGGTTTACAGCTAAGGAAATGAATGCCTGGTGTTGGACATCTCCCACAAAAGGGCTAGGATTTGATTCACAATCGTTTTCAAGTATTAGATTATGTAAATAAAATTCACACAAAAGGCGTTTTACTTTGATCCCATAAAGTTTGCAGCATGATACAAAATCATCTATAGTTTTTAGCTCTACGGATTTCCCTGCCCTAACTACCTTAATCTTTAGCTGTAAATATATTTCTAGTAAAAATAAAGCATATTTTTTGGCGGGACATCTACAAGCTAAGACATCAGTGTACGATGAGCAGAGAGTGTGCATTCATTTGTAGGCTAGTTTTAATTGGTTCATTACCTTGTCAACCTTTTCCTCTACTCTTCGACACTTTTCGTGAGCTTCAGCTTCTGATTCATGGATAATCTTCATATGTTGCTGCAACTCCTGATATATCTTCCTTGGGACAGTGTCTTCTTCTAACCTTTTCCTTTCTATTCGGGCCTGTGCCAACTCCTCCTGGAGTCTAGCTAGTGTCGAGTCACTAAAGGTATGCTGACTACTAGCTTGCATGTTTCCACTTGAAGCGGGTCCCTCTGGAACAGCTTGTGTTGGAACGGCTATTTGTTGTTCCGTATCTCCATAATTAGGCTCAGGCATGGCCTCTGCAACTTGGGGGTTCCTCTTAGCGACCACTTTTCTCTTTTTCGAAGCTCGCTTAGCAGTTATGATTCTTCTCTTGGGGGCTTACTTAGGCATTTGTTTCATTCTCAGAACCCTAATGGTTTGCCTGCGCTATTCTACAAGTCTGTGAATCTTCATTCGTTCCCTACGAAGCTTTTCAATCTCAGTGACTTTCCTCCTCTTCTTGGATGGAACAGTTGTTCCTTTATCTGAACCCGTTTGCTCAACAAGGTTTTGGTCCATATCAGCCGTTCCTTCAGTTAAGTTCTCTTCTTGGTCTCTTGCTTGGGCTTCTTCTTCCACATTCATATTCCCTTGGCTAAATTCTTCGGGAATCATATCCTCAGTCGTCTCTGCAATCCCCTGAGGGCTTTCAGGTTTAGATATTTCTTCAGTGTTCTCTTTTTCTTGTTCATGCCTTTCAGTGGAAGCAACCCTAGCTTCGCTAGGGTTTGTTGTTTCATCCAGCATTTATTCAGTTGTTTCTTTGTCAATAGCAGAGTACTCTGGTAACTGATTAATATCAATGTTAAGGTCTAAAGGGCTATGAGGCTGCACATAGTCACTCATATTGGCCAGAATCTAGGCCAATTGTCTTCCTGTAAAGGGCTTACGGTATCATTTTCGGGAGGCTATGTTCCTTCTTTGTCACTGCTATGATTATCTTCGTTCTTCTCACAGGTATGATAGCTTCCTTCTTCCTCATCTGAATATCAAATTTCTCCTTCCATTTCCTCTTCTTCATCAGTACGAGGACTTCCTCCCTCCAATTGTGGAGGTTGTTCATCCTCTGAACTGTGCAATTCCAGGGGCTGGCTATTGCTGCTCGAAAGTCCTTCCATCATCCCCTTACTTCGTTTTAAACGGAGGGACTGTCTATGAGTTGATGGCTCAGCTATTGAGCCAGCCATTCTCTTCTGTTTCGGGGCAGGTAAGGCTAACCCCCCATCAATGGAGAATATCAACTCCTCCCAACTGGTCTATTGCTGGGCGAGGCTATGACTCACTATTAATCTAATTAGGAAATGGTGGCTGACCACCATGTCTGCATGCTGAGATTTTCTTATATTACGAGCGATATCATGCAGTAAGGAATTTAAAAATGCTGGCAAATTTACAGTGCATTTCTGTTTTAATACAACCAGTAATTTAAGGTGGCGAGGTCTTACCACGTCTTTCCTTCCGTCGCACATTATATAGGCCTGCACTATCTTGGCCAATTCTGTCCACGGTTCTCCCAATGATGCTGACTGAACTCCTTTGCCTTTGACAACCAATGTCTCTCCGTCATCCTGAAAAATATTCATGGCTTCTCGAATCCTAATCTTCTTTTGAGTCCATATAGTTCCTTGCGTTGGTATGCCAGACACCTCTACAATTATTTCATCGGATACAATTATCTGTCTTCCTCTAGCCATGGAGAATCCTTCTTGCAAGTTCTGTAAAAACTCGGTGGCCACTGCTTCATGGGGTTGTTGCATCCTCGTGAAATATGTAATCCATCCCAGTCTTTCCAAAATCTCTCGTGCAGCATCAGAAACGACTAGCACCTGCGGCTCACTCCGAATTGGTCGTCCTCCCATTGTCTCTGCACTCTGTTAGTTCTTCCCAAACACACAGTGATCGCAATGGAACAGCACAGCACAGTGAATTCGAATAATGTCGTTAAATTTTTTTTATTCCCTAGAATGCAAGGATTTGGTTCACATACAGGTAAAGAAATATCAGGATTTGAACTGCATGCAGACATCCGTGTCCCCCCTGAAGGATGATAGGTCCCCCTCAACTGTCAATTGAGAGAGGCAAGTGTGGCACAACAGTAGTATGGCAAGAAAAAGTAGGCATAATTATGATACATTCAATCAAATTATAGCAATTACTGAAATCAATGCGTGTGATAAATCGGTAATGGATATAAAATCATTTTGTAATGATTCAATATAAGGAGAAGGGACAATTTAAGATAAACATAAGTACATATGTTTTTATTACCCACTTCAAAGTAATATGATCGATTTATAATGATTTTCATGTATAATAGGTTCGAAATCAAAGGTTAAGGATTCATACTTCCATTTGATATTTAAATAGAGACATAGGAAAAAGGGTTTAATATGACTATTGATGTGTATAAATGTGACTCTAATACCATCAACAGAGCTCTGTTGCCCATAGGTTTCCATAACCTTGATAGAGTTGCTTTCTCACCCTTGGAACCATTGTCCTTTATGCTGAGGAAGTGCTTGTTAAATTTCATAATGGAGGCCATTGTGCTGGCTTGGTGACCAGATAAATCACATTTCCATTCACCAGGAGGGAGTGAAAAGTGGGCAGGCCGGCTCGTGATGAGACCTCCTGTTCCAAGGACTTCCTTATTCCCTAGTTTGGTGGCCGTGTTGGGAATGCCACTTCACTGACTTTCTTATGATCATGGTAGGATGGCTCTTAATGAGACCCCCTATCCTCCATCTGCCAAATCATACAATTATTAGTGAAACATATAAATATTTTTCTTTTTCATATAGCACTTTCCTAGTTATTCATAAAGGATGGCTCAGCACTCCTTAAGAGTAGGGATGGTGGAAGAAGTTTGAACATCTCAATAGAACAGAATATGCCCTTATTCTTACTCCATAAATAAAAATCAAAGAAATTTATAACATATGGGAAAGAACCAATCATGATAAGGATAATCGATCAGATTAATTCAGTGGTAGTAAAACAACAAAATCATGTTATTGATTATGTCCCTTTTCCCTTTTTCTTATCATTACTAAACATTTTTTTTAAATGACGATTTATTTTGATTTGCTGATTACAGTAAGCTTTAATTTGTATGATTGTATATAAATAATATGTTTGCCTTTAGAAGAGTCATCAGAAATTCTCAAAATGCTAATCTAAAACAAAAAACAATCCACTCAAAAGATGATGTTCCTTTAAAAAGAACAGCAGAAACAATCTGCGAAACTGTTGTTCCTTTGAAAGGAACAGCAGAAGTGTTGTTCCTTTAGAAAGGAACAACAAAACTCAAAACAAGCGAAATAAACAGATTTTTTGAAAAAAACAGAATTCCATAAAACAAACAACGAAAACTGAAAATAAACGAAATTAATAGAGATTGAAAAAAAACGAATTCCCTAAAACAAATAATCCAAATAAATGAACAATCTTCATGTACAAAATTTAAAAAAAATAGATGATTTAATAAACTGGTGCCGAGGAGGAGTTATCCCCTTCAGCGAAAATTTCCATGGTAGAATCTTCCCGCGACTGTTGGTAAAAGGATTTTTGGGTAAGCGGTTTATGATACAATCGTACTCGATGACCGTTTACCTTAAAGGAATGCCCAGATTCATCAATGGTAGTTAATGTAATAGTGCCATTATCGTGCACTTTTTGTATTTCATAGGGTCCGAGCCATCGTGTCTGGAGTTTCCCCAGAAAATCCTGAAACCTAGAATCATATAGGAGTGCCCAATCTCCTTCATGGAAGATCTTTTCTTTGATCAGGGCTTCATGCCATTTTTCTCTCTGTTGTTGGATTAATGCTGTGTGCTGAAGAGCAGAGAGCCTAATTTCATCTAATTCATTAATTTGCTGCAGTCTTTTGGCTTGGGCTTCATTTAAATCTAGACCCACCTTTTGAGCTATTCTCAATGTCTGAATTTCTAATTATATTGGAAAGATGGGTTCTTTTCCAAATACCAATTGATATGGTGAATATCCCGTAGTGGGTCTCCACGTTGTTCGATATGCCCACAATGCTTCTGGAAATCTGTAGGCCCAATCTCGTCTGTGTGAGGCAACGGTTTTTTTCAATATAGATTCAATCACTTTGTTCGTGCTCTCTACTTGGCCATTGGCATGTGGGTGGTATGGGGTTGTAATCTTGTGCTGAATGTGGTAGTTTTGTAGTGTTTTAGCTAATTTATTACCTACAAACTGTGGTCCTCCATCTGTGATTATGTCCCTTGGGAGGCCATATCAAACAAGGATTTGGAAAAGAAACTATATTACAGAGTCCTATGTAGCTTTTGAAAGAGCCTCTGCTTCAACCCATTTGATGACATACTCAATTGTAACTAGAATATATGTTTTTTGGTTTGAGGCAGGGCTAATAGGGCTAAAAAAATCAAGTGCCTAGCGGTCAAATGGTTTAATCACTATTTGGGGGTTCAAAGGCATTTCATCAGACTATCCAGGGTGACCTGCCCTTTGGCAGCTATCACAGGCCTGCACATATTTTTTGGCATCTTTAAATATAGTAGGCCAATAATAGCCTATTCGTAAAACCTTATGGGCAGTTCTATGATCTGCAAAATGCCCGCCACACTGCCCATCATGGCATGCTTTTAAAATATCAAATACCTCATCCTCCCGAACGCATCTTCTTATTTGCATATCTACACTTGTGTGAAATAGGTAGCCCCCAATCCAAGAGAATCGGGTACTATGCTGTATCATCTACTTTCGTTCATTAAGGGATAGATGTTTAGGTAATTTACCTATTGCCAAATAATTTTCTATATCAGCATACCATGGGGTTATGACAGTAACAGCGAACAAATGTTTATCTGGGAAGTGGTCTTAAATTGTTTCTGTATCTGTTGGTTTTGGCATTCTTGACAGAAAATCAGCTACAGGGTTCTCCTTTCCAGGTCGATCTTTGATTGTAATGTCGAATTCCTGCAATAAAATCAACCATCTTGTCACTCTTCCATTTGTAACAGGTTTATTTGCTAAGAATTTAATGGCAGAGTGATCGGTATATAGAACTACAGGATACCTAGTTATATAATGTCTAAACTTATTTACAGCATGAACTACAGCTAAAAATTCCTTCTTAGTCACAGTATAATTTAATTCAGCAGGGGATAGATTTTTGCTAATGTAATAGATTGCATATGGCTTCTTGTCTTCCTCCTGCCCAAGTACTGCTCCAATTGCTGTGTCTGAGGCATTAGATAAAATTTGGAATGGAAAATTCCAATTTGGGCCCCTCAACACTGGGGCTGTTGAAACAAGCTTTTTCAGATCATTGAAGGCATTGTCACATTTATCTGTCCAAATGAAATCAACATTTCCAGTTAGTGCATATAAAGGTGTAGCTATTCAAGAATAATTTTCTATAAATCTTCTATAGTAACCAGAAAATCCAAGAAAGCTATGTACCTCTGTTTGTGTGGTGGGTGTGGGTATTAACAAGATTATTTGAATTTTAGCTGGGTCCACCTGAATTCCAGCTGCTGAAATATAATGCCCTAAGATAACTCCTTCGGTCATCATCATATGACACTTTTCATGGCTTAAACAAAGCCTAGTCTCAATACATCTTTGCAACACCTTTTCTAAATTTTCTAATGCTAGCTCAAAGTCATCCCCATAAGGTGTGAAGTCATCCATATATACTTCGAGACCTTCATTTATTAAGTCTACAAAGATGCTGAGAATGGCCCTTTGGAATGTAGCAGGGGCATTGCATAGGCCAAAAGGTAAGACTTGGTAGGAAAATGTCACCCATGGACAGGTAAAAGTAGTTTTTTCTTGGTCTTCAGGGGCAATCTGGATTTGATTGTATCCACTAAAGCCATCGAGGAAAGAAAATGATTTCTTTCCTGCCAATGTGTCTAATGCCTGGTCAATGAAAGGAAGGGGAAAGTGGTCTTTCTGTGTTGCCTTGTTAAGTTCCCGGTAATCTACACATATTCTTCACTTTCCGTTATTTTTTGGTACCACTACTAATGGAGAGACCCACTTGCTATCAGATATTGGGTAGATGAAATTAACATCCAATAGTTTTTGTAATTCAGCTTTCACAATATCTTTAAGGTGAGGGTTTAGTCTTCTTTGGGGTTAGTGAATGGGTCTCGTATCTTTTTCAATATAGATGTGGTGTGTACACAATTGAGGGTCAATTCCTTTCATATCGAGGTAATCCCATGCAAAGGCTGCTTTGTATTTCCGCAATAGTTGGACCAATTTCTCTTCTTGTTCAACAGTCAGATTTTTGTTAATGTTTAGATTTTTTCCCGGCTCAATTTCTACAATCTTGCTATTGTACACAGAAGTAGTGGGTATTACTTGATCAGGAATGTCTTTCAAAGGATCTTCTTCTTCTTTATTATGAAATGTTGCCTTGATCATGTGACATTGCAGATGAGATCTGATTTGTGGTTTATTAATAAAACTATTAATGATATTATCCTTTGTTTGATCTTTGAAATCAAGAGCATTTTATATAGTTAGAGGTGATCTCATATTTTCTGTAAGATATGATACAAGTTGTTTTCTTGTTTTGATTACTGATAGACTTGGCTGGGCTGGGGGATATAAAGCTAAATTCTTAACATAGTTTCCCCTTGTTATTGTCATGTTTCCTTGTCGGCATCCAATATAGGCATCGACAGTTGCCAACCAAGGTCTACCTAGGATTAACGGGTGTCCTTCTAGTTGGTTCTTTGGATTGATAACCAGGAAGTCAGCAGGGTATTCCCAGGAATCTACAGACACCATTACATCTTTTAGTGTACCCTATGGTTTGACTACCGATCAGTCAGCCAATTCCAATAAGGTTGTTGTTGGTTCAAGTGATGTAATGCCAAGTTTTTGACAGGTAATAGTTGTTAGGATATTGATTGCTGCTCCCAAATCAACTAAGGCATTTGGAAATGATTGCCCATTGATTTTCACTGTCACCATAGGATTTCCTGGGTCTTCATATTTGATAGGTGTTTCCATTCCTGATAATAAGTCAGATAAAGTACGGACTATTTGGACAGTTGGGTTGGTGGTTGTTCTCCTCTTTGTATTTTTTATGCATAATTCCTTAATGGTTTTTGCATATATAGGAATGTCTTGGATAGCTTGGAGGAGAGGGATTTTTATACACAAAATTTTTAATTCTCCCAGAAGATCAAAATTAGGATGTTCTAATGGGCGTGGTATGATTAATCATTCTGGGAATGGTGGAGAGGAATTTGTTACTTGTTGTTGATCTTGTTGTTGAACTTCCTTCTCTTTCTGTAATATTTGTTCTCAAGGTAACGGATCTTCAATATGAACATTGTTGTTTCTCTCTGTTTCTACTATGCGTCCAGACCTTAATTGAAGGTCATTACACTCCCTCAGTTCAGTTTCTAATTCTGGGGGTTCCATTATTTGGACAGACTGAACTGGCCTATTATTTGGGTTTGGGTTGGGCTGGGTTGGGAGTTGTGGTCTTAAGTTGGTCTGGGGGTTTGTATAGGGAGCTGGCAGTGTAGGTTGAGAGAGAGGGATTGTTCCAGCTAGCTAATTTGTAGGTCTTTTCCAGTTTGACTGCTAGGCCTGACTCTGTGAAGTAGAGGGGGACCATTGTGTAGGATAGTTATTATTTTTCCAAAACGGTGGGCAGAAAGGAAAGCTAGGCCAATTATTTTGATTTGATTGATTTGGCCAAGATGTTGTAGGGAATGGTTGTTGTGACCAATTGGGGAAAGGTGGTTGATTTTTCCACATTCCACTATATTGATGAGCATTGTATTGAGGAGGCTAAAAAGAAGATAATGGATCAGTTGGCATACCTGATTGTCGTGGCTGCCATTGTCGGCGCTGATTAAGAAGACATACCATTTTTTATTCTTATTCTGCCTCCTTATAAACTGATTTTAGGCCAGGAAGCGAAGGAAATCCTTTTGTAGGGTGATCTTTTGTGCAAATGGCACAGACTTTTATCACATCTAACGGGCACTCTTTGTGGCTGTGTTTCTTTCTGCATCTAGGGCAGAATATCAACAAATTTTTCTCTGCTTCTGCTTGCTTTTGTTTGGCTTGCATAATGTTGAACTACGTTGTTAGAGTCCCAAGTATATATGTCTTAAAAACTTCTAGCAGATTTCCAATCTCTACACGAGTCACACTTTCATTAGAGGTCTTGTTTTCTCTTGTAATCACATCACGTTCTGCTGATTTTAGCCTCGTGTTGCCCCTCGAACTCCTTATACACAAATCAATGATGTCAGCATAACTTTCCTGATATATATCACCTTTTCCCATAATATTCAATGTTTCAACCCATTGATCTTTCATTCCCCTAATTAATGTATTTTTCAACACATTATCAGGTAAGGGTAAAGTTGCATAAGGAGATCTCTGAAGATTGTATTAAAACCGTTCCACATATTCTTCCAAGGTTTCATTTGGTTTTGTTGTTATTTGGAATATTTCATCTCTTAGTTCTCGAGACCTGCAATAATCTTGATACTTTTTTTAAAATGCAACCTTCATCTGATCCCAATCAGTTATGACACCCCCGCCTAATCCCATAAACCATCGTAAGGCTACCCCTTTTAATGTAGAAGGGAATAGTTTTAGTTTTTGGGGATCGGTGGTATAATCATATCCCCTGCATAACACATCAAATTCAAACAAAAATGCATCTGGATCTTCTGATGTTAAGCCATGAAATGTAGGAATATGTTGAAGGGGAATGGCCTTCATAGGTGCATTGACTGCAGTATCTACTATAGGATATTGCAGCATAGAGGTTTGCTGGGGTGTCTGTTAGTTCTGATTTTGGTTCTGGGCCCTTTGGTCGAAAATGTGCCAATATCCTTCTGGGATCTCAAGGGAATTCCTAGGCTAACTAGAAGGAGCAGGAATGGCTTTGACAACACTTCCCTTATCTGGAACAATGGGTATTCCTTGTTGACCTACTGTTTGAGGTGATTCAGGACCTTGGTTTTGAATAAGTTTAACAGCACTTCCCTTATCTGGACCGATTACTGGTTGGGCTATTTCAATAGGAGATTGTGGATCTCCTGTTTCTCCTATTTCCCCTTATCCTTCACAAAAATTACTAGAGTTCCCTTCTTGAGGGGAAATTATGCAAGGATTCTCAATTTCTTGGGAATCTTGCTCAATTCCCTCTATTTGACTGTGTATCTCAGCAAAGGCTTCAGATGGGGACTCTGTAGCCTGAAGGGAAATAGTAGGCTGTCTAGAGATAGCTTTTCTAAATCCTACTAATGGCTGAGATTCAGTTCTTTTAAGAATTTCGTCAATAAAAGTTTTCTGCCCAAGGGTCACCGGTCCCTTAGGTTTTTCAATTTTAGGAGGAATTTTGTTTTGCTTAGTTGGTCTATTCATTCAAGAAAACAAGCCTTCATTCCTACCTATAAAAAGAAGCTTACCTACTTCTGCTGTGAAGCGGGCTGTGAGCAAGTGTGTTTCTTGCCCAATGCGCAGGTTCTTACCTTCCATCTTTAATACCCAATTCTTCGCAAGCAGAAGAAAATCAGTTGTTTATCACTCCTTTAAAATGGCATACACTCTCCTCGGCAACGGTGCCAAAATGTTGAGTCATAAAAAGGTATCTTTCAAACACCTAATTAGCCTACATTAATCATCAATCCGGGAGCGACTTTTTATTTCAAGAGTGTACTCTGTTTGAGGCTGTAATTAACTAAGAGTAATGTTGTGAATATGTAGTACAGAATGCTAAATATAAGAGTAAACGAATTCTTGTAAAGAAATCGAATTACAGTAACGTAAATGAAAATTCTTTGAAATCCTAACTACATCAATCTGCAAACCATCGATCAGGGATACATTAGTAGTAACTCCTTCCCTTAGAAATCGATGCAAGATAACCAATTTGGGAACTTGGAAGCAATAACCAGTGTCCTCTACAGTTGGTGATCTTGTTCTTAAAGCAATAGAAATGGACTAAAACTACTTGCTTGATAAAAATAACTGAAAAGGAACTTCCTCTAATAACAAAATCTAGAAAGGAATAGCAGCTTATAATTCCTATGCATAATAATCGTAATCCATCTATCTGCTAATCTAGAGCTATGAATAAAAAATGAACAATAAGCAAAAATGGAACAGCAACATGAATTGAACAGCGATTATAATTTTAACGCGATCAAGCAAATAATCTCCATAATCCAATCCTGTCGACAACCAAGACTACACAATAGTCAGTTATAACAAATCATAAACCAATAGAACAACAACTATAATTAAATACAGAACAACAAAGCTTTATAATGATGGCAAGGTAAATGAACAATGAAAACACTTCTTGCAGATGATAAAAGTGCAATGCAATTCGTTAATGATCACAATGAATCTGTATTCAATCCAACAGAAGTCAATCAACTTTGCAATTAAAATAAACCTTAAACACAACTTCACACAACAGTAAGCAAAGATTAGAAATACAAATAGCAAGGTAATTCCACCAGAGTTGGGCCCTTAGTGCTAGTGAAATATTGTTGGGCTACTTCAGAACTTAAGAGATGAAACGAAACGCGTCTTTGATATTAATCAAACATAAAGTATTACAAATACTGTTCTCTCAAAGCCGAGAGTCAATAAACAATATTACAGAGGAAATGTTTTTAATAATGAGAACTTCCAATTGATCCCCTGATCACTAAAGGACATTGCTTTATATATCATACCCTAACAGACAAGACGAGGAATAAGATGAGTTTGAACAGCGATCCCTCAGGATCGAAGGATCCTAATGGATTCACTCCCCTTCGTTTAGTTATCATCTTGTTTACTTTGACCAAAGTCGAGCTGTCCCCTGTCTTTTCTTGGCAATGCATTCGGATCTCCTTGTCTTTGGCTGGATGTGGTTTAACGCTGATGGAGTAGCATTTGCATTAATCTCAGCCTCGCCTTTGGTACAGTTGTTCACTTCGTCTAATTCCTGTTTTTGTCAACAAAAAGCAACATTTAGTCATCTTTTTACAATAAACATAAATATTTTCAATTCTACCATAATTATTATAATAAATTACCTTCCCAAGGTAAAAAGGAGTATGTCTATAGTAAAAGAATGAGAAATTGCACAGTAATTTCATACCTTTTTCACTGCCCAACACACACCATGTAAAGTGCAACTTGGTGAACTTCACATTTGCAATAAGTGGTGAACTTCGCATTTTTATGAAATTAAAATGTGGTGAATTCAACAATTTTTTTGTTTAAATGGAGTTTCACTTCTTTTTTAATGACAATGTGTTTTTTTCAATTTTATACCAAGTGTGCTCCCACTATGTAAAACACAATTTGTTGAACTTATCATTTTTATAACTTTATTTTTGCTTAAATTGAGTTTCACACATCAATTAGTGCTTTGAAAGTTGTGTTTTACATAATTTGTTTACACTGAACTAAACATTGATTTTTTGAACTTTATTTTGAATTTAATTTAAATTAGTTATTTAAAAAATTAATTGTAAATTTCCACCGTAGATATATATATCATGGAGGATGAACGACGAAGATCAACAGAATCTCATATCTCTACGAGAGGGGAGGATCAGGGATAGGGATGGAGAGTTGTTCATGATAAATTTAAATACAATCTTAAATATCCATACATGTGTGTACATATGGAATTGATTTTTTATCAACTTTGTGAGTTAAATTAGTTGTTAATAAGTTTCATTTTTTATTTTTTAGGAGATAATAAAAAGATAAGGGTCTCTATTCCAGCCATGGATGCCCATGTTTCACCTAGTCATGGCATGGTTTTAACACAATTTAATCAATGAATATGTAGACGTGTATTTATATGTATGCATGTATTTTTCAATTGATTATAAATTCGTATTTATTTATGAAGCTTCTCTCTCCTCTCGAGAGGTTGGTGGTGGTTCAAATCCCCTTAGAGGGCCATCAATAAGTGGTAGCATTTTGCGTGAAGGTGGTGGTATTTATTCTCCTAGAGGCCAATCAACGGCCGGTGGTGCTGGTTCTCAGCAGGGTCGTTCCAGTTCTCAACAGTTTCAAGGTGGAGAAGATGCTAGCCAACCACGTCGAGGTTTCCATCAATTTCAATATTTTTTTCATTGAATTTGTACAAATTTGTTTACATGTTTTTTTTTCTAATATATAAAATTATATATATATTGATGGAGAGGCTGAAAATGTTCCAAATATTGGTCAAAATAGACGCAGGGCAGAACGCTACATTCAAGAAAAAGGTTGTCTACCCACCATAACTTATTCGGATGACATTTTTGATATACCATGGGAAAGAAACATGGCACAATGCACCTTAGAAAAATGTCAACAACTTCATGCAAAATTGCAGAGAGATCTTGTGGCTTTGACTCTACCTGCTGAGAGTCGACAAAGCCTCGAAATAGTTACACATTCATTGGGCGAAATAGTAAATGTGTACACAAACCTTGGGCCAACAGCTGATACATTTGTAAAATTCATGAGAAAGAGAAAGGAAACAGTAATGGGTCCCGATAAATGGGAGGATGTAAAATAAAGAGTCACAAAAGATATGGCCAATTCAATGTTTAATTTCAAGGAAGGACCAAAAAGAAAAATGTTGTAGGTGCAATATTTCAAGCACCCCGATATAGCTCACTATTTGTATGATAGGCACCTTGCGGCCTATGGAAGGCTCCCATGGAACGACGAGGTTCCTGTTTATTTTGCACAATTGTTTTACGCAGAATTTTTTTTGAAAATGAAACCCAATTACAATGACCTTCCGTCAGAATTTTTTGGTCCGGGGAAAGGTCGATTGTGTGACTGTAAGGGCGCTAAGCGACATGTGGAGTTGCCTGGCCTTGAGCCGCCATTGGTGAGTCGACCTTTTTGGGTCGAAACTCTGCAGTTAGAGATGGATGCGACTTCTCAAATAAGTCAAGAAGCAAGGGATGTCATGATCGACAATGTTTATAGTGGATTGGCTGGAGTCGATGTTTGTCTAAATCGAATAAGAGCACGTGAGAATGCACGTGCCAATTTTGTGTATTGTACAGATGAACAGATTGACAACATGAATGTTGAAGATCTCTGAATATATGCAAAGAATTGTCATAATGGTTGGCAAGACCTAATTCTTCATGAGGAAGAGGGCACGGAAACGGTATGTGTTAATGACCTTAGGGTTCAATTATTTTAACACATACATGTGTACAATTTGTAATAAATACATGTGTATGTACATGTATACATTTATTTGTATGTACATTAATCTAAAATAAATGTATCATTATATGTTAAAACACCATTTGCAGTTGTCACGCATGATGAATGACGAAAATGTTAATATCACGTTCGGGACCTCTGGTTCGAACAATGTAGATGGGTCTCACCCACAAGATATGTTGACAAATGTTAGTGTTTTTTAAGTGATATTTTTAAAATAAATAATTGTGCACACATGTACATGTACATATATAATAATAAAATGTTTTAACAGATTCTGATTCCGTCTGATGCTTTTGGGATGGCGGTACCTTCTTCTTCCTTGGGATATGTACCTTCTACTTCCTTAGGAGATGTGCCACATCCACAACAAGTATGGACAATTTTTCACTTTTAAAATTTATGTTTAAGTTATATATATATATATATATATATATATATTCCACCTCAAAAATTTTCATTAAAAATTGAGATATATATATATATATATCTATATCTTGAGTTATTTTAAATTTTTTGAATTTTAGGTTCTTGGATATTTTCTTTTGGAGCCTCTCTAGGAGATGTCCCAAATTCACCTGCAGAAGTATTCAATTTTTCACTTATATATATATGTGTGTGTGTGTGTGTGTGTGTTTTAATTTAGTTATAATTTATAAATTGAAGTTTATTTAAGTTTTATTATAAATTGAGATCTTGATCTTGAGTTATTTTATACTTTTAAAATTTTGAATTTTAGGTTTCTATAGAATATTTCTTTAATCCATGGACTCTAGCGACGGAGATAGGAACATCCACACCATTTCAACCATTTGAACAAGTTATCTAACTTTTTTTTTAATATTATTGAAAATAAGTTTATATATGTACACGTGCATTTTCATCTGAAATTTTTTTAATATATATATAAAACTGTACATGTATATTGTACAATTTATTGTTGGAGATGTTCCCATGGGGGAACTTGTAGCAGGCGAATAGATGGAGAGGGAACCTCATGAGGTATTGCATGATTTTTTTTTATTTTTATTTTTAACATGAAGTTCTATATATATTCTCACTCATTTTTAAAACATCAAATTTTAGTGTTTGTATGTGCATTATGTACAGGTTTTCCATGCTTCACAAGATAGCGCACGGATTGAGACTCTAATAGAAAAGACACTACATCCATCTGTATTTGATGGACATGATTTGTAGATTTGATTTCAAGATTTAGATAGTCTTAAATTTACTTTTTTATATATTTATCTAAATGCATTGTCATATATATATAACTTGATACTTGATACTTGTGAGATCTACAATTTTTTGACATATTTTATTACAGTGTTAATATAATTTGTTTTGTTCCAAAAAGTTAAGTTTTGGATGGTTTTAGTACTTTTGGAATGTGAATGTGAAGTAATGTTATTATATAATTTGTTTGATTTTTAAAACTTTTAAGTTTTGGATAATTGAACTAATGGTAATGTTGTCATCTATAAATTAATGTTTTGCTTCTGAACTACATTTGGCATGTTATGTAATGATGTGTTATAATTTGTTTTGTTTTTTAAATTTAAGTTTTGGATGCTTGAAGTACATTTGGCATGTGAAGTAATGTTGTGATCTATAATTTTTTGTTAAATTAAAAGTTAAGTTTTGAATGGTTTCAATCTACATTTGGCACGTGATATAATGTTAAATGTTTTTATTGGATAGTTGAACTATAATTGGCATGGCATGTGAAGTAATGTTATGTATGATATATTCAAAAAGTTTTTAAAACTCAAGTTTTGGATGGTTTCAATCTACATTTGGCATGTGATATTTAATGTTAAATGTTTAATGTTTTTATTGGATAGTCAAGAACTACAATTGGCATGGCATGTGAAGTAATATGTGCATGTGAAGTAATGTTTTGATCTATAATTTTGGATGGTTTCAATCTACATTTGGCATGTGATATAATGTTAAATGTTTTTATTGGATAGTTGAACTATAATGGGCATGGCATGTGAAGTAATGTTTCACGATATATAATCAAAAAGTTTTTAAAACTTATGTTTTGGATGGTTTCAATCTACATTTGGCACATGTGATATAATGTTAAATGTTTTTATTGGATAGTTGAACTACAATTGGATGGCATGTCAAGTAATGTTGTGATATAATCAAAAAGTTTTTAAAACTCAAGTTTTGGATGGTTGAAGTACATTAGGCATGTGAAGTAATGTTGTGATATAATCAAAAAGTTTTTAAAACTAAGTTTTGGATACCATTTCAATCTACATTTGGCATGTGATATAATGTTAAATGTTTAATGTTTTTATTGGATAGTTGAACTAAAATTGGCATGACATGTGAAGTAATTTGTTTTGATATAATCAAAAAGTTTTTAAAATTCAAGTTTTGGACATGGTTGAAGTACATTTGGTAAGTTTTCAATTTTTTTTTAACAATAGTATGTAGTATGTAAAGATCAAAAACAATCTTAAGATTACTTTTAAGTACGATCAAGTGTTCTTGAAACATTTTCCCACATGATGATACCTTCATTGACCTATGAACTAAAGTAGTTCATAGGCTATATGTTCTACCTCTTTCCCATATAAATCTCTTTAATTTTGATTGGAAATATAAGAAGTAGATATATGTTTGTTGAATTGGGGTCAATGTCATTAATGCACTCAACTAGGTAGCCTTGTTGATTTATAAATTGGTAAATTGATGGTCCATTCAGTTTTAATTTCATTCTAGAATATATATATTCAGTACGTGAAACATTTTTCATCAATGCACATGGGAAAACTACTTGAACAATTAATTGCATTATAGAACATATATATATATCCAATACGTGCACAACATTTTTCATCAATGCACATAGAACATATTCGACCATTGGACAGACAAATTTTGTACTAGATTTTCAATCAGGAATAGAGATGTGGGTCAAATCCCACCAAAAGTCGAAGAAGTGCTCTAAGTCTCTTGTCTGAAAGGAATCTTCGTGCAAAATTATACTATGGATGATTTATTTACATTTTGGATACTTTTTACCAAAAAAGCCCACAAGAAAAACTAGGCGTGCATTGAGTTTGTGTATATATCCAGTACATGAAACATTTTTCATCAACGCACATAGAAAAACTACTTTCAATTAATTTCATTCTAGAACATATATATTGAGTACGTGAAACATTTTTCATCAATGCACATAGTAAAACTACTTGAACAGTTAATTGCATTCTAGAACATATATATATATATATATATATATATATATGCAAAAAATTTCATCAATGCATGTATAAAAAAGCTACTTTCAGTTGATACTAGAGTGTGCATGTACCAAAAAAATTTGTACATATGCAAACACTTGCACAAATAACATAACAAGGAAGCTCAATTTTTAATTGAGTACTGGAAGTTCTAGAACATATAATCCAAAGAGAATAAATTGTTGGGCAGTTCAATCAAAAAAATTCCAATGGAATGCCATCTTCAATAATACGTTCATGATCGGATTTTGACATTTTTCATTTCTTAATATTTGTTTTTTTCTTTTATTGAACCTCGATCAACTTTATGTGTGTTGCACACACCAAGTGACTATATTGACAACTTATGAAATCAGGTTCATAGTCTTCAAAGTAAACAAAATTCCCACTTTTATTAGTTTGTCTGAAAAAATAACCTTTCAGTATAATAGATCCTCTTTCATATGGAAATTCGTGATCATTATAGTCTTCTAATAATTTCATTTTTCGTTTAGTGCAACGCATCAAATAATACTTCACATTTTCATCGTTGTCAGTAGGTGCAATTACAACAAAAACATCTCCTGCACAATAAAACAAACTTGAAAAAATTATACATATTCAAATTTATTTCTAGATCTTTATCATTAGAAAGCAATTCAAATGTTACCTTCTCTAACAATGTCAGAAACTCGATCACCATCAAATGATATTGTAGTCTCCACTGATTTCATTTCTTCAAACATTGCAACGGACATTTTTCCCTTTGTATTTAGCTTTGTATGTTTCCAATCTTTTACATACATTTTTTTTTCACAAAAGTCATTGGATTTTGTGTTGTCTATGCTAACAGGACAAAAACAAGAATATTTTCTTTTATCCAATGAAAACACATTTCTGGATGACTTTGTTTTAATTGAATGCAATTTTCGAGTCCCTTTTATTGTTTCAACGCCATTTCCAATCGATCTATCTACGTCTTCGATCCCAATATGCCAAAAAAACCTTTATGTGGAAAATTTAAAGAAGAACGTAAATATGATATCAAAATACAATCAAAGATAATCATTGTGATAAATGTACACTGTTTATTTAATTAGATATCCAATCAAAATTAAATTGAATGTACCTTCACACTTCCCTTGATCGGTTAGTCTCATGGCTTAGAGCAACGATGCACCATTGAACAACTTCTTTCGTGTCCACAAGTTGGCTTGCAGAGGGGTTCATTTGATATCTTCGAAGTGCTTGTTTTATGCATGCCCCTGCACCGTCATTTTCTCTTTTACAATGGCCAGTCTCAAAGAAATTCCAACAATGTTTAATGCAGGTTTTCTTATGAAGAAAACAAAACCAATAGAATGATCGTGTAGATTTGAATTGTCCTGCGCATCCGTATGACCATATCCAATGTTCATTGAATGTTATTCCATGATTTTTCAAGGAATCATAAATTTTTCCAAAACAATGTTTTACAAAATATGTATCATGTGTACAATCGTCACTGATATAAAAGTGATATTCTTTAATAATATGTCGATTTTCACTGGTGCTTTCTATATGATCGACGTTTTGTTCAGCATGTTTATATAGAATATGGACGAGCATGGAGACTTGGTCAGAATGATAGTAATCACTTTGAATTTCTTTTTGTGGAACAAATGTGTAGTTTTCTGCAAAATCAATTACTGACAAAATGGTCCCCGGTGGAAAAAATTCACGGGATTTTTTGAATTGCAAGTTTTTCCATCGAGCTCTATGGGAATGCTTAGTGTATTTGTAAATTTCTGCCTCAAACTTTCTCAAAAAGTCTATCACAAAAATTTATTCTTCTCGTAATTCAATTCTTTTAACACTATTTGCACCTTGAATCGATGTATGGATATATTCATATCTCTTCCATTTCATTTTCATGTTGGAAAATGATTGATCATTTATATCAATACAATATTTGTTTTGAAATTTATTCAAATTTCCACAATCATTGCATTTTTTACCACCAACACATTTATTTTCATAAAATAGTTCATCACTTTCTCTTTCACATAGAATTTGAGATATGAAATCACGGATAATGGAAGGAGGAGGTGAATCCTTCCAAAATATTCTACCAAAATCAAGGAATGTGTCATAATATAACTCAAATTCCACATGATAATGGCAACAACAAGTGTCGCGTACGGTGATAGGTTTTACATACCATGGTTTTTGTTGAACAAAAGCACTGATTGAAACATGAATTTAACGATTCTCTTCTTTGAACTTGTTGAACAATTCTATCGTAGTGGTTTCCAAGAAATTTTGTTCATGTTCTTCGTACTGATTTTGTGTTATTCTTCTTCGCATCACATGCCTTGCAGTTGGCGAAACACGCGAATTGTTCTTCCAATATTCATATATTATGTTTTTAACATTTTCTCCAAGTCTATCTTTGTATGGTTGCCTACAAATAGCTCTCCAACAAGCAAGTTCATCATTTACATCTATTTACAACCGAAATTTCCGATGTTTGTACAAAGTTTTTCGCGAGGTTCCTAATGCTCGTGCCATATATTTTACCAAGTGATTCTCTTTAGTACTTGATGAAACCACTGCCATATGTATTGCTCTACATACAATTGAAACATTTGTCTAGATATTTTAATTGAATTTATAGCACTATTTATATTTTGTATCACATTTTCCTTCATTTTTTAATCTTTGGTTGATTTTTGAATACCCAATTAAGTCGTAGCTTCTTTTAATTTCTTTAATGATAGGAGACCTTTCAACATTTGGGCTTGAACTGTCACATTTTCCTTCATGAAATACTTTTCAAAAATGTGGTTAACATGATATCGTATATAATGGTCAGCTTTTTTATCTCCATATGTGTGAGTGTCAACATTTTCTAACGTCTCGTCATCGACATTGATTTCATCTGTACATATTCGAATGAATAGTACATAATAAGTTTACATATTCAATAAATATATGTATAATTTCAATAATACATGCATGTGTTCAACATATATATATATATATACACACACCTTGTGATTCAATTTCTTCACTTGAATTTCTTTCATCATTTTCACCATATTCAATCATTGGTTCAATATCTCTTTCACTTTTTCTTTCAAAATTTTGTATCTCGTCATCAATGTTTTGAGGAATATCTCTCTCTGTTTACATTGCAAAATTTTTTTCAAATTAGTTCATCAAATAAAAATTAAGCTTCACGTTTTACACTAGGAAAATTTAAATATATCAAGATCATAATATTTATATTTACATACCTGTTTCAACTTCTAGTTGAGGTTGATTTTCCCCTTCAATATTTGAGAGTGCTTCTATCTTTCTTTTGCGAGATTGCCTCGTCCCTTCTCTACGTTCCTCAGGGTCTCTTTTTCGATCATATTTTATCATACAATATCTTTGATTTCCCATGATAATAGAGTATGAAGTTCAAAAAAATTCCTTCAAAAATTTAGACAAAAACTCAATTAAAAAAAAACATCACAAAAGATTTAATTAAAAAAAAAAAACTCATTTTAAATTTTTTGCAAAAAATACATACTCCAATCCAAAACACTTACTTTAAAAAATTCAAGAAAAAAATGTCTTATAAAAATGAAACGAAGTTCAAAATATTTCCTTCCAAGTCCTACAAAAAAATTTCATTTAAAAATATACACAAAAACTCATTTTAAAAAATCATTATAAAAAATTTACTTCAACCCAAAACCAAAAAATGTCATTTCGAAATTAAGCCCAAATTCATACTTTAAAAAAAATGAAGCCCAAAAATTGTATCACATACTTCCAAAAAATGTCTTTTGAATGTACCTCCAAGAAAATTCTTTAAACCCAAAAAAAATTCCTTGCAAAATCAGATCAAATGTACGAAAATAATGTGTCTCAAAGAAAAGTCCTTTGAATGTACCTCCAAGAAAAGTCCTTAAACCCAAAACAATTCTTTGCAAAATCAGATCAAGACTTTTGTAAAATTAGACCAAACGTGCGAAAATATGCGAAAATAATGAATGGTTTTGCGGCAATTTATATTTCCGCGAAATGTTTTTTTGGATGGGCTCGGTGGTACTTTCCGACCGACGGAAAGATAACTAAAATTTCGGCCGAAATTCTAATAAATAGTTTGGCCGAACTACTTTGTCATTTGATTTAACGTGTCGTCGGCACAAAAAACAGTTCGGCCGAACTTTGTTTAAGAGTTCGGTCGAACTAACGCGTCACCAGTTATGCAGAGCCAAGCCCTGAATACGTTTCTACAACTTTGGATTGATTAAACTCCATGAAAAATTCTGAATTAACTGTCAGAACCAAGACAAGCATTTTCAGAATTTAATCTACTTTCAGGAAATATAACTTTCATGGAATTTCATAAATATTTACTAATTTTAATTAATTTTGTAATAAAACGGATGCAAACAATTTCTGAAGGTCATGGTGATTCAATGAAATCAAAATTATGTATCTTCCAAAAGATATTGTAAAAAAAATGAAAAATTTATCGTACATTACATTGGTCCATTATCTCTAATGGGTAGCTTTTAGATTTTTAGTTTATAACTTATATGTTAATAAATTTCTTGCGTCGCGAAACATATTCAAAATATACAATTTTTCATATTAGACCAGTTCAAAAAATTCTAGTAATTATGATATGCATCCATTAGCTTTGTAAATATGACGAAACCGAAGTAGACTCTCTCTAGATTGTTGTAACACATTTTGTTTCTCAAAAACACAAATTTTCAAAGAATACAGCATTGCGTATTAACATGACTTCTTATGAATCCGTTTATTGTTAAAAAAACACACACTCAAAGAAACGCTAAGTTGACATAACAAATGTGTATAAAAAAATTCCAAAAAATAAGTAATAGAAAGCTAACAAAATTTCTGACAAATTTTATTTTTATCGCAAAATGAAATTCTAAACATAAAAATTGTTTTAGCTTGCAAAAAGTTGAAGAACTGAAAAAAATGAAAGTTTTTTCTCAAAAAAGGGCAAAAAGTGTAACCCAACTTCACATTTTCACCCAGTCTACACTACATTGCTTCTATGCTAGGGAGAATTCCTAAAATGGTCATACAGGAATTTGATACACAAAAAATTTCAATAGATTCTTTGTCTTTAGCAGCACTGAATCAACACATACTTACCATCCTCAGAAATAAATGCACTGCTTACAAAAATAAGAAGAATCTTAAGAAGCAATTGCCATTCAGTCCACAAATTTGTGACATATTCAATGAAACACATAGATTTGGGTGTTACAAATCACCTAAGAAGAAAAAACAGGATAAAACTAAAGCTTGTCATTGTTCAAGATTAGACTGGAAAGGTACTAAGAAATCATACAAAAAACCTTCCAAGAATAAATATGGCAAAGACAACAAATCAAGGTATATCTTACGAAAAAGGAAGAAACTTGTTCCTATGTCTAACAGTAGGTGTTTCATTTGTGGACAACATGGACATTTTGCCAATAAGTGTCCAAACCAAAAGCATAATACGCAGATAAAAAAATTTGATCTTTTTACTTCTTCCCAGAATCCTGCAGAATGGGATCTAGTTTCATATTATGATTCATCTGCAGAATGTTTCTTAATGAATAGTTCAGATTTAGAAGGAGGAAGGGATATAGATATTCATAATTCTAAAAAACTATCACTTGATTGTACAGACTCAGATAGTGATGATTGTACATTTATCTCAGATCTCAAGATATTTTTAGAATTTAATATTTCTCATGAGATACAACATCTCCAAAAAGAGTTGGAGAAGTTTCCTCCCAATATGTTGGTTCATAGAAATAGATTACAGAAAATAATTGATGAATTAATGAGAAATGCTCCACCATTTAGAACTTTTCTTCCTGTTGAACAAAGAAAAGACTTTTAGAAAGGTTATGTTTCTCTCAGAGGGTCTCTAGAAAAATAAATAATCCAAACAGAAGAAATAATCAGAGGAAATAGAGAATTGATGGCTAAAATTGCTGAAAATATTCAAAAATATGTTCAATTGCTAGATGATTTAAACTCCCAGTTTGTTTCTATGTGTTATGAAGTAACATACATTCCCAACAAGAGTTCAACATAATTGGTTGAATGCCTAGAGCCAGATATTAAAGATATAAGTTGAATTGAGGATAGAATGGTCATCACCATAGGTATAAAAATCCCTAGTTACAAGTTGTATCATCTAGATGCTCAGATCGATACAGGAGCAATGAGTAGCTATTGTAAATACAAAGATATCCCCTCCTATTACTGGCAGCCTACTCAAATCTAATTCAAGGTTGTAAATCGTCATCTTATGAGAATTTCTCATGTTGCACCAGACTTCCCTATCTTGTTAAATAATTTTGTTGTTTATGTAACATTATATAATTATGACACAGGTGCTGACATTCTCTTAGGTCAGGATTTTGTACAGAAATACATGCCATTAATTGTTGATAAAGAATCCATCACTTTTACAGTTCAGTTGGCCCAAGTGAAAGTTCCAGTTAAGAATAATTACATCATTAAGGTCGAACCAGACCAACAGTGAGAAGAGATTGAAAGTTCACACAAAGATCTTACAAAGACCCAGAAGATTGTAAAGAACACAGATCTCCAAGCTCCACAAATTTTGAAAGATATAGTTCAAAAGATTCAAACAGACTGCATGTCAGAACATCCTGATGCATTTTGGTCCAGGAAAAAACATTTTATCACTCTTCCTTACAATGAGAATGCTAAGTGGAAACCTCAAAAAGCACCTGCAAATCATATGAGCCCATATGAACAAGAGTACTGCAAACAAGAGATTCAAGATCTACTCAGCAGAAGACTAATTGAACCTTCTAAGAGTTCATGGGCTTTTTTTAATTTCAATATAAAATAAAACTGATAATTTTTTTTATTTTTTTTTTTTAATATAAATGTTTTGTTTTAAATATTTAATATAAGTTTTTTTTTTTTTTTTAATTTAAATATAAAATAAAACTTATAAAAATTTTAATTTGTTTTTAATTTTTTTTAAATGTAAATGTTTTGTTTTAAATATTTAATATAAGTTTTTAAAAATTTTAAAATAATTATAATGTTTTATATTAAAGTTTTGATTTTGTTTTTTAAATATGTAATTGTAATATTGATATGACATAAAGTTTAAATTTTAAAATTTGTTTTATAGTTATAAGTATAAACAATATAATAATTTATAATTTAAAATTGATTTTATATTTAAAATTTTTAAACTTTAATAAATTTCAATATTGTAAAATAAAATTTTAAAATATAATAAAGATAATAAGTTTTTAATTTTAATTTTAATTTTAACATATATGCTTTAATTTTATTCAATATATTTAAAATTTTAAAATATAATTTATTTTTTGTAAATTTAACTAAAAAACACAATTAAAATTAAAACAAAAAAAATTAACATTTTTTTTAATAAATATTTAGCTTAAAAAAGATAAAATTTAATTTTAACATTTTTTAAATAGTAATATTTTTTTTTTGTTTTTTTTTAATATTAAACAAAAAATTAAGTTTGAAAATAATGTTTATTTTTTTTAAATTTTTTTATACAATTTAAAACAAATTTTTATTTTTTTATAAAATGTATTCAAAACATATAATATAGATATATATATACACATATCTAAATATGATTTATAATATTTTGTTTTTAAATGAAAATTTCCTATAGTTAATTTTATTGGTTTAATTTCAATTTATTTAGTTTTACAAATAAATTTTGTTTTATAAATTTATTTTATAGACATTATTTTTTGGTAAATTTAAATATATATTGGCGAATTTAAGAAAAAAATTGATTAACTGTTTTCTCATTAACTAATATATATATTTATTTTTATCAAGAAAATGGCATCAAAAACTATTTCTGTGAATGTTTCTGCACCTAGGGCAACAACTCCCAAATATAAAGTTGCAACTCGACGCACTATGGATACAACTCCCAAATCTAAAGTTGCAGATGGACGCACTATGGACATTGCTGGACACAATAAGGACATTGTTGCACACACTAATAAAAGTCAAGCAAGTGGGCCACCAGGTTCATTAAAGCTTATTTTTTATTGGAAGAACGTCGAGAAAATAGATAAAATTGATTTCTCATGGTATCTTGAAGACAGTGAAACAGATGCTGATATATATATCTATCTGGTTTGTGGTATTATTGACTTAAATGAACCATATGAGGTGATGGGCAAAGTACGAGACATATGTATGGTCCCAAATACAAACACTATTTATGTTCTTGCAAGGAAGGCTAATAAACGTGACAAGGTTAGATATCGTCTATCAAAGGTCAAGTATGACACAAATGAAATATCTACAAAGTTTTCTAAAGAAATCTCAAGCAACATTGAAAATAACATTGTAAGTATGCTTATTTTTATTTCCACTATGCATTATTGTAAGGATGATCCAATTTTTTATAAACTATTGATCATTGACATGTTTTATTTTGTTTCATACGATTTTGTTTCGAGTCTTTCAAACATGTTTGAAGGTATTTATTATTTGGAGTCAAATGTTATGAATATGATCAACACTTTCCACAAAGACAAAGCAGAGGAAAGGAGATTGAATCAAAGATCAATAGCTCATGACATTGCAATAGTACAAAGAGGGGATCAACCAAGAGTGACTAAGGTGGGTCAATCTAGTAAACTTAAACATGTTTCTTTTGAAGATGTCGAATATGAAACTGAAAATTATGATAGAATTAGTGAGGAGGATATTAGAATTGTTGTGAAAAAAGGAGAAAATAAATCAGACACCAAAAAGAAAAATGGCCAAAGATGTCTCTCTTTTACCTAATGATGAAGAGCTTGTTGATAAAAGAACTGATATGTTAACCAATAAAACTAGGAAATAAAATATTGGTCAACCTGTAAAGGTCATGAGTAGTAGTGAAGAACAAATTGAAAGCTCTAACGGAAGCAGAGAAATCATAACACCGGGTGCTGAGTTAGAGGATGGCATTATTAAAACAAAACAAAATTTTATTCGATATGATTTGAGGAAGAATAAATTAATTCTTAGTGGCCAAACATTTGAGCTTAATGTCAGCAAATTTTATAGGCCAGATGAAGGACAATCTCAATATCAAATTAGAAAGGCCCATCACCTACATGTACATAATCTGAAAACATTGTTCAGGTTCAATCCATATGCGCATGTGGTGGATTATGTGGTTCTTGTCGATCCATGTCAAGTTTCCAACAAACAGGAATTTGACAAGACAAACTGTTTTGATTATAAATATTATGTAATTGGAGGGAACAATTCAGTAGAGGCTAAAAAAAAATTGATTGAGGAATATCCCAATAACTATCTTTTTCACACAGTGATATGCATCATTTACATTGGCTTAACAGAAATAGAATCAAAGTTATTGGCATGGGATCATAATGCAGATAATGAGTACAGAATGAAAATGACTTTCATCTAAAGGGTCAGATTTATTCATAATGAATTCATAGAAAAATGTGGTGGGGATAAGACACAAGTTACTCTAACATTTCGGAAGGAATGTTTAATGGAAACAAGTTATCAAATTGATGAAAAAATCAAAGCAAAAGATGGAAAAATGCATTCAAATATATTCAAAAGCATGAATAACATTTTTCAGTTAGCATTTATAATTGGGAAGATATGGGATTTGATTGATGAGATTTTTGAGCGATGGGAGAATATTGCCATAAAAAATCAGAAGGTTAAAAGAGTAAACCCATAATATATACCAACAGTAAGACAGGTCCCTAAATGAAGCAACTTCCAGAGGATATGACTATCACACCTTGGAGAACAATGCAAGGTGTGAAGGATGAGAAACTAGTCAAATCGGTACTAACCTGTGTGAAGTCGGGTGAATTATCAATGGAAGAAATGTGTGCAGAATTTCAAAAGTAAGTTTCTTGAATTATTTCTTATTTTCTTTCATTATAATTTTCTTTTAAATAAAACATAATGATGTTGGTAGAATTTTTTATACATGTCACTATATTAATGGTTTTAACTTGATTTATTCAGTCAGGAGATTGTTATGAAAATAAAAAAACACATGGTTAAAATGTTGAATGAAAACGATTGGGATGATGTTGTGCGCCACTACCCAGAAGCAATTTCTACAACAACACTTAAAGATTTTTATATTGCATTCAATAAGGTATGTTTATTTATATATTCATTTTATTCATATTTAAACTATTTTTATCTTATTACTTATACATACATACATACATAGATATATATATATATATATATATATATATATATATATATATATATATATATATATATGGCATTAAAGATGTCGAAGAAGGATGGAAATGGAGTACCAGATACTTTCAAAAGCTTTATTGAAAAAATTAAGTTGGAAAAGATGAGAAAGAAGCATCTTATGAATGTTGAACTTGATCTTACTCTTAATCATTACATTTGGAATGGGCTCGACAGTATCCAATATCAAATAATACAAGGTGACTCATCACTAATACCTAAAATGGAATATGCCCTAGTTATTGCAGATATTCCTCATGGTTTCAATTTCCCAGACATTGAATATGATAGTGAACCATATACTTATCAAGATTTTAGTAAAGTGGTTACGGGTTTTCAAAAAGTGACAACATCACCACTTTGGAAATTTGTGACATTTCATTCAGACACACAGTTTCCAATGTTATTAACAAGCTTCAAGGGTAAAGAAAACTCATGGATGCAACTTACATGGTAAGACTTTGAAATTGTATGTTTGATTACTCCTAAATTTTTTTATTTATGTAAAATTTAATTGAACTTTTACTATGTTATGTTACAGGCATAAGTAAAATTTTGTTTCTTCCAAAGTTCAACCTATTATAAATGATTGTGACTTCATCCATGTTGAATGTTGAACAAAAAAAGATAGCTATAAGCGTATTCTTATGAATCGAGTAGATAGGAAGAGTCATATTCAAGTATTGGTTCATGATGCAGTTGTAAGAAAAGTAACATATGAGGATAAAGATGCAAAAGGAGATATAGTTAAAATTTATAAAAAACCACAAGCATTGATTAACTATCTTATAAATCTATGTTCAAATGAAGAAGATTGGGTTTTGATTTATTCTCAAGTTCATGTAAGTTTTATTATACAAATTTAAAATTTTTTATTTTTTTTTACTTTTTATGTCTTCATACTAATTTTCTTGCTTATTTCTTTTTTGCTTGATGATTAGGTACAACACTAGCAAGTTGCCTACTAAAAAGAATAAATTTCATTTCCATTGAGAAAGACCCAGTGCAATGCAAATTTATTCAACAAAGAATTAACGCTCTTGAATTCCTTCCAGATGCAAAGCAAGAAGTTGGTTTGAGGAAAGGGGATTTTAATAAATCATGTGTGGCAAAAAAAGAAAAGGAATCTCAACCACGATTATATGGAATGATTGGAAAGGACACTTTGGAAGATTTGCAGACATGAAAGATCCATTAGAAGATGAAAATGACCAAATGAAGAAGAAAATGTTGCGGAAGAATTTATCAATGATGTTCTAAATGATGTTGAACATGTATTAGTTGATATTGTTCATGATATTTAAGTTATGCTTGCAAACAAAGCTCATTTTTTAGATCTATTAATCAATTTTTCTTGTAATGTTTAGACTTTGATATTTTATGAGAAGAATCCTTATTTTTTGCAAAACACATGTGATTACTATTATGTTTTGACATAAAATTCAATAAAACTTTTATTTTTTTAAGTATTTTTGTTAAGATTTTCCCAAAAAATTAGTTTATTTAACATGTTTTTTTGAACAAAATGTCTCTAATAGTGTATTTTTTGCATTCTATTTATATTGAAAATTTGTATTCTTTTGTCATATGGTTCAAAATATTGGTTTTTTAGCGACAATTATTTGATGTGCATTGAAAAAATAATTAACAATACATAAACATGTAGAAAATATAAACTTTAGAATATTGACCCTTTTTCCATTTTTTATCTATGTGAAAAAGTGCAGATATTATTACAAATTTTTATTTAATAAAAATTATAAAAATAAATTAAAAATAAATTAAAAATTAAAAATTAAAAATTAAAACATAAGTACATAAATGCGCTTAAAAATAAACATCTCATGGAAGAAGAAGACATTAGAAAATATATAGTGTCAAAATAAATCCTCTAAAAAAAAGTTAGTGATGATACACCACCACTATTCAAAATCGACATAAAAAACATCACATAAAAACATCAAAAAAAAATTTAAAAAACTTTAAAGTGCCAAAAACATGCTCCAAATTTATTTATTTTTGATTCTGCATCACCACTTTTCAAAATCGAGTGTTTTTCTTGCCACCTCAAAAAGTAGGTACCATTGCAGTTACATATTTCATCGGTAACAATGTTTCAATTGATTTTAATAAAATGAAGCATTATTTCCACTGCATCTCTGTGTTAATGGCTATAAGTGTATTTTGTTGCATTCCTAAAAAAAATCTGGATCAGTGTTATTAGAGCGGTCTGCTCTTTCTCTATTTTTCTTTTCATGTCCCCAATGCGGCTAGGGTATAAGGAGTTCAACCTCGCGAATCTCGAAAACCCCCATGGCGGAAGGAAAGAAAGACGAGGGAGAAGGAAATCCTATCAAAATCTTGCTCGAGAAGGACCTCGAGAAACAAAGGAACACAATGATGAATAACTTTGCCCAGATCCTTCAACGGTTGCCCACCGGCAGCACATCTAAATCCAACACATCCACCAACAGGTCTGCAACATCCTGGACAAAAATCCAATACCAAGTTCAGCAAAATTTTCCCCTCATGGAGGAACTTAACACAATAGGGACCATTGCTTCCTAAGGAGGGAGGAATGATCTAGGTGGATATCGGTGGCCACCCACCTATTACATTTGGACCCACACCATCAATTCTTTCAGTCTTCACTGTAGCACAACTTACTATTTTTAGCAGGTTTTCGGGTCATGCACTCCCGGAGACGTTTTGGGGACTTAATGATCTAGGTGGATATTGGTGGCCACCCACCGATTAAATTTGAACACCCACCATCAGTTCTTTCAATTTGTAAGTTCCAGCACAACTTACTATTTTTAGGAGTTCTTCGTGTCCTAAAATTTCGGACCATTTTGAGGCCCTAAACGACGTTTTTTGGGGAAACTGAGAGCAACATGGGTTGTGGACTAATGTTGCTCACGCAAAATTTGTAGTCCTCGGATAGATATTTCTAACGAGCTATTGAGCATGTCAAACAGAAATCGGATGCCAAATTTACATCGTCGGGAAGTTAAAACACCAATTTACCCAAACGGGACACACAATTTTGGCACTTCATCTCCTACAGTTAGGTTTTTGGATGTTTCGGATTTTACATTATTTCTCAACAATAAATAGGCCTTCCAGCCTCATTGTAACATAATGGAGGGGCCTGTAACCGTCACATCTCTTCTTAGAGATACGCTACCAGTGCCCTCGCCTGCTCATTTCCAATATGTCTACATTGGAACACAGTTCAGGGGCTGGTAGCCAACACATCTCTTCTCAGGGATACACTACTAGTGCCCTAGTTCATTTATTTCCATTATTTCTATAAGCATGTTTCAGTAATTTGTTTTGTAACACAGTTCAGAGGCTTGTAGGTGCCACATCTCTTCTCAGAGATAAGCCTAACAGCGCCCTAGCTGTTTATTTACATTATGTTTGTAAACAAATTTCAGTTCTGTAACATAGTTCAGAGGCCTGTAGCTGCCACTTCTTTTCTCAAAGATACGGTACTAATTCCCTAGCTAGTTTATTTTAGTCATTTGAATTTAATAAAAAGAAGCATTATTTCCGCTGCATCTCCGTGTTAATGGCTATATGTGTATTCTGTTGCGTTCCTAAAAAAAAATATGGATTAGTGGTATCAGAGCAGTCTGCTCTTTCTCTGTTTTTATTTTCATGTCCCCAATGCGGCCAGGGTATAAGGAGTTCAACCTCGCAAATCTCGACGACCCCCCATGGCGAAAGGAAATAAAGACGAGGGAGCAGGAGATCCTATCAAAATATTTCTCGAAGAGGCCCTCGAGAAACATAGGAACGCGATGATGGATAACTTTGCCCAGATCCTTCAACGACTGCCCACCGGCGGCACATCTACATCCAACACGTCTGCCAACAAGTCTGCGACATCCTAGACAAATCAAATACCAAGTTCAGCAAAATTTTCCCCTCGTGGAGGAACTTAACGCAATGGGGACAATTGCTTCCTAAGGAGGGAGGAATGATCTAGGTGGATATCGGTGGCCACCCACCTATTACATTTGGACCTGCACCATCAATTATTTCAATCTTCACTGTAGCACAACTTACTATTTTTAGCATGTTTTCAGGTCCTGTACTCCCAAAGCTATTTTGGGGACTGAATGATCCAAGTGGATATTGGTGTCCACCCACCGATTCCATTTGAACCCCCACCTTCAGTTCTTTCAGTTTGTAAGTTTCAGCACAACTTACTATTTTTATCATTTTTTCGGGTCCTGAACTTCCAGAGCCATTTTGAGGCCCTAAACGACGTTTTTTTGGGAGACTAGGATCACTCAAAAGTTGTATTCCTTGGATATATCTTTCTAACGAGCTATTGATCACATCAAACGGATAGCGGATACCAAAGTTACGTCCCCGGGAAGTTGAAACACCAATTTACCCAAATGGGGCCCAAAGTTTTGGTGCTTCATCTCCTAGGTTAGGTTTTTGGACGTTTCGGGTTTTACATTGTTTCTCAACAATAAATAGGCCTTCCAGCCTCATTGTAACATAGTGAAGGGGCATGTAGCCATCACATCTCTTCTCAGAGATACGCTACCAATGCCCTCGCCCGCTCATTTCCATTATGTCTACATTGTAACACAATTCAGGGGTTGGTAACTGACACATCTCTTCTCAGGGATACGCTACCAGTGCCCTAGAAAAATTATTTCCATTATTTCTATAATCATGTTTCAGTAATTTCTTTTTTAACACATTTCAGAGGCATGTAGCTGCCACATCTCTTCTTAGAGATAAGCCTACCAGCACCCTAGCTGTTTATTTACATTTTGTCTGTAAACAACTTTCAGTTTTGTAACACAGTTGAAATTCCTGTAGCTGCCACATCTCTTCTCAGAGATACAGTACCAGCACCCTAGCTAGTTTATTTCAGTCATTTGATTTTAATAAAATGAAGCATTATTTCCCCTGCATCTCTATTTTAATGGCTATATGTGTATTATGTTGCCTTCCTAAAAAAAATCCAGATCAGTGGTATCAGAGCGGTCTTCTCTTTCTCTGTTGTTCTTTTCAACCTCACGAATCCCGACGACCCCCCACAGCGGAAGGAAAGAAAGACGAGGGAGCAGGAGATCCTATCAAAATATTGCTCGAGGAGGCCCTCGAGAAACAGAGGAACACGATGATGGATAACTTTGCCCAAATGCTCCAACGATTTCCCACCAGCGGCACATCTACATCCAACACATTCGCCAACAGGTCCGCGACATCCTGGACAAATCGAATACCAAGTTCAACAAAATTTGTCCCTCATGCAGGAACTTAATGTAATGGGGACCATTTCTTTCTAAGGAGGGAGGAATGATCTAGGTGGATATCAGTGGCCACCCACCTATTACATTTGGACCTGCACCATCAATTCTTTAAGTCTTCACTGTAGCACAACTTACTATTTTTAGCAGGTTTTCGGGTCGTGCACTCCTGGAGCCGTTTTGGGGACTTAATGATCTAGGTGGATATTGGTGGCCACCCACCGATTTCATTTGAACCCCCACCATCAGTTCTTTCAATTTGTATGTTTCAGCACAACTTACCATTTTTAGCAGTTTTTTGGGTCCTGAACATCTGGAGCCGTTTTGAGGCCCTAAACGACGTTTTTTGGGGAAACTGGGAGGAACATGGGTCATAGATCGATGTTTCTCACTCAAAAGTTGTAGTTCTCAGATAGATATTTCTAACAAGCTATTGAGCGCGTCAAATGGAGATCAATGCCAAAGTTACGTCATCGGGAAGTTGAAACACCAATTTACCCAAACGGGACCCACAGTTTTGGCGCTTCATCTCCTAGGATTAGGTTTTTTAATGTTTCAGGTTTTACATTATTTCTCAACAATAAATAGGCCTTCCAGCCTCATTTTAACACAGTGGAGGGGCATGTAGTCGTCACATATATTCTCAAAGATACTCTATCAGTGCCCTCGCCCACTCATTTCCATTATGTCTACATATTAACACAGTTCAAGGGCTGGTAGCCGACACATCTCTTCTGAGGGATATGCTACCAATGCCCTAGGACATTTATTTCCATTATTTCTATAAGCGTGTTTCAGTAATTTGTTTTGTAGTACAGTTTAGAGGCCTGTAGCCGCCAAATCTCTTCTCAGAGATAAGCCTACTAGCGCCCTAGATATTTATTTACATTATGTCTGTAAACAACTTTCAATTCTGTAACATAGTTCAGAGGCCTGTATCCGCCACATCTCTTCTCAGAGATACGGTACCAGCACCCTAGATAGTTTATTTGAGTCATTTTATTTTAATAAAATGAAGCATTATTTCTGTTGCATTTTTGTGTTAATGGCTATATGTGTATTCTGTTGTGGTCCTGAAAAAAATCTGGATCAGTGGTATCAGAGCGGTCTGCTCTTTCTCTATTTTTCTTTTCATGTCCCCAACGCGGCCAGGGTATAAGGAGTTCAACCTCGCGAATCCTGACGACCCCCCATGGCGGAAGGAAAGAAAGACGAGGGAGCAGGAGATCCAATCAAAATCTTGCTCGAGGAGGCCCTCGAGAAATAGAGGAACGCAATGATGGATAACTTTGCCCAAATCCTTCAATAGCTTCCCACTAGCGGCACATCTACATCCAACACTTCCGCCAACAGGTCCGCGACATTCTGGAAAAATCTAATACCAAGTTCAGCAAAATTTTCCCCTCATGGAGGAACTTAACGCAATGGGGACTAGTGCTTCCTAAGGAAGGAGGAATGATGCAAGTGGATATCGGTGGCCGCCTACCTATTACATTTGGGCCCACACCATCAATTCTTTCAGTCTTCACTATAGCACAACTTACTATTTTTAGCAGGTTTTCGAGTCGTGCACTCCCGGAGCCGTTTTGGGGACTTAATGATCCAGGTGGATATTGGTGGCCACCCACCAATTCCATTTAAACCCCCACCATCAGTTCTTTCATTTGGTAAGTTTCAGCACAACTTACTATTTTTAGCAGTTTTTCGGGTCCTGTACTTCCGGAGTAGTTTTGAGGCCCTAAATGACGTTTTTTGGGGATACTGGGATAGATCTTTCTAACGAGCTATTGAGCACGTCAAACAGAGATCGAATTCCAAAGTTACATCCCCAAGAATTTGAAACACCAATTCACCCAAACAGGACCCACAGTTTTGTCACTTCATATCCTAGGGTTAGGTTTTTGGATGTTCCGGGTTTTACATTGTTTCTCAACAATAAATAGGCCTTCGAGCCTCATTGTAACACAGTGGAGGGGCCTATAGCCGTCGCATCTCTTCTCAGAGATACACTACTAGTGCCCTCGCCCGCTCATTTCCATTATGTCTGCATTGTAACATAGTTCAAGGGTTGGTAGCCGACACATCTCTTCTGAGGGATATGCTACCAATGCCCTAGCTCATTTATTTCCATTATTTCTATAAGCATGTTTTAATCATTTGTTTTGTAATACAGTTCAAAGGCCTGTAGCCACCACATCTCTTCTCAGAGATAAGCCTACCAGCGCCCTAGCTGTTTATTTACATTCTGTCTATAAACAACTTTCAATTCTGTAACACATTTCAGAGCCCTGTAGCCACCACATCTCTTCTCAAAGATACAGTACCAACATCGTAGCTAGATTATTTCAGTCATTTGATCTTAATAAAATGAAGCATTATTTCCGATGCATCTCTGTGTTAATGGATATATGTGTAGTATGTTATGTTCCTGAAAAAAAAATCCATATCAGTCATTCCAGAAATTAAATGATAAAGGAGACCAGCAGTCAGTAATTTTATGGACCACATTGGTCATGAAAGAGCAGAATGGATTTACATATAAGCAATTCATTGAAATGTTTGTCCACCCAGCTATCATTCTTCTAAACAACAAAGAAGAACCAAGAATCAGTGAATAAATTCAGAAGATTTTGCAGCTGACAAAAAAGGTTCAAACAGGAGATTGGTACCTGTATGAAAACTACACAGAAATAAGAGTTTTTGGATGTGAGATGCAACCATACAAGTTGCGTAAATTCCTCCCAATGAGGATTTTTTCTTTGGAATTCATCAGGCATATGATCAAAATGGATCAGGTACATTTTGTGCCTACCAAGAAGAAGTCTTGGTTCAAGCTAAAAACCCAGATTGGCCCATTCATATGTAATAGCAAGAAAGAAGCAGCAAAGGAAAATCAACTATTAAAGAAAATGAAATTTGATTTAAGCTTTACCTATTCATATGATCCATTAGACATAGTTTCTAAATTAAGGGTAGAAACCAAATCTACTCCTTACTTTCACACACCAAGGCCAGAGATAGAGTAGTATAAGAACAAGCTAGAATGGAAAGAGAACACATTACATGAAGCAGAAGAACATCCACTTTCATCATCAATAGTGCAGACTCCAACAAATCAGAAAAAGACAACTAAAAGGAATAGAGAAGAAGGGTCTCCTTCTGAGACAGACATCTTCAGCAGAGGATTCAAAATCATCTATAGAAAGAAGGCTAAACTTAGTTCTCGACTAAGTATTAGCAAGGATTCAGATCAGCAGACTCCTATTAACACTAATGAGCCTCTTATATCCTCATTGGTAGGTGCATAGTCCACACAGTCTCCTACTACTTCCATGACTACTTCATAGCAGCAACAGATCATGCATACAGGTACATCAACTTTAAGCGAGCTAGAGAAGCGCACCGTGGACATCTTCAAGGAAATCAAACCCAAAAACAAAGCCTTGAAGTTAAACACATATAACCAATTCTGGAAACAGACTTTAGGTGCCCAAAGCAAGCTATTTTCAGCCTTTGATGTAGAGAACGGAAGAATTCTAATTGCATTTCTTCAAGCATAAGTTCCTCAGCCTAAAGGAGAAGCAGACTATAAAAAGACATCTCTTGAGTTTAATGTCAGCAACATACATCCCATTGATCAAATGGAGATGCATAAACAAATTGGAGAGATGATATTTTCAATTGTAACTAACACTGCTATGTCTTTATCTAAAATGCAGGTTACACTAGCAAATGTCATATCACAACTCAACATGGAGAAAGTCTCGGCTTTTTCCAAAGACACTAGCATTAAAACCTTGGAAGATTTGGTAATCAAGTTGGGTTATGATCCTACAAATATTAATGCTGCAGAGGAGTTAATCAAGAAAAATAATGCAGATATTGCAGCATTGAGGAAGGAGTTGAAATTACCAGCAACAGAAGATCCTTTAGCCAAGGAAATTGAAGAGACAAAAAAAGAAAAGGCAGAAATGATGAAGCTCATTCTAGAATAGAGTACACAGCTGAAACAGATGGAAACAAAGATGGAGAAATGGATTAAAGAAAATAAGAAACCAATCAAGCAAGTTTCTCCTTTATAAGCACTTCCTATGACAACTATTCCCACTACTATAGCTTCTACCACCAGTAAAGGAGATTTTGCAAATCAGTTAGCCTCCACACTCCAACTCATGACTTTGCAGACTGAAGAAATAAAGAATCTACAGGACAAAGTGAAACATCTTGAATATCAGCAGAAGAAGTCTGACACTTTTCATGCATTAGAGCTTTAGAGAGCTTAGAACCAAGTAGAAATATGGAAGAATTCAGCCACTGAAGCTTCTATTGGCTACACTCTTGGGAATGTCAAAGAAATCATTTGGAATAATATCATTGAGGAGATTAATGAAATCTGGCCAGCTATCAAGATCATTTTCGAGTAGAAGGAGTTAGTAGAAAAGGCAAATCATGGCATTTCTGATATAAACATGCAACTGGGAGAAATTCTAATACATCGAGTAGCATCATAAAAATTTTAAACTCTAAGGACAACCAAGAATTGGATGAGCTAGTGGTAGATGACAAGATTGACACTATCCTTGAAGTAAATAAAGTTATGATTAAAAATAACTTAGTAGTACAGTTAACAGAGAAGTGTCACACCCTTGATGTGGCAATCAACAGGTTTCTTTCAAGTATCGATGCATTTATTAAAAAGGGTTTGCCATCACTATTTGTTATAAATGATAAATTAATGCCCAAGGAATATTATATGAAAAATCTCAAAGAAACTGCAAGGTCTGCATCTATGTCTTATGTTCAAGGTTCTATGACAAGTAGAGCATTTTATAAAGCAATAGAAAATGTCAGTTTTATTCACCATGAAAAAAAACACATTTTCACTGTAAAACCAACTTTTACAAAGTACACTGAAGTAGATGAAATCTACCGCAAGGTTATTAAAGCTTCAATTTTGTATGAAGATCGATGGGACAATCTTTATGAACACCAAGAGTAAAGAACTAATCATCGTGCCAACACAGAACTTAGTTTTTCCAGCACAACACTCATTTTTGCCAGCCCAGTACTAAAAGGTGGTGACTCAACAACAAATTTCCAGCAGAACAGGGCCAGAAACGCAGATCCACTCCTTTTAGATCGATTTCTTTCCTTTCTGTTCGTTTTCAGAAAATGTAGTTTGCCTTGTCACTCAGGCGTTGATTAAAATATTTTACATTTTGTATAAATACTTCATTCATTGAAGTATTTGGGGTTGCACCCTTGGATGAGTGAGTTTTTGTAAACAGAAATTGTACAAGTATTTTTTATCATCAATAATACAAGAAGGATAATGAACTTATCTCATACAACTTTGTTTTCTCTGTGAGTTTTTTGAGTTTTCAATCATTTTGTTTCTTCATATATTTAATTATTATCAAGAAAACTAGGTGAGGTTGACTGTGTTTCAGCAACCTTATCATTCCTCCTGAAGTTATAATTATTATAAAGAGTGATTTACTTGACAATATGTTGATGTAAGTCCCTTTTATTTATAAATTTTCAGCATCTTGATAATGTTAGATATATTTTGTTGAACTTTTAAACATTCTTTAAAGGTTTTCCAGCTTATGGTTTATTGAAGAATTCAATCTGAATATTTAATAATCATATTCTCTTACATAATTCCACTTAATCGAATTATAAAATTTTAATCATTGTGTGAGATGAAAAAGCATCCCTTACATATTATTATTCATATTATCCATAAGGTTTAAATACATAATTGTTTGCTAAAAATTATCTTATGCATTGGTCCTCCAAAATCACAAAATACAAACAAAACATTATAGATGCTTTGGCATGATTATTTAGCACAATCATCTCAAAGGACAACACACCACAAACCAACAACAGGGAGATCATCCCAAGAAGAACAAGACACTTCATATGAAAAAACCTTGTTCATGATGTGTTGTACATGGCCATTATACTCATGGTTTTCCCCTTTTACCCCAGATGCGCCAGTTGTGGGAAGCCCAAGCAACGTCCAGAGGAAAACAACCCACCACCAGACTTCCTCCAAACACTGCGCCAACTCAACCAATTTTGTTCACTAATACATTCCCTCAGGATATGTTGTTTCCCAACCCCCTCAAGGTCAGGACGCTCCTTAACCTCAGCAGTATGGTACCCCAAATTTCTAGATTCTCATGATGAATTATGACGAGGTCAATACCGTTGATTTCAACCTTTAAACCCGGTCGCGCCAATATGATAAGAAACCTGCTATGTCTACAACTAAGTCCCAAACCAAAGTATCCAAAGTGTCCATTCTAACACCAAATTTTCCCTTATGGATCCCTCAGCCTATGGCAAAGGTCATTCCCAAGATCCCCAAATGGGCATTACACCGGAATGTTGCTTCTGCCAAATCCACTCACACCTACAACATAGTAGATGACTTGGTTGAGTCTCATACCACCATGTCAATGTTGAAAGTACTCCAGACATTCTCATCACAACGAAAATATATACTATCTTCTTTGGGCATTATAGATCCTTCATATGATCATTTGATCATCTTTGATGTTGACAAATCAGAACATCCCCCTTTACCCTCATTCGTTTCCTTCCAAATACCAATCAAGATCAGTAATGCCCATGTTCAACGATCTATCATTGGCATGGGAGCATCCACCTGTGTGATGTCCGCCTATGTTTGGAAGAAACTGAGATCCCCTGACCCATCCCCATCCACTATCACTTTATGTGCTTGGTACGGTCACCCTTCCCATCCCCTCGGCATGTTCCGCAACTTTCATGTTACACTTGCGGAAAAGACTGTTTGTATTGACATAGAATTCGTTGATACCCCCTTGGATTAAAATATCCTTTTGGGTCATAGCTACACTTATGCGATGTCATATGTCGCATATGTGTTTCACCGTAAGATTTGCTTCCCCCTCAATGGAAATATTGGCACCATCGATCGTTTGACATATTACGAACCGAAGTCTCAAACCTCCCCTCATTCCATCATCTCTTAGGTGGTAGATAACCAATTAGTTACACCTCTCACCAGTGTTTCACCAGGAGTCTATAAATATTCCACCTTACTTGTTTCATTCCTTTGCCCCCCCCCCCCCCTCTTATCACTGAGCCCAACTCATCGAGTGTTTTCATGTTGTAAGAATCTCGGGCTAGCCAAAAGCAACCTGGTATGACTAGCCTACAGCCAGGGCCTTTGCAACGTATTGTTGTTCACTTGACATAGCCATCAAGACCATCTCCTCAAGGAAATTCCCCTTCTGCTGGTGTCTCTCCCAATATTTTTAAACCAAGAACAGTTCCCCTAAGACTTAACCATTTGGGAGCTATTCCGCCAGGCCATTACCCTTTAGGCTAGATATTGTTTTTATCTCCCCCATTTGGAGTCTTTTTGGTGCCTACTATGGCTATGTTGAGTTTACCCAATTTGACCTTGGGGATCCCAATGTGTTACATTGATCCCCCAACAAACACTCCACCTGGTCAACTTAAGCCATATACCACTTTGACCCTGGTTCAACCGATCGCCATGAACCATCCCTTTGCTTCAGTACCACAACAACCTCAACAAGAACCCACTCTTGTTGTGAAAGCATCAGGTGAGGGCGGGAAATCCAAAAAGAAGGAACCTAAGGAAAAGGCTTCCCAAAAAAATCCAACTCCACCTAAGCCTCCAAATCCAACACATGCATGTGCTTTGTGTTATGCTTTTAGGTTTTAACCCTGTACAGAAATTATCTGCAAACGAATCTTAAAAACAGAAAATAAACAATAGCAAGAGCATAAAACATAAAAACATATAAACACAGAGATTTTCCCCTGGATCCCAAATCAGGACGACCAGCTTGATTTTTCATTATATTCCTTTTAGTGTTACAACACATATATATACATGCCGAAGCATACATAAACCCCAATCCATTAACCCTGGATTAGAACATAACTGTAGTTCCCTTGACTAGATCTACAAAATACCAAGGGCCGAAAACCATCATGCCCCAAAACCATGTGCAAACCCATGCACAAAACCATGGGTAGGTCTGGCCACCGGAAAATAAGGACCAAAAAAAATTTCCGGGGTGCTGCCCCGGACCCCGACAAGCAGGGCTACTACCTCCCTTGTGACCCCCCCGTACGTTACGCTCACCCCCCCTACACGTGACTAGTCGTGGAAAGAATATAACACAAACCCAACATTCTTCCACTTGTTGTTTTCTTTCCGCAAGGGGCCACAAGAGAGCTGAGTAATTAGCCCAGCTTTGCAACACCCATTGTTTATGTACACCAAGAGAACTTTCGAGTGCTCACAGACTTTGTCAATGCATCTGCAACATTCTTCACAGTGTCCACCTTTACCAGCAACACCTTTTTACCCTCAACCATATATCTCACAAAGTGATATTGAACATCAATGTGCTTTGTATTTTAATGATAAGCAGGGTTCTTAGCCAAGTAAATTTCACTTTGGCTATCACAGTCTATCCTTATAGCTTGTTGCACCAACCCCATACTTGAACACGATCTCTGCAAACAAACTACTTCCTTGCTTGCATGAGTGGCTGCCATGTATTCTGCCTCTGTAGTTGAAAGAGCCACTACAGACTGTCTTTTACTCATCCAATTGACTGCACCTCCAAGATAGGTTAAACACATACCCACTTGTAGATCTTCTTTGGTCTAGATCTCCAGCCCAATCAGCATCAACAAAACCACAAATTCCCAACACCCTTTCCAATCCTAGTCTTCCCTGGTAGCACAAGCCATAATCACTAGTGCCACACAAATATCTAAAAACCCGTTTCACTTCTATCTAATGCTCCTTCCCTGGGTTTGACATAAACCTGCTCAATACTCCCACTGCATGTGCAATGTTTGGTCTAGTACAGACCATTGCATACATCAGGCTACCCACTGCACTTGCATATGGAACACGGGACATATCCTCCTCTTCTTCTTGTGTCTTGGGACACTGTTCAGCACACAGCTTTGTACCTACAGGAACCGAAACATTCACCAGTTTACTATCCTGCATATTGAACCTCTACAATATAGTCTCAACATACTTCCTCTGGTTTAACCATAGCTTCCTCTTTTCCTGACCTCTCTTAATTTCCATGCCCAAAATATAGTTTGCAGCACCAAGATCCTTCATGTCGAATTTGGAGAATGGCTGGGTCTTCAAATCTTGGATAATTTCTTTGTCATTTCCAATCAACAACATATCATCCACATACAAGACCAAATAAATAACACGGTCACCAATTAATTTAAATTAAACACAGTGATCCTCCTTGCTTTTGGTGAAGCCAAGTCCCCGTATATAGGTATCAAATTTCTGATACCACATCCTTGGTGATTGTTTTAACCCATACAGAGACTTCTTTAACCTGCATACCAATTCTTTCTTCCCCTTCACCATAAAGCCTTAAGGTTGTTTCATGTAGATCTCCTCTTCCAGATCCCCGTGAAGAAATGTTGTCTCACATCCATCTGTTCTACTTCAAAATCAAATGCAGCAACAATAGATAAAAGTATCTAATAGAAGTAACTTTGGCAACAAGAGAAAAAATATCACCAAAATCAATTCCCGACACCTGGGAATAACCTTTTTCTACCAACCGTGCTTTGTATTTCTCCACCTTGCCTTCTACATTAATCTTCTTCTTAAACACCCATTTTCTCCCGATGGGCTTTCTTCCAGCCCGCAACTCCACCAGATCCCATGCCTCATTTTTATGCAAGGATGCCATTTCATAAACCATGGCCTCCTTTCAGAGTTTTCCATCCTCTGAATCTATTTCCTCCCTAACAGTTCAAGGATCATCATCATTTATAGTTAAAGCAAAATTTGAATAGAAATAAGATGGACTATACCTTTCTGGTTGTCCCCTTTCCCAAACTGATCTTCTCACAGCTGAAGTTTGTGGCTCTTCCTCTTCTGAGTCTTCTTCTTGTAGAGTCTGATTCATCCTCCTTTAGCTCAAACTCTATCTTCTCAGGTTCCTTTGGTAGGACTTCATGTTTAAAAATACCTTTCACCTCTCTAAACACCACATCTTGTTTGTACACAACCTTCCTTGTTTTCGGGTTCCAAAGCTTGTAACCCTTTAAACCATCCTTATACCCAATAAAGATGCACCTTTTAGATTTATTATCCAACTTTCTCCTTTTCTCCTTTGGAACATGTACATATGCATCACATCCAAATACCCTTAGATGTGAAAGAGAGGGTTTCTTACCAGTCCATACCTCATGTGGAGTCTTATCCTCCAACGTTGATGAAGTTGATATGTTAACTAAGTAACATGCAGTCTCCACTGCCCCTTCCCAGAATTCTTGTCCTAACCCGGTACCATTGAGCATGTTTCTTGCCTTTTCCATTAGTGTTTTGTTCATTCTTTCTGCAACTCCATTTTTCTGAGGTGTGCATGGAGTAGTCTTCTGTCGTGCTATACCACACTTCTTACAGAACTCTTCAAATTCCTTCTTGCAAAACTCCCCACCATTATCTGTCCTCAGCACCTTTATCTTCTTCTCTATCTGGTTTTCCACCAAAGCCTTAAATTCTCTAAATCTGTCAAAGACTTTAGATTTTTTCCTCAAGAAATATATCCATGTATTCCTTGTGAAGTCATCTATGAATGAAACATAGTACACAGACTTACCCAATTATGGAACCGACACAGGTCCAAACACATCACTGTGCACAAGCTCTAATATCTTGTTTGCCCTCTTAGCACCAGAAGGAAAATCACCCGATTATGCTTCCCATACACACAATGTTCACAGAAATTGAAATCCAGAGAGCTATTGGACATACCTTCTACCATACCATTTCCATGCAGTATCTGAAAGCCCTTCTCTCCAATATGTCCAAGCCTTTGATGCCATAGCATGGTCTTTTCTCCAGAGACCACTAGGATTTCCGCTCCACTTTCAGGAACCATAGAACTGTTGCACCCATCAATAACAGTGCTACCCTGAAGCTTGTATAGAGTTCCAATGCAAACTCCCTACATTAATACGAGTGCTTCTCGAACCATCTTATAGGGATCTTTATCGAACATTGTTTTTACACCTGCATCATCCATCTTTCTTACAGAAATCAGATTTTTGACCAATGCAGAAATGTGTAGAACACCAGGAAGTGTTCTAATCCTTCCACCTTGCAGCTTCATCTTGACTTTTCCACGTCTGACGATTCTGCCCTTCCTATCATCACCTAAGAAGAAATCACCACCATCATATTTCTCGTACTTGCAGAACCACTCCCTATGGGGAGTGAAGTGAAAGGATGCACCCGAGTCAATCACCATGACTCATGATCTACATGTGTATTTGAAGAAGAAGCAAAATACACATCCCCACCTTCATCCGAGGTGGTTTTTTCCTCTGCAAAAGGAGTATCATCAGATCCCTTTCCTTTCTCAGGAGTTTTATATCTGCAGCCCTTTTTGTAGTGCCCTTCCTTTCCGCATTTCCAGCACACCTTTACAAAATTTCCAGGAGATTTAGATCTCCCTCTAGATTTATATCTCCCACTCGAAACCTTATTCTTGTTTCTGTTCTTTGACCTTCCTCGTACAAATAAGGCATATCCATTTTGACCCTCCATATTTCTCCGTCTCATTTCCTTGGACATCAAGGCTGAGACAATGTCATCAAAATTCAAGGTACTTTTATTGCTACCTATTGCAATAACTAGACTGTCCCACAAATCTGGTAGAGAACACAACAAACTGATGCACTTATCTTCATCCAAGATTTTAATATCAACAGATGACAGTTAACTTACCACAGTATTGAAGGCATTCAGATGCTCTGTCACTGAGTCTCCATCCTTCATCCTCAAGTTATACAGCTTTTTCTGTAGGACCAATTTATTCACCAAAGACTTAGATTGGTACAAATTCCCTAGCTTTTCCCACAAGGTCTTCGTCATAGCTTCCCCAGATACATTCAACAATACTGAATCTGAGACACACAACTGTATTGTGCTCTTTTCATTTCGATCCAACTTCTTCCAATCTTCATTTGACATTGTCGTTGGTTTAGTACCTGGATCTACCACAATCCATTAATCTTTATCCACCAGCAGATCCTCCATCTTGAGTTTCCACAACTCAAAACTCTGACCATTAAATTTCTCGATCTCTATCTTCCCGCCACTCGCCATCTTCTTTCACCGCAAGAATCAATCCCGCAGATCGCCCACTGAATAGGGTCTACCTCAAGCCCGAGCAAAAACCCCCTCAGCAGCAAAGGCATCCCCTTGAAGCCAAAACTGCTCTGATACCAAATGTAAGTTTTAACCCTGTACAGAAATTATCTGCAAATGAATCTTAAAAATAGAAAATAAACAATAGCAAGAGCATAAAACATAAAACAGATAAACATAGAGATTTTCCCCTGGATCCAAAATCGGGACGACCAGCTTGATTTTTCATTATATTCCTTTTAGTATTACAACACATATATATACATGCCGAAGCATATATAAACCCCAATCCATTAACCCTGGATTAGAACATAACTGTAGTTCCCTTGACCGGATCTACAAAATACCAAGGACCAAAAACCATCATGGCCCAAAACCATGTGCAAACCCATGCACAAAACCATGGGCGATTCCACCCACTGGAAAATAAGGACCAAAAAAAAATTCTAGGGCATTGCCCTAGACCCTGACAAGGGGGACTATCGCCCCCCCTGTTACCCCCCTGCACGTGACTAGTCGTGGAAATAATATAACATAAACCCAACAATTTTTTTGGGCATACCACCAATAACTGTCTTGAAATTTCGTGTCTTAAACATGTGGTCAATGAAAAATTTCCTGAATCTGACATCCCGGAGGTCCATGTTACCTTACCTGATTCACCCAAGAAACTCATATCATTGTGCATGAATCACCCTTATGCTTTGTGTGATCATTATAGCCACTATTTCCATCATTGTCCTCATCTCAACTAATTTCTTGATACCCTTCAGGCAGTTAGCAAAATAGAGGCTGCTCATAGTGGATCATGTACTCATCTACTTGTGAGTTCTCCTTCACCAGACTGGAGGACTGTTCCGCACCCGCTGTGATACCTCCCCCCAATGTCGAGATGATGGAATCTATGGTCGGTATTCTCTATCTATAATCATCCATGATATCCACGAAGGAAGAACCCTTTGGGGATTCCCATTCTGTTCTTGACAAACCTCCTTCATCAGAAACCCTGATCTCAACATCAATATATGTTTCATCTACTAGCTCTTTGTCTACCCATAGTAGTGATGCATATGTGAACCATATTTCTCATGATGATGCACCAGGTAATTCCACTACATAATGTGGTTTCCCTTCCTCCAGTCTACCCATCTTCCATTCAGATGAAGACATTATGGAAGGCATGACCACCCCTAATTTTCCTTGGGATGATATTCACCATCGTGCTTATTTCCTTCCAAAGAATACTCATTACCAACATTTTGTGGATTCCAAAGACTTCATCCATATTGAGGTCGATTGGTTCAATAACCCCCTACTTGGAACCCATGCATTCGAACCACATACACCTTGTGGCCATTAAATTAACACCCAATGTTTGGGTAAGGGTGCATCCATATTTGAGAGTCCAGAAGAAGCAATTCTCCCCAACCCTTCTAGTGTATCTAGTAGTGTCGAATATAGTACCATTCTTATTACCCATTTATAAGAACCTATAGAGTCTCATATCACTTCAAATCACTCTAGGGATGATCCACTTAATAATTCCTTCATCTTACATCAACAACCCAGTCCCTTAGACATTGTTGTTGACCAACCTCTATGTTTTCTCGGTGAGAAAAAAATCATTATCTTTGAAGCGACTCTTTGGTATAGTGACACCACGTATGGGAACCCAGAAATTCAATCCATTTGATTCATATATGCAGTGATAAATGAGATTGGTAATCCATTATTTCATTTCTCTAACTGTATCTATCCATTCTTCCCATAAGAAGATAACCATAAGATAATCAAATGGCGAACCACATCATCAAAATGTGTTTAGTGTCCACTATTCTAAATGAATGTGGCATGTCCATATCATGATTGGGGGTACCTATGCCCCTATATATTCTCACCATCCCCTTGAGGATTTAGTTCCTATGAGACTGAATTCTTGAATCCATTATTTCAACACTTGGAACACCGTGGCACCCCAAAAAATCCTCTAGCTAGGGGCATCATTCCCACCTTTAGCATACCAGATCACTCCCCTCCATCACATATGCTTGGACGTAGTATCCCATGCTTGGGGGCATGATGGCACCCCTGGACACCTTCTCACATGATTAATGTAAGTCTCTTCCTAGACCCCACCGATCTAGGGGCTATCACTCAGAAAAAGTGAAACATCATTTGACATAGTCTTAGGGGTTCATTTTTCAAAGGTATGGTCATAGAGTTCATTTGTCATTAGTTGGTAAAGGAAAAAAATTATTTTTTTCTTATTAGCCTATCTTAAGGTCCAAACCCACCCCCATTCAAGTCTTTTCATGTCACATCAGTCATTATTTCCTGAAATATTCCATTTCCCAAGCTTATAAATCTGAAAAGGTCACTTTAGCCAAGATTTCCTATTTTCGTAGCAAATTACACAGTAAAAACACACTTTTCACTACAAAAATATTAATACTTTCGTAGCGAAACTTCCCAGAAATGAACTAACTACGCTACAAAAAGGGGTTTTTTTGTCTGTCTTTTCAAATTTGGTGCTAGGTGTCAGTTAATGATTAGAAGTGTTAGGGTGAATGTCATTCGAGTCTGTTAGGGTTAAATCAAAGTACAATGGTCATGTCTGAGGTATTCACTTCTATTTTTAGCATGTATGAGTCATGATGAAGGCATGAGTTGTCATCAAAACTTTAAAATATTTCCCAATTGAGTCTTTGTCATTCTCTGCTTCATCTTTGCATGCCATTGAGCTTTGGATAGTTTTTTCACCAAGCCAAGCTATTTGCTGCCATTTTCAAGCAATTGTAGGTGTCATTGATCAAGCGAGGCAGAGAAGGTATAAAAGCACCATGGTTGCAAAGAGGAAGACCAACAAAGGAGGCCATTGTCTCATATATGAGCCATCAGACATGAATTTGTTGAATGAAAACCCAACTGCCTTAGAAGTTTTCAGAAGAACAGGGTGTTTGCAGTTTTGCCAAAGATTGCAAGGATGCCATGTGCAAGTTTCTAAGGAGTTTGCCATCAGTTTCAAAGGGACAACTTCAAAGGTGGGGATGTTGAACCTTACAGTAACACCAGAGACCATTGCAACTACAACAGGAATTCCTAGAGGAGGAGAACAATGGTTCAAAGGTTTCAAGTTCACTATGCAGGAATGTAAGGAATTTATCAAGCCAGAGCATGGTGAGATTGATCTCACAAATGTCATCCCAAGGAGCTACATGAAAGACAACTTCTCAAAGTTGTTGCTAATCATTCAAAAATACTTCACTTGTGACAAGAGGTACCACATGGTTTACTCATACCATTTCAAGCTTCTCCTACATTTTGTTGGTAAGAGGTCTCTTGATTTACCTTTTTACTTATATAGAAGCTTAGCCAAAATGTCAGACAAAGTTCAAGCTAAATCTGAAGGAAATGAAACCTCACTTTTTCATCATGGTTTAATCAAGTTGTTGGTATTAGAAGAGTAAAAAATATTAGGCAAAGATTGGTCATCTTTTCTGTTTGTCAGTGGTTTTGAAGTAGATTCCATCACTCCTAAACCTAGAGGTATACCATCACCTTTAGTGGAGGAGAAAAATGAGCCTTTAGTGGCAGGGAAAAGTGAACCAGTAATCATGGAAATAGAGTCATTGCAAAAAGTTGATACACCTATTGTTACACCTGCAAAACAAAAGCCAGTAGTGAGCAAACACGGAAGCAAGAGAGTTACAAGAAGCCAAACAGTGGCTAAGGGTAACTTATAAGACATTCTGCATGCTATTGATATTGTGGAAACTCCCATATTCCAAGCTGAAGATATAGATGAGGGAGGAAAGAAGCTCAAGAAAGCCAAATCACCTAAGAAGTTAGAGTTTGAGGGTGAAGATGCAGGATTAATGTTTCAGGCTAGGAAACCAAAAACAAGACATGCTATAAAGCTCTTGGAAAGTAGTAAAGAAGCTCAGAAGGTCATTGAAACTATCTAGCCACCACCAAGCATCATTAACCTTTCCTCACCTGCAAAAGAAGAATCAGTCATTAAACAAAGGAAAGGAAAAGAGAAAATTATTGAAAAAATAGGGATTGAGGTCCTTAAGGAGCAGTTTGATCCGGATTTATGCAGGAACGCAACAGAATAAACATATAACCATAAATACAGAGATGCAGCGGAAATAACACTTCATTTCATTAATATCAAAGAACTGAAATTTGCTTACAGACAGAATGGAAATAAGACTAGCTAGGGCGCTGGTAGCTATCTCTGAGAAGAGATGTGGCGGCTACAGGCCTCTGAACTGAGTTACAATGAGGCTCGAGGGCCTATTTATTATTGAGAAACAATGGAGAACCCTCAACATCCCAAAAACCTAACCCTAAGAGATGAAGCGCCAAAACTATGGGCCCCGTTTGGGTAAATTGGTGTTTCAACTTCCCAGGGACGTAACTTTGGCATACTATCTCCGTTTGATGCACATGATACATCATTAGAAAGCTTTATCTGAGGACTACAACTTTCGCCACAAATATCATTCTGGGACGAAATGATATTTGTTGGAGGCGCGATGCCCAAAAAACGTCGTTTAGGGCCTCAAAACGGCTCCGGAAGTTCAGGACCCGAAAAACTGCTAAAAATAGTAAATTGTGCCGAAACTGAAAAACTAAAAGAGAAAATGGTGGGGGCCCAAGTGGAATAGACGGCTGGCCACCAATATCCACCTGGATCATTCCTCCCCCCTTAGGAAGCAATGGTCCCCATTGCGTTAAGTTCCTCCATGAGATGAGGAAATTTCTGCTGAACTTGCTCCCTGGTGAACCACTTTCCTTGGTGCAGGAGTTGGCCAGCTTTGACAACCCGATACAGTTGGATCTTCTGTTGGCGAGTGTTCTTGATTTGCATGTCCATGATACAATCTGTTGTGGCTTGTTCCATGCAATCTGGGTTTAACTCTATTGGTGTGAGTTGTTCTACAATGTCTGAGGTGTCCAGTAGAGGTGGGAAGTAAGGACGAAGGTGATCCACATTGAAGACTGGGTACAGACCAAGGAATGGAGGAATACTAAGCTCGAAGGCATTATTCCCTACAGCCTTGGTGACGGTTTACATCCCGTATCGGAGTGGGCGAAGCTTGCGGTGGGGTCCAGTGAGGCGCTCCTTCTGCAAATGTAGCCATACTTTGTCGCCCACCTGGAAGTTGTGTGGCACCCGGTGTTGATCATGGCGCTGCTTGTACTTCGCATTGGCTCTGTCCAATATATCATGAACCTATTGGTGGATGTGTTGAATGCGCTCGATGAAGCTACTTGCTTTGTCAACTTCAGACTAGACATGAGCTGAATCGACCTGAGCAGCTGCAAATGGCATGGCTACGTCAATGGGACATAATGGCTGGAATCCCAAGCAAGGGGCTATGGCCAATTGAACTGTGGAGAGCCCTGTTATAACTATGTTGTACATAGGGGAGGCTCTTGTCCCATGTGCGTGGATGCTTTGAATTGTACATGCGTAGAATGTGTACAATCATTTTGTTGACGACCTCTGTCTGGCCATCTGTTTGGGGATGGAAAGCTGTGGACTTGGTGAGCTTTGTGTCCATCATTGACCAGAGGCTGGACCAAAATGTGCCGAGGAACCTGCTATCTCGATCTGATATGATAGACTGTGGGATCCCAAAGTGCACCCATACTCGTTCAAAGAAGAGTTTAGCAGTAGCTTCTGCTGTGATATTCTTCTTACAAGCCGCCATAATGGCCATCTTCGAGAATCTGTCAACGACCACGAAAACACAGTCATTTCCATTCTTAGTAGAAGGCAGGCCCGACATGTAATCCATGGAGATGGATTCCCAAGGTCGACTGGGGGTAGGTAGTGGAGTATATAGGCCTTGCTTCTTGATGGTCGGTTTGGCAATGGCACAAGCAGTGCAGGATCTGATGTGCTTCTCGACATCCTTTCGAAGGTTCGGCAAATAGAAATACTTCTGTAGTATTGCTACTGTTTTCTCGACCCCGAAATGCCCAGCGACTCGACTGTAGTGTGCTTCCCATATCATCTTGGCACGCTCGCTTGAAGGAACACAAAGGTGTCCCAGGTGACATAAAAGTGCATCTTGGAGGTGAAAATTTGGAACTTGCGTACCCCCAAGAGTGCCTTGTAAGTGTGGCCGAATTCTGGGTCACTCTCATAGAGAAGCGGCCAATCAAAAGTCTCGTGCCCACAAGAGTTGAGCACGGTGGTGAGCACCACGATCGGTGGTCGGCTGAGGCAGTCTGCAACATTATTGGTGCTACCCTTCTTGTACTTGATGTTCAAATGAAACTGTTGCAGATATGTGGACCACTTCTGATGGCGATCATTCCGCAACTTCCCTTGTGTCTGTATGAACTGCAGGGGCCGGTGGTCTGTGTGGATGATTGTTTCTTTCCCCAAAATGTAATGCTTCCATTGTCGACAGGCTTGTACAATGGAATACATTTCTTTGTCATAGGTGGGATACTTGCGAACTGTCTCAGACAATGTATCACTGTGATATGCCACTGGATGTCCCTGTTGAGTAAGAACTGCCCCAATAGCATAGTCAGAGGCATCTGTCTCGATCTCAAATGGCTGCTGCAAGTCTGGTAAGGTGAGCACTGGGGCAGAACAGAGGCAATTTTTCAATTCTTTGAACGCCTTCTGTTGAGGTTCCGACCAAAAGAATTTTGCTCTCGCTCCTCCTTTGGTGACTTGACTCAAGGGCCAAGTGATATGAGAGAATCCCAACACGAATTTACGGTAGAAATTAGCAAGACCCAGAAAGCTGCGAAGCTCTGTTATAGTGGTTGGGGCTGGCCAATCCCGAATGACTTGGATCTTGGCTGGATCCACATGCACCCCCCTTTCATCAATAATGTATCCCAGATACTGAACATGGGTCATGCCAAATGTGCACTTCTCCAAATTGGCACACAACTTGTGTTTCCGCAGTGTTTGGAGGACCTGTCGGATGTGGTGAAGGTGCTCTTCCCAAGTCTTGCTAAAGATCAGAATGTCATCCAAGTACACCACTACAAATGAGTTGGTGAATGGCCACAAGATGTCGTCCATCATCCTCATGAAGGTTGCGGGAGCATTTGTCAACCCGAAAGGCATGACTAGCCATTCAAAAAGGCCTTCCTTGGCTTTGAAGGCAGTCTTCCACACATCAGAGGGTTCAATTGGTACCTGGTGATACCCAGACTTCAGGTCAATCTTGTTGAAATATTTTGCACCTTTGAGTTGGTCTAGAAGGTCATCAATCCGTGGGATTGGGTACCTATTCCGGACAGTGATCTTGTTCAGCGCCCGATAGTCAATACAGAGTCTCCACGTCCCATCCTTCTTTTGTACCAACACGATCGGGCTCCCGCAGGGCGATGAACTTGGTCTGATGTGACCTTTCTACAACAGCTCCTGAATTTGCCTCTTGATTTCATCATTCTCCAAAACAGAGCGCCGATAGATCGGTCCATTGGGTAGCGGCGCAACTGGGGTCAGATCAATCGGGTGCTTGACCTGACAGTGCAGAGGAACCCCTGTGGGTGAGGTGAAGATGTCCCCGTACTCCTCCACAACCTTATCCATTTGTTGTTGTCGTGCAGAGGAGCCCTGTTTGGAGTTCGTGGCCATGGTCTTCTTCTTGCCCTGGGGGCGGATCATCAGGAAAATAAATTTCCTGGTTTGGTAAATGAGCTTACTGCATTTTTTTGCAGTAACCAAAGAGATAGCCGCAGGAGGTGGTACCTCTGGTATCCTGTACAACTTATTTCCCAAAGTAACAATGACAGCACGAGGTCGAGACTCATACATAGCATGGCGCTTCCACAAGTATGGTTGTCCTAATAATACATCAAAAACATCAATAGGAGCAACATCACATAATACCTCATCCGTGAAGGGCTTGATGCTATAGGGAAGGCGGCACTGCTGGCTGACGCAGAGATCTTGTCCTTGGTGAAGCCACCCGATGGTGTATGGATGTGGGTGGCAAGCCTTCTCTGACGTCCTTGAAATGAGTTCTTCCACGCTCCCCTTCCCAAATAAATGAAGCTATCTGGGAGACCCTTTACCCACATCGGGAGTGGAAGAGGCAGTTCCTCCTCCTGGATCTTTTAGTTACTCATGGATGTGTAGTGTAGCGATGGCATTGGGCTCTCGCATGTGTCTGTTTCCCTTTTCATTCCACACCCGGGTTCTAGTGAGGTGAGCCCGGCTCAAATATCTCGGCCACTAACACTTGCCAGCCAGCTCACTGTGGCCGTGGTGGAGTTCTTATGGAACTCACACCACTTTCCCGTGTCCTTCTTTGGCTTTGCGGTGCTGTTCTTTTCTTGTGGCTTCGATGAGTTGTCTTTAGCCACCATGCCTTGGCTCGGTCCTTTGTTCTGCGGTTTGGAAGCACCTTTCCCTTGCTTTTGATTCGCATATCCAAAGTCTCGCTTCTTCTACTTGAATTTCTGCTCAATCTTGGCAGCATACCGGTATGCCGTACCAAGCGAGGAGATGTCAAGGAACTCCATTTCCTCCTGAATGTATTTGTGCAGACAGCTGCGATACTTTAGCACCAGATGTTTCTCTGAATCTTTGATGCCCAACTTTGTGCGCAGGGTATGGAACAGATTCGTCAGCTCATGCACATCTTGATCCCTTTGTTGTCGCAGCGTGGTCCATTGTATGTACTTGTCCTCATAGCTCCCCACGGGATAGTACTGTTCCTTGACGGCGTCTCGGAAAGAATTCCAGGTTGGTACAGCCGAGAACAGAGAGGGTTCTGTCTGGTCCTTGTTCTCACAGTAGGTTTCCCACCAGTCCTTAACATGGGGGGTAGCTTTGAGGAGTGCAAAAATAATCTTCTCCCGGTCTGAAAAGTCATGAACAGAGAAATATCCTTCTAACAGATTCAACCATATATCTACGGCATCTGCGTCTATTTGACCCTCAAATATGGGAATGTCAAAATTTACTTGTACCTTAAAGGGAGTCGCAACTCCAGAGTGGCTACTGGATGCAGATGCGCCGCCGGTGGGCGGCCGTTGAAGGATCTGAGCAAAGCTATCCATCATCGCGTTCCTTTGTTTTTCGAGGGCCTCCTCGAGCAATATTTTGATAGGATCTCCTGCTCCCTCATCTTTCTTTTCGTCCCCCATGGGCGTCCGTCGAGGTTTGCGAGGCTGATCTTGCAAAGGTTTCACCAGATCAAGCCCTAGCTCCTTATACCCCGACCTCGTTGGGGACATGCAAAGAAGGATCGAGAAAAAGCAGACCGCTCTGATACCACTGATCCGGATTTATGCAGGAACGCAACAGAATAAACATATAACCATAAATACAGAGATGCAGCGGAAATAACACTTCATTTCATTAATATCAAGAACTGAAATTTGCTTACAGACAGAATGGAAATAAAACTAGCTAGGGCGCTGGTAGCTATCTCTGAGAAGAGATGTGGCGGCTACCGGCCTCTGAACTGAGTTACAATGAGGCTCGAGGGCCTATTTATTATTGAGAAACAATGGAGAACCCTCAACATCCCAAAAACCTAACCCTAGGAGATGAACCGCCAAAACTATGGGCCCCGTTTGGGTAAATTGGTGTTTCAACTTCCCAGGGACGTAACTTTGGCATACTATCTCCGTTTGACGCACATGATACATCATTAGAAAGCTCTATCCGAGGAATACAACTTTCGCCACAAATATAATTTTAAAATGGAATGATATTCTATGGAGGCGCAATGCCCAAAAAACGTCGTTTAGGGCCTCAAAACAGCTCCGGAAGTTCAGGACCCGAAAAACTGCTAAAAATAGTAAATTGTGCCGAAACTGAAAAACTAAAAGAGACAATGGTGGGGGCCCAAGTGGAATAGGCGGGTGGCCACCAATATCCACCTGGATCACAGTTGAAGCTATAAAATGATGAAATATCAATCTTGAAAAAATAAGCAAGGAAGCACAATATTCAGAAGGTACAATTTCAGAAAATGAAAGAAGTTTGGGAAGAGCAGGGTAATAGTGTGTCAAAGACCTTAGATAACACAAAGAAATTGATCAAATGGACTCAGCCATTTAGAGGAGAGGTGAATAATATCAGAAAAATGAACCTGCACTTGAAATCTAGGAACAGAAAACTGAAGGACAAAGTCAAAGACCTCCAAGAGAAATTAGAATTGATTCATGAAGAGCTGGAGAAAAAAGGCTTAAAGATGAATGTAGTTGAGAAGCCCATAGCTCAACTTATCATTAATGAAGAAGAAACACCACAGGGGTCCTAAGTTGAGATTTATTATGTTTTAGAAGGATTATGGCATGTTGAAGACCAAGTTTTTTTAGTTGGAGGTCAAGTTTTGGGACAATGTTAAAATCTGGAATTTTTGCAGTTTTTCACAGTTTCGTAGCGTTTCCTAGGCTTAAAGCCAGGAAAACGCTACGAATTTTTTTGTAGCAGCTTATTTGCTTCTAAAACCACTTTTTGTAGCTTTCAAGGAGGGAGAATTGTGGTGATGATGTGTCATGTCTTGGTTGACACCCTGGAACAACCAAAGAGAAAAATTTATATGTTCAAAAGCTATTTTTTGGGTGCTACGAAACTATCTTGTTTTCATAGCGAGCTGTTTTAGAAGGTTTTGAAGCATCCCAGTGGTGGTTTTGGACAGGCGGACACATCCAACAGGTCAAGGGACCTTACCATAAAACATTTATGACTTGAAAATAATTTTGTGGAGACAGCTCATCAGCGAAAGCTTTCGTTGAAGATAAGGGTCCTGCTTTCCTTAATAATAGGGTTTGGTTACATATGTTTAGGAGGGTCTTTAATATGTCAAGTAGTGATGAACTATGTCATAGCCTATTCGAGCATGTGATGCTTAGTTGTAACTGACAAGTAATTGTTTCAAAGATAAGGTAGAATGATGTAATAAAGAGGATTTTGAGTCCTATTAGGAAATGCCATCTTTAGAGTGTAGCTACCATTTTCTTATTAAAAGACATGTTTTTCTGCTATATGAAGTGTCATAGGAAGAGTTTGATGAATCTAGCCAAGAGGAAGATCATCCCTGTTGTACAAATGTCTATTTAAAGGAAAATTATTGAAGTTGTAAGGGGTTGGGATATGTTATGGCTGACTGCTACTATTGTAAACATGTTTTGATTAGTAATAGAGAGTGGCTATTGGTTTCTTCCTTCACCTGAGATTCATTTGCTACTTTCTTGAACATTGTCCTATGTATCTTATTACTTTCTGTCAATATTTTAATGTTTGATTACTCAGAATTCTCACTTTGCATGCTCTGACTTCCTTTCAAGCACTAAAATATTGGATATCTTTCTCAATGTCCTGCTTTCAATATCTTAATGTTCATTACTTAGAATTCATGTCTCTCATGCTCTGACTTCCTTTGAACATTTATATATTGAGTAAAATTTGTATGTGTGTATTCTACTTTCATTTAAGTATCTACATGCATCATCTTCCACAAGGAGAGCCTTTGTCATTGAGATCCCTGTCACTGACTCCATAACCCAATGGTAGCAAGCCTTCATATTTTCAACCTGCAAACATACAAAACCAAGACATAATTCATAGATTTAACCATCTATCTTTATCATTAACCAATATTATAAATTACCTATGAGGGAGCCCTCTTACACTGAAGAGGCTAAGCTTCAGTTAGAAGTGGTTTGAAACAATTACTCCAAGTTGACCATTGAATCAACCCAAGAGGATTCAATTTGGTGATAACACTAGGTATGGATGATTATTCTTTCATTCCTTGGATAGATTTTCCTACCGGCCTCTCCAGCGAACCATATATGGTAGATGCTTGATACCATATCTTCAAATATTCTACTTTATGTGATACCATACTTACCACTTGGTCCCCATGTTTGACTTGGTGAGCGGGGATGATTCTAAACCTTCTCTAGTAGTTCATCCCTATATTCTTTTCTTATCTTGATTCTTCACCAGGAACCATTCTTCCAAGAAGCATTAAGTCCATCCTTAGACAAGTAAGGCCATTGTCCTGAAAGTCACAAATCCTATTTCCCACGGTATTTTTTCCACTATGATCTGCAAAATATTTAGTGCCTTCTCCTCCTCTCCAAATTTACACCAACACACTTAGAAAATGAATTAAATTGGAGGTAAAATGCCCTCTTATAGGAAAACCACCAAATTTTTCGTCGTCAATTGCAACCAAACTGTAGCTCAGTTTGACGAACGGTCAGCATCGTTGGAAAGCTCTCACTAAGCACTATAATGGTTCTACATTTTTTTCATGATTTGACACTTCACTAGGAAGCCATTTTTTCCATTAAGTGTCAATTTGTCGCCATTAAAACCAAATTTATTCATATGAGTTGCTTACACTTTGGCACCACTTTTCATTTGTATTTTTTGTCTCCTGTGTCAATTTTTGTCATGGACAACCATTATTTTTTCATGTTTTTATGGTCCCCCTAGTTCTACCTTGTGTGTTATCATAATCGAGTCACCATTGTTCATAGCATCCTAGTTGAGTCATCATCGCATTCATGGAGTGTTTCTCGAGTCCCTTTATCTCCTGTTACAATATTCCATCCATATTTGTGTCACATTCATCACGTGTTGCCCATTTTGGACTCCAATCATATTGTCCCTCATGCCCTCCGAAGTCGAGTCAGTTGCTGCTAGGTCAAACCTGCTTTTTTATGCTCTAATAAGGGAAGTCGTATTTCCACTATTCAGTATCCACTTCTTCCATCATCATCCCTAGTGTCAGTCCATCAGTCACTTTACTATGATCCCTTGTGCCTTAGTTGAGGATTCATCATTGCCTCACCTATGGCAAACCTTCTTCTTTCGACATTAGTACATTCCTTCTAGAAGAAATGTCTAGAGGGTGGTGTACCTTGGTTCCAACTTCCATTCTTTTTCGGTGCCTCGAATCAAGAAAATGGAATCACCATTTCCCATTGAATTGTTTGTTTCTCATGTTATCAACCTCAACTCATTATTGCATATTAATATTCATATACTTTATGGTCTAGTGATCCAGTAGATTGTATCAGTGATTCTCGGGTGTGTGTGAGATGTTTCAAACCTCATGAGGGGGTGGCCCTTCAGGTAGCCCCTCACATTCTCGGATGACCTCAAACTATGTTGTAACCTCATATGCAACTATATTTATTTGATGGTTTCAGTTCCAGCTACTTGCAGTGCCCACAGCATGCATGTCTCATTCAGATGATCCATTCATATCTTCAGATCCATTTCCTATTCATCAAGGCTTCATTGTTTTTTATACCCACCCCCCCCCATGTCATATGCATGGGAATTATGCATTGCACATGCTTTCCAGGCGCATTATGTGTGTGGGATTCATTATTTTATTTGTTGGCCCATTGATGCCAACATGTCATGTATTATGTATTATACATTTTGTAGCTCCATCCCACATTATTGGGCTCACCATTATTCTTTGTAATTTGTCATCTCGACGGTATGGGTATGCCTCCCCCACCTCATTGATAATAGGTACTCCAAAATAAAAGGATACTTATATCACTTTGTAGGTCTCACCTTCTCAGTCATTATCCTCTCCCACTTCGCTTCATCATTTGTCTCTCTCTCTGAATCCCCTTTGGTATCTAGTGATTGTGTTCTTACAATGTACTTTGGCCATACGATTTTCTCCTAACACTCGTACATTGGGGGGAAATTTGTTATCACCAAAAATTGGTCATCTAACCATTACTAATTTGATGGATCGAAGTGCACCGTGTAAGACTAATTTTACCATAGTAAAATTACTTTCACTATAAGAAATAATTTAATAAACCATATTTTATTAAGTTATTTATGGTAAAACAAGAAACGCTATGAGTAATAATTAAATAAATCCTTATTTATTTGAGTTTCCTCTAGGAATAATTAATCAAACCATTGTTTAAATAATATTCCTCATCATATTTAACCCAATTATAAGAAATAATTAGATAAATAATTATTTTTCTTATTTTTCTCCAGGAATAATTAATTAAATCATTATTTAGTTATTATTCCTTGTTAAATTTGACTAAATCACCTAGGAATAATTAAATAAATCATTATTTGTTTATTATTCTTTAACCACATTCTTGAAATGATAAATAAATCATTTATTTCTAAATAAAGGTATTTAACCAATTTAAATAATTTTTTCCTCTAACAAAATATAATAAAATATTTCAAGTAATTAGATCTAGATTTTGGTCAATAATATTTTATTATTCTTGATTATCGAAGAAGATAAGGGATGTCAAGTAATTATCCCTTATCAAGCATTCCTTCAAATACAAGGAATGTTTAATAATAATATTCTTGTATCCCTTATCAAGCATTCCTTCAAATACAACTTCAAATCTACTAGTTCTAGGGTGCTCATCCTATAAGGTCCCTTTGATGATGGTTCTGTCCTTGGTACTAACTCAATAAAAAAGTATACTTCCCTGAACAGAGGAAACTCTGGAATATCTGCTAGAAACGCATCCTGAAATTGTTGCAATATGGGGCACCTCTTGAATATTTCTGCATCCTCGACATCCTTACCCTAATCATTGGAAATATGAACTGAAAACATCACACACCCTTTCCTACAACTGCTCTTAGCCTGCATAGTTGTGACCATCCTCATTGATGTAGGCTTCTTATTTCTGTGCAAAATTCTCTCCTCCATTATCATCTAGACACTCAATAGCCTTGTCATGGAAATCTACTTTGTTCCTGTGAAGATACAACCAGTCCATACCCAAAAAGTATATTATACGATCCCAATGCAAGTACAATCAAATGTGATGTTTTATGCATACCATTAAACTTAAATTCACAAGTAATTACCAACGATGAACTCTCTTCTTCATACTTGTATCCAACTACACCAACCAAGTCTCTACATGCAATTATTTTCTCAAGCCAAACTTATCCACCGGGTCAAGATTAACATAACTATAATTAGATCCAGGATCAATCAAAATATAAATAACTTGATCACAAAGCTTATTGTCCATCTCAATTATAGATTCATGGTGCTCTTCATACCTGTTCTCCACATCCACATAAATCTGAGGAATACTATGACTAATATCCTCAATTGTTTGTGCCTCCTAAGCACTGTATATCTGAGGCCTACCTCCCTGGTACAATGGAAAATACTTCTTACGATTACCTTTGCCATATATCCAACACTACAACGATGCTCTAATATCACTTCTAGTCTGCTTCTCTCTAAGTTGTGAAATCTATCCCTTATCAATTGCATTGAACTTCTTGTAAGGAGAAATATTTTATCTCACCTAGATCTTGAGGTCTTCCCTACTTTTGTGTCCATTTCCCTTTTTCTTTCTCATTTCCTTTCAATTCAAAGCTTTGCGCTTGAATTCTCATAGCAATACTTCAATTTCTGGTGGCTTCCTCTAATGATCTAGGCTCATCAAACTCAATTTGGTCTCTATATGCTGCTAGCAATCTGTTGATGAATCTTTGTATCTTAGCCTTCTCCTCCTTGAGATATGGCACATACCTCAACATCTCCAAGAATCTGTTAGTGTGCTCATTGTCTATCATAGAAACCATTTGTATCTCATAAAACACCTTAGCTCTATCATCATAGTACCTCTCTGATAGGTGCTTCTTCTTGAAGATCCTCTCAAAGTCATCCCAACTCAAGTCTTCTTCCTAAATTCCCTTGACATTCTTCACATCTTCTCACTAGATATTTTATTTCCCTTTAAGACTGAAGATGGCTATCTTGGATTTCATGTTTTCTAAATATCTTTGTAATCTGAAGAATTTCTTCATTCCAAACAACCATGCCTCTACATCTTTTGGCTTCTTCATCTCTACATCAAATGTAGGAGGCTTGACTTTATTAAACTCGCCAGGTAAATACTCCCTCCTCCTATAAGGATGATGATGGCGATGACTATGATGATGTCTACTGGATGAGGAACTATAATGATACCTATACATACCAGTCCTCCTGTCATGTGTATCTAGTGAACTTCCACGTATGATTGTGTCCCCTCTATCCAACCTGTATCTGGACTGAGATACGTTATCATAGGCTCCATTTTTTTCTCTTCCTGCACTTAACTAATTCTCAAGGGTCCTTGTTTCTACAACTCTGACAAGCTATAAAGAGTCATTGCATTAACCTATACCTACTTCTGGGCCTAATAAATTGCAAGTATTTCCCAAGCCTCAACCAACCTGACATTATTTGCTTTACAAATTCTTATCTCTACTCTCAATCTCCTCAATGTGTCTATTATACCAGGAGAATGCTCTTCTCCTTGCTACCTAGTCGATCTATAGGAAGTGTCACAGGAACTATAGTCTACCATTTTGCTTTTCATCTTGAATTCTCTTGTCAAATAAACAAAATAGATACCAAAATCAAATCCATGCCTTAGTAATGTTCAAGGGAGGCTTATCTCATCTGCAAGATAATTTCACATTAGCATGTACATATATAATCATAAACATATCCATGTAATAACATAACATCACAACAACATCATGCATGAACATACCAAATGTATATCATGGTCCCATGCATGAAAACCATTGTCTTGAAAACATCAGACTTTCCCAAAGAGAGTGAAACCTCACTCTGATACCACTTTGTAACACATCCTCTCATATCTACCCACTTTCACTAGCTTTCCTGTGGTAAACATGAGCTGAGGATCACTATGATAAAACTCAACCTCCTAGGCAACCTTAAGGAAATGGAGTCCACAACTTAAGATCTTACTAACTTCCCTCAGGTGCCACAGGACCTCCAGGAGTAACCCAACCCCTGAGACAAATCACTTTTTCCGTGACCCAGAGCCTCATTCACTCCCTTTCCAAGGCCTCCATGTGACTATGGGTTCCCATTCGCATGCATAAGCATGCTTCCATGCGACTATGGAATTTTCTGCTAAGTTCTCTGCCAACGACTCTTAATTATGTGCCACTTTTTCAAGGCCAAGAATCTCTACAAGGAAAAGACCCTATAGCGGATGTTTTTGAGGAACCCCTTATAAAAATAGCTCAGATATATGTTTATAGTGGAGGTCTCTAGAGGAGGAGGTTGGAAAGTAGATGTTTTTGCATATGCTTTTTTTGTGGTGTGTTTCTCATCATAAATCGCATCGGTGTGTTTTACGCAAAACGCACCAGTGCGTACTAAAAATTGGCACACGGAGACACCGTGCTCTTCATACAAACCCACCTGGTGCATCTAAGTACTCTAGCGCACCAGTGCTCTGCATATAAGTAGGCTCTGTGCATCTCCGTAATCCAGTGCATCGTAACGACGTGTGGTGCACCATTGATAATACCAACCGGTGTGTCTCAAAAGCCTGCACACCGAAATAGGGTTGATAAATAACATTTACCGGCCGTAAAAACTTCATTTTTACTTCTTCAGTGCTCCAGACCTCTCAAGCACTGATGTGAGTATGTCTTGTGTGAGGCGCCCTCCCATCAGTGCTCCCATTTCACGCATTTTTGTCGTCCATTAGCCAATGTGTGGAATTCAAATTTTCGTAAATGGTGGGAAAATTTTGTTTCTTCAATTCCTTAGCAAATATGCCTCCTCGACATGCAAATGTATAGGTATTCTACTTTTTTCTCAATAACTAAGATTTTTAGTGGATTAAATTTTGAAATTAACTTAAATTAATCATTTAAAAAAAAAAAAATTATGCGTTGTGCGTTCGAGCCCAATAGTTCTGGGTCGGTCTTGGCTAGTCGTTCGAGCCCACTGAGAGGAAATATATTTTATTACAGACCGATCAAGGAGAGGGCGGGATTTTCCCCAATTTCCAGATGTCCCTGTCTGCTATGCAACGAGGATTCAGTTGGCATAGTCCCAGAGATACATTAGGGATGATATAGTTTCTCCTATAGATTTTCAGGTGTCTGATGGTTAGTTATGTATTTCTTCGTTTGGTGTAGAGGAGGTGAGGTGCCTCTCACTATTATTGATGACCATTGCACACTATACCAGTGAAGGGCAACGCATTAGTTTCCCGCTTTTATTTTATGTTGATTATTTATTCCAGGTGCCATGACTTGTGAGATGATATGTGATTTTTTTGCAGCATTTTTGTACAGCATTAGATAGATGTCATTCCCAGGCACGTGGGAGGTTAACCTTCCCTTTTTCTTCAAAGTTATTTTTTTTATTTTTTGAGAGACTTCCAGAGACGTGGCCTACTTTTGTTTGGCAACCTTGTAGGCCAATACTGCATGTACGGATGCATATGTGGGGCTAGATGATGCTGAAGAGGGGCTAGTATGACTTTACCGCCAAGATATCTATTGATGCACTCGAGTTGCTAGCCAGTGTTGATAATCACTCATTCATTCTGGTGCCATGTTCGTACACCGATTTGGATTGGTGAGGGTGTACCAATATCCTCTTCACACAGGATGAGCCATTGGATGCGAGAGGTAATATTAGTGTTTTATTTAAATTAATATAGTTTTATTTTATTGTCTTAATTAATTAATTAGAATTATAAAATTTATTCTAACATGTTCTTTAACTTGTTTTATTAAATTTTTTGATGAAATTGTCTAATTATTGTTGTGTATTATATATTTTGTAGATATTGGGACATTCGTTGGGGATATGATTCCACCCCCCACTGAATGATCCAAGTGTAGATGTTGACAAGGAGATGGCAGAGGCAGAGGATCAAGGTGACAGACCTGATCCTTGGGTGTAGATACCCGCGAGGGTGTAGCTTATGTCGAACACCTGATTCGGGATAGAGTTGGGGACCAACTATGTTGACTCCTAGTTGATGAGGGAGTATGCCCAGCTACTATTAGAGAGATCCATGTTGATTTTAGCCTCACACAGCTCTGGAGATTCATGCCCCGTGATATGATGAACCTCGTGAGTCATATTTTTGGAGCTTCCAGAGCGCTAGCACAGGCTAGAAGGGATAAGCGTCATGGAGATGCACAACAGAGCAGCTCATCTAATGATTATGATCATGAGGGGAGTGATCATCATTCTATTACTCCACCTCGTACTCCTTCACCTCACGCTAGAGATGATGAGCAGCCACCATCTAGTCTTGATCAACAGACATCTTCTGAGCAGTCTGCACCATCTCAACAGACACCTAGTCCTGAGCAGGCACATCCATCAACGTCTGAGAAGGCACCTGATCCTAAGCAGATCGCACCATCCATTGAGCAGGTGTCACCATCGACGACTCATCAGCAATTATTTCCTGAGCATAATGCGCCATCGACTAATCAGCAAGCACCTCCGGAACAGGAACGTCATCTATCTGATCATGAGGCTGCACCATCAACTGAGCAGGCCTCGAATAGTACTAATATTGATGTAGTACCACCATATATTTGACATTTATATGCAGTTATATTAAATTTGTATATTTTTTACATTATACAGTTATATATATATATGGTCCATGTATTTTATGTTCATGTTGATGTACTTAATTTACATGTTGTCCATCATGATGTGTATATTGTTAGGTCATGTTAGATATGTTCATTTAATGTGCTTGCAGATATATGTGTATTTGATAGCGGTTGTATTTTTACCTAACATCACCTAACATTTAGCGCATCCTCTTCAACACGCGGATAACGATCGGTTGCACTATCTTTCTCTCTGACTTGGTAAGCAACCCAAATGTTGGGGCATATAATTGGTATGTTTTATTTTAGATGGTCGGGATAATGCACACTTATACCATTCAACCGTCTGAATTCTTTCCTGTCACTATCCCATTTCATTCTCTTTTGTTCGTACAATGCGACCCACAGTTGTGTCACTTCGAAATTGTAAAGATCAAAATTTATTGATTGCTTCAATTTCTGCTTCACTGATCAAATCAAACTGACATGTAGTAGATATGAGATCAAAATATATATTATATCGAAGTTCAACATGAATATTTACTTTGTGTAAATCTGAAAAATTATAAGTCTCTTACTCTTTATCAAGCGCCTTTTTCCATTCTTTGGAGAATCTCCCCTTCTCTTTTGTCTTCATCCCTTTCATCATCTCAAATCACCGCACCTGGTCTATTGTCAATCTGCTTGATGTACTCACTGGCATAATAGAAAGACTCATACGATATGTACCCCTCTGCCATATACCACTCGGGTTTTTCCCTTTGTCGAACAAAACCTTTCAATTTCTTGATGTACCTCTCTAAAAAGAACATCCAACGACAAGAAACCACCCCAACTAATTTAACCTCATCTACTAGGTAGATTACAGGATGAACTTGCAAGTCCATGAAACTCATCAGAAGTTCCTTCTCAAACATACAAACAATATCAACTATCTCTTGACGCCACCGTGGAATTCTAGCCACATGAATCTCCTTTGACGTGGTCCAATGTACAAATGAAGATAATTAATATATGGCACGTCCTAGGTCTTGGGGGAAGTCATGTTTCACACACCCACGCATGAACAAAGGATAATGACACTGCAAAGTTATAAACACATGCAATAATATACAAAATTAGTTATGTTTTAAGATCCCTGCATGAGATAAAATTTATTAATATAAAAAATAATAAAATCATGCTTTTGACATTATACGTACTCTTAGACGATTCAAATGGTCATGTGATTTCAACCCCGAAAAATGGTCATCCACGGTGAAGCAACGTCATAGTGAAGACCCATATGAATATGGCGCCCTCGCACCCATTATAACTTCCTTTTTCAAAGAAAGACCATGTTTTTTTTAAATCCATAGGACATCACCTTCTTTGAAATACCAATTAGAGGGACCAGCTACCTCTGATCTTGTACTTTCTAATCATCTTGGCCAATGTTTATTTTTAGTTTTTGAAGTAATAAGATATTTCCTAACATCCAATGCGTCACTTTGTTTCGATTATATGTGCCTCCATAAAGAATATGAATGTGATCTAATAAGTGGGTAATCTTAATATGCTCCTAATATGGGAGGTTATGAAAGATAGATTTCATTTTCATCCCAATGGGAAATTTCTCAACATAGGTGTCGAAGAATTTTGGATCATCGAACATAGGCTCCCCATTTGAATCGAACATTTCTATGAACTCCTTCTCCTTCTCTCTCTAATATGCTCTAAGTCATCCATCTGGTATCGTTATTGGAGGCCTTTGGGTTCTCTCTCGTTTACCATTGGAAGCGGATGTTGCTCTTCTATAAGGGTGTTATTCTGGGAGGAATACCCTGGAGCAGTCATACACTAGCTTTCATAGGTCATTGGACCATCTATATTTTAGAGAAGGTCCACAACATTTTCATACATAATACCCTTTTGTTACAAGAATTGTGAAGTTATTGTACGCAATATGCATGGCACGTTAAAGAATATCATGAAGATCAGAAAAATTACAACGAATTAAATAACTAATATGCGATATAATATTTGTACGTATATAAAGAAATCAATAAACATGTAATTTACCAGAGAAAAATTCTAGGCCTGGATAATCATGTGTTGTGTAAGCACATATGTCATACAACGTAAAAATCCTCTCTGTTGTGATGGGTCTTGATATATAGTATACATTTATCCCATCCCATAATTCCTTCAATTCATCTACTAATGGTTGTAAGTAGACATCCATCATTTTCACTTGTATTCTACTTGGGACCATGAGAGCCAACATAAGATGTTCATTCTTCACAGAAAACCGTGGGGAGATATTTTTATTGATCACTACTATAGGCCAAACATAATAGTTGGTGTTCTGGAAGGAATATGGGTTGACGCCATCCATGGCTATGATGATTCGTAGACTTCATACTTCATCTTTTTTGACGACACCAACATAAAATGGGCCCACGGTAAAGAAAATCTTGAAGGATTTTTTAATCACCTCAATTCCATTTCCACAGAGATTAAGTTCACAATGGAGGTTGAAGAAAATAGGAGCATCTCGTTTTTGGACGTTCTGGTCACTAGGAATGAGGATGGAACTCTTGGGCACCAGGTGTTTAGAAAGAAAACCCATACAGATAGTTATCTCCATGTTGAATCCTACCATCATCCGGCTCAAAATTTTGGTGTTCTTAATACCCTAGCTATCAGAGCCATGAGGATTTCTGACACCAATCACCTAAATGATGAAATCAGTCACCTTTCAACCATTTTCAGAGATTTAGGTTATAAAGATAGGGATATCAAAAAATCCCTGGAAAGATCTAAGGGTTTAGTCTTACCTCGTAATCGCCAAGAAAATCAAGGAAATATGGGAAGAGTTGTTCTTCCATACATTAAGGGGGTTACTGACAAAATAGCCAAGCTTCTGAGGAAGAACGACATTTTCGCTCAATTTTCGGCATTAGGAACTATTAGGCAAAAGATGTGATCAGTTAAGGACGGCATAAACCCGGAACAACTTAAAGGAGTGTACAAGATCGATTGTTCATGCGGGAAGAGTTATATAGGTGAGACTGGGCGTTCACTTCAAAAAAGACTTAAGGAGCATGGAGCCGATATCAAGTATGAATGATCACGGACCTCAGCCCTTGCAAAACACTCCTCTAAAACCAAGCATCAAATACGTCTAGAAGATGCAACAATCATTGCGAAAGAAGAGCACTATCAAAGAAGAAAAATAAGAGAGGCCCTTGAGATTATAAAGCATCCAAATAATCTTAATAGGGATGGTGGAGTTGAAATTAGTGACACTTGGAGACCTCTTCTTCGATAGATCTGCTCCTCCAAAAACACCCTCAATTGAGGTATAGTTTTCAGGTATATAAACCCAGGTATGGTTCTCCTCCTTTGGATTCTGATTTAGTCTTAGTTTTAGCGATCAAAAATTCTAATAATTATCCCTATTAATTAGTTTTTATTTTGTTGTAATAAAATTTAATTAATTAATCGATAATCATTAGGATTTTATGCTTTATTCCCTTTTAATATATTTTCCCTAACCTTCTAATCTTTTTCCTAACTTAGTAAGTTTTTTAGTTTATTAAATTAAGCTTAGTCCTCTAAATAAAAATAAACCTTTTATGTTAATTGTATAATTAAATTAGATACTTATGATATAGATATATCCTTTCAATTGATTTATGTATTTATTTTTTAGTTTGACCTTAATTAGGTTAACCAATAATAAGTTCCCTCTAGGTCTTTTAATTCTTAGTATCCTTTTATCTTGATTAGTATTTATTCTCTAATGAAATTATATCTTTAAAAAAAAAAAAAAAAATTAAGTATAATTAGATATATAAAAAATTAAATTAAAGTTTTTTAGATAAAATTGGATATATAATAAATTAAAATGATATAGTAACTAAATATATCATTTTAATTCAATTATATATTTATATTTTATTTAGCCCTGTGTTTAATTAACTAATAATAATTCACCTTCAATAATTTTTAATTTTAGTAAATCTTTTATCTTATTAAATTATAAATTAGAAACTTTATTAGTTTGTTTAGATCTTTATCCTTGTAGGAATCTCCTTTTCTAGATTAGTTATTCTTTTAAATGAACCTTATAACATAGGTTATTAACCTTGATAAAATAAAATAAAAATTTGAATTAGGATTATAATATATATATAAAATAAACTAATAAATGTATAAAAATTATAAACTTTGGTCGGCTCTTTTCTAGAAAGCTTCTTCTACCTATATTTATGGCCTTAGTCTTTTTCTCATTTTCTTCATTCAAGAAAAGTCTTGATGATGGATCCCCGTTGGGATTCGAAACGTCGGCACTCGTCTTCTAGCAATGTGGATAATCCGGGAAGTTTTTTAAAAAATGATCACCACATGAGTTTAAAAACCAAAACTTCATCTTTGAATTTTTCGGGACATGTATCCTCTATATGATTCATGGTTATTGAATCTATTGGGATTCACATCACTCCAAACTCACTTCTGTGTGAGGCATGCAATCCCTGCAACATAGATAATTCTTTGCAACGAAAGAGCCTTTGAATCCTTGGGATGATAGGCATGTGCCTCAATATCTTAAAAGGAGGACCATGTGATTTACCCTTCTTTTTTTATTTATCATACATGGCATGCCAACATTTCATAGATATCTCTTTGTCTTCATATTCTCCTCTATATAGAATACAATCATTTGGACATGCATGACATGATATGTACTCAACACCCAACATTTTCAACAATTTCTTTGCCTCTTCGTAGCTATCGGGCAAGACATTATCACTTGGAAGAAACTTATCTTTGAATAACCTATAGTTGGTCATGGAAAATATTAAATGTACATTAAATCTGATATAATTATTAACATTCATAAAATTTACCATTTGTAATGTTCATTGTGTGATTATATTTCTCAAAAAATAAGGGAGGATTTGATGGTTAATTACCTAAAAATTTCTGAGAAACATGCATTTGACAAGCCAAAATTTGCTTTCAAGTTGTACAGTAACATTTTTGTCCCCAACTGGGTAGACTTTGACTAACCACTAGGTCCAAAGAGAGGGGTGGTGGAATAAAATTTAAGGCTTTCGAAAAAGGTATCAGCAATATGAGCATCATCCCCTAGTTGATCATCGTTCTGGAATGCATCTAAGAACATTGTATCCATGGCAGTCGTATCCCTTAAGTAATAATCCATGCCAACCTTTCTTTGATTGCCTCTATTGCTAGCTTGTGAAGAAATACTATTTTTGTATTCATTCCTAATTGGTGAATCTGGATGTAGTGGGAATTGAATAGTTGGTTGATTCAACCATTATTGGTGTTGTTCCTCTCCGAATTTTTCTCTTAATTCAGCCTTCTCTCGATTTGGCATTGTCGTGGGGTGCAATGGAACATGGTAGGTAGGTCTCTCATCATCACTAGAATCCTAATAATTTAAAAAGATATATTTGAGCATGATTAGTACAAAATCAATTATATCAATTAGTAAGCACATCGACAATGCATGATTAATTGGTTTGACGTTGAAAAAATTACATTAATATACATAAAAATTATTATTACCATCATTGTCCCAAGATTGTGGCTAGAAGATGCAATATTACAATTGGCAGGGTGAAGAAACTGTCCATTTTCATCTACCAAATGTGCATTGCGGTGTGATGCTCCTGATAAGAGCTTCCGACGTTTTCGAGTTGTTTGAATATTTTGTGCATCTGAATTCGATTCTAAATCTGCATGAACCTACAAATTTGTATAAATTAATTTTATTCAGCTGATTGACATGGATAAAATAAATAAATTCAAATAGATAATGAAAATATAAATAAAATCTGAAGTAATTACATCTGGAGATGGATAGGGAGAACTCCGCTATGTACTTTGAGAAATATTATGGAACGAGCTAGATTTTGAAGAATTGTCCATTTGATATAATTATGAGATTGTCTCCCTGCATTTGAGAAAAAAAAACAATAAATTATGGTGTACAATATACCTAAAATTAATTTCAGTGCCTTAAAAATGGACTTGTTGTTATTGATACTAATGTATTGTTAATCGCACCGGTGTGTTTTAGTTATTGTGCACCGATGCAGTTTTATTAACTAACGCACCGAAAATATGGAAAAAAAAAATGCAACTTTATTTTTTTGAAGTGAAAAAAAAAATGATGAATTGAAAAATGGGCGGCAAATTGTTTTCGGAAATCTAATTTCATAAAAAAGTTCTTTAAATAGTAAATTTTATTCATTATTTCATTATTTTTGCAATAAAATTAAGGGAGATATTTGCACGAGAGACATACCCAGAGAAAGAGAGCATGAGAGCACTGTGGAGCAACAAAATACTTTCGAACAACAGCACTATTCAGAGAATCAAAATTTGAAACATCTGGTGATTTGCACAAAAACCATGTAGTATAGTAAAATTGTTAAATTTTGTTGTAATCATTGTTTTTTTTACAGTTTATGTTGGATTTAATACATGCATAATAAAAAAATTAAACTTTATTGTGCATTTTCAGGAAAAAACAAACAAACAAAACAAAAACAAAAACAAAAAGCATTCTTACGTTAAACCCTTGCTTCTTCTTGTTTATATGACTTCACAATTAGGGCTTTTCTTTTTAGATTTATAGGGTTTGTATTACTATATATATATATATATATAGGTGTATGAAATCTAACCAGTGGGACCACTTGCAGAGTCGTATCCTAATCAATGTTGGCCCTTGTGCGATTTTTTAAAAAACATTTTTTTTTTAATCGATGCGCCCTATTTAAAATATCGCACAGGTGTGCTATTGTAGTATCATGTGCACCAGCCATGTACTGATAAAAAACATTATTATATGAAAACATTTTGTTATTAATTTATGTTTGTGTTAATCGGTGCACCGATTAACATATAACGCACCAGGTCTTCTTGTTGACAAAGAGCACTGTAAGGTGTTTCTACTCTATTAGTTGTGCATTGATAAGAACCTACCGTGCCTCGTTCAATGAATACTTTGGGAAAGGTGCACCATTTTCTTGATTTTATTTATTTATTTATTTAACTTGAAAAGTATGTGATTTACTTACAAAATATATTAATTAATGGTATGGTAAAAGTTTCATATTGATAAACAAATGGCTAACAAGAGTTCAAGTAACAAAAATACCGATACATGGTTCTGGAACCCTTTGGCTTGAGCCATGGCAGCGGAACTTCTCTGTTTATCGAGGCGCACTTGGAACACTTGGGCTCGACAGAATCACGGCCATTATTGGTCCATTCACTAGTTTCTGTGTTTTGAACTTCTGCTAGATCTCCTGCCTGATTTTTCTCAGTCCATGGACTCTATTTTCGTGCAATCATTTTTTATTATAACTTGTTTTTATCTCATGTTTCCCTGAGAATCAGTGCTGCAAGGGGGCTACTATCAGTGTCGCACAGTATTTGTGATCTATCGGTTACTACTTGTCGCGGCTCGGTTTCCTCGCGACTGGCGCGGGCCCAACTCGATAACTGCAACTTGCCGCCTATCCGACAGCGCCCTCCCTTTTCACCTTCTACTCTGTCTGCCAGTGGTTCTGGACTATTATTGTATTGCAGACTGTCTTGGAGCGGGCCCTAGTGCTTTCGTTTTCATCTACATCTGTCGGAGTTTCACTGTCTCCGACAACATGAGTGCATATGAGGAGGTTGTGGATTACTCTGATGACCCTTTGGCCGGTGTAGACATCTAGGGTCAAGAACAAGTGGCGGGTGAAGAAATGATTGAGATGGTACCTGTCACGGATACTATGGAACCTGCTTGGTCTGACCACATCCCCGTGGTGGCCTACACTTCCCCCATTGGTGACAATTTTGAGCCCAACAGTTTCGCGGCCCCCTCCCCAATGTCTGAAGGGCTATGGGGTTTATCACCACTGGGTTTATCAGGCATGCCCGGGGTGGATCTGGGACTTTCAGTACCTTTTGAGGAGGCGGTATTAATCGATATCAGTTCCATGACCCAGACACTTGAACAACTCAATATTGGAGGGCACATAATCAGCTCCACAGTCGTGGACGACAACCTGGTCATGGCATCAGGGGTATTTAGTAACATTCTAGTGGATGCTCCAACTGTTGATACACAGACACCATCATCTGACTCGGAGGGCTCAAGTGACCAGATTCTTGTGTGCACTGACAGGGGCAAGAAGCACAAAATTACAAAGAACAAGCTCAGTAGGAACTCTTTCTTCGGGCACAACAGAGGCATGGAAGATTTGGAGCACACTACGGCCACTGTGCTTGTGGGAAAAGTGCGTGGCCATAAATACTCTACTGCGCGCCTCATTCAATGGACTCGGGAGATCTGGGGTGGACTACTTGAGACCCTCCCGGAGGTCCTTCTACTGCTCGGGGTTGGTTTTCACTCTCCTTCGCTCTACTAGACCAGACTGCTTGGGTCTTTAATTAGTACTGGCATATTGAAATGCACCTTGTACTTCTTAAGTGATGGATGCCGCTCTTTGATCCAAACAAAGAAAATGCGGGGCCCGGGCCCATTTGGATGAGACTCCCTGGTCTACCAATCCAATTCTAGAATGAAACAATTTTTCGCAACATTGGGGATGATTTTGGTCACTACCTTGAACACGACCGATCCTACTTGACCACGCGCAACAGAGCTGTGGCTTGAATACTAATATTTCTTGACACCAGGGACGGCCCGCATGATACTTACAACATGTTCTTTGAGGGAATGATGTGGCAACAAGTCTTGGATTATGAGGGGGTGCCTTTCAGGTGCAGTAAATGCCACAAGGTGGGGCACCCGTTCAAAGATTTTCCAAATATGGGGTTCACTGTGCCACCCCAAAATAAATCACATACGGTGGCTTCTCAGATGGATCTTATCCCTTGCCAATGTCAGCTTTTGGCAGGGAAGACTGGGGTCATTCCGGATCGTCCGACTGATATCTCACGGGAGCCGACTCAACCACTACCTACCTGGCCAATCACTCAAGCCAGAACACACGCTCCGTCGGCACCGGTCCCTCAACACCGCTCTACGGTTCCGGGTACCTCTCCTATACCCGACTCTCTGATTTTCATTTTATCGTCTATGTCATCTTCCATGTTATCTCCTATTTTATCTACTGCTCCACATCACTCTGTTTATAATCTCCCTTATCTTAACTGCACTATCGCTCTGGCTCCCCCATCTATTACTCCTACCATTCCTCACACATCAGCTGACGAGTCATTAAGCCAACCCCCACTTAACTCGGACTCCTCAACTTCTCGGCACTCCTATTTCCTAAGATCCACCTCCCTCCCTCACACTGGCGATGCCTTTGGTATTGGCCCTGGGATGAACTATACCACAACCAAGACGAGTGGTCGTCCATCTGAAATGGAAAAATCCATCAAACATGCAAATTATGAAGTAGCGGCTAGTACTCAATCCTCCCTTATGCGGGTTCTTAGAGCAAGGTGACCCAATAAATGGGTTCCTTTATGATTTGCCTCACCTTAAATTGCAGGGGTTTGGCCAACCTCGATAAAAGATTGGCTCTCAAGGAGCCTCTAGCTCATAAAACTATTGATATACTTTTCCTACAGGAAACACTGGGGGATGGCATCTATGTTACCTCTCTACTTAATTCTTTTCTTCCAAACTGGACTTTAATTACTCTGTATGCTCGGGGAAGATCGGGCGGTTGCGCCTTGGGCATAAACAATAGAACCACCCAGATGATCAATTTATGGAGTAGGAGTGGTGTTCTTGGCATGGACATAAACTATGGAAACGATGTGCTGCCCTATACCCTTATAAACGTCTACGGGCCTTGTACTAATAGGAAGGATTTTTGGCTATTTTTGTTGCACTGCTCCTTGATCAATAATCCATACACTATCATGGGAGGGGACTTAAATTTTTCTTTGGGAATCTCTGAATCCTGGGGTGCAAATGCAGTCCCAGATCCGCTGGCTGCTTTTTTCAGCTCCACTCTGGAATCTGCTGATCTTATTGACCTTTAGATGACCAAAATTCAACCTACCTGGAGGAACAGAAGGACAGGCGATGCAGCTTTGGCTCGTAGGCTGGATCGATTCCTGATCAAATAGCCTCTTCTTCAGATGCTAGATCTAGCTAGACAATGGGTGGGTCATGGGGGGATTTTGGATCACTCGCCTGTCTTCTTGGAATTTACATTTGGCCCTTTAAGAGCCTGTCCTCCATACAAATTCAACTCCATATGGCTTCTAGATCCGAAATATCACAATCTGGTAGTTCAGGAGTGGCAGCATTGTGACCTTCTTCCTGACATCAAACCGGCTAGAGTCATAAATGACAATCTAAACTGGATAAAGGGCTTGACCATCAAATGGGTGGGGGGAAAAAGAAGGATGAAGCGTGCAGAACTAAAAAGGATCGAACTGGAGATTGCCCATCTCAATGAATCAAACCTGCTGGGATTTAGATCTAGTATAACTAAAGAGCACCTCATCTCACTTGAAGCTACAAGAACAAAACTCCTTCGCCAAAAGGAAGCAGCTTGGAGGCTTAAAAGCAGAGCTATCTGGCCATAGGCGGGAGATGAGAATACAAAATTCTTCCAACAATATGCAAATGGTCATAAAAACTGTAACGGAATTTGGGAACTTACTGACCACCACAGATTTGTGGCTCGCACTCATACACAACTTGTTGATATGGGTATATAGCACTTCTCCAGTCTATATCGAGCCCCTCTCCATTGCGGCCTTCCTGACATTATGCAGATTACCAGATCCTTCAACAGATATGTGGAACAAGAACAGGAGGATGACCTAAACAACCCAGTCATAAAGGGAGAGATTGAAGGAGTACTCAAATGGTTCAATAAAAATAAAAGCCCTGGTCTTGATGGTTGGTCCATTGAATTCTTCATCCATTTTTTCGAGCTCATTAGCAATGATCTCCTTCTTCCTATTGAAGACAGTCGTGTTAAGGGCAGGATCTATGATGGATTCAATTCAACCTTCATCACCCTCATACCTAATACTGATCACCCAACCATTTTTCAGGATTACAGACCTATATCTTTATGCAATTGTATCTACAAGATATTTTCTAAAATTATTGCAAATCGCATCAAACCCTTTTTATCTTCACACATAGCTAAAGAAAAATTTTATTTTCTACACCACAGGAAGATCCATGAAGCAATTGGTACGGCTCAAGAAGCTCTTCACTCTATCAAAACCAAAAAGCTCAAATCCACCATCCTCAAAATTGACCTTGCAAAGGCTTTTGATCAGGTCAATTGGAGCTACCTTCACCTTATCCTCCTACACACTGGCTTCCCCCCACTTTCATTAACTGGATTATGGGATGTATAAGCCATGTGTCCTTTAGCATTCTCCTTAATGGCACCGCATTGGATTTCTTTCATGCGGGAAGGGGTCTGCGACAAGGTTGCCCTCTTTCACCTCTACTTTTCATCCTTGTAATGGAGGGCCTCTCTGTGCTCATCAAAAAAGCCAAAGCAGATGGGGACATCCATGGAATCCAAATTAATGAGATTATGTACCTCACACACCTCTTATTTGTTGATGATGTGCTTATATTTCTTGATGGCTCTGGACAGGACTCTATACAATTTGAGAAAATTCTTCAAAGCTTTTGCAGAGCGATTGGTATGGTCCTAAACAGCAACAAACACACCATCATCATGAATCGATGCTCTGCTCAAGAACAAGGTATTGCCTCGGCTTTATTTTCCTATGTCCCAGACAACATTTGGGAGGGACTGAAATACTTGGGGTTCCACTTAAAACCAAACGACTATCAAATCAAAGATTGCAATTGGCTCATTGCAAAAGTGGAATGCAGGATCAATGTTTGGTACCATAGATGGCTTTCTAGGGCTAGACGTCTGGTCCTTATCAAATCAATTCTCGAAGCCATACCTGTCTATTGGATGTCACTAGCTTGGATACCTATTGGTGTGACAAACGGTGTTAAAAACATTTGCAGAAAAATTTTATGGAGAAATCAGGAAAAGGACAGAACTTTTTCTTGGATAGCTTGGGATCGTATCAGCATTCTGAAACAGTGGGGCAGTTGGGGTATCAAGGATTTACACCTCTTCTCAATCGCTCTGGTAGCTAAAATGTGTTGGCACTTAATCATTGGCTGCAATCTCTGGAAGGAGGTCATCACATCCAAGTACATTGCTCCTATAAACACTATTGATTGGATTAGAGGTAGTATTGTGCATACTCCTGGCGCATCCATTATTTGGAAATCCATCACAAAAGTTGCCCCACTAATTCAAAGAGGACTCTCATGGCAAATTGGTACTGGTAATTCTATACGAGTGGGTACTGATTCATGGTCGGGGAGTGGGTACAACTACAAGCTACCTACTTGGATCCTAGAGCACTTGGAAAATTTGGGTATCTGATACCTTGCTCAGATCGCTGACCAAGCTCGCACAAATTGGCATGCCCAATCTTGGTTATCCGCGGAGGACATGGATATACCCCGCGGTGGAGGTCTAGCCTGGACGACCTTCATCAGGGATTTACAAGCATCGCACATCCATTTGACAGCGCATTAGGATCAGCTGATCTGAGGAATCTTCCCTACTGGACAATACTCCCCAAAAGTGGGATACTTGACACTCTGCCAACCCAAGGAACCACATGAAAAATTCTGGTGGTGGCGGTCTCTTTGGAAACTCAAAGTGCCGCACAAGTATAGACTTTTGTTCTAGTGCATTATTCAACATTACACTTCTACGATGGATTTTCTCCATCGCCGCGCAATACAAGGACCCTCAAGATGTTGTTTCTGCCTTAAGCACGAGGAGGACGCCTCGCATATCTTCCTAGAATGCCATATCATTCTGCACATTTTGGAACTGGTCACCCATAGCTTGAGTTTTCTAATACACTGGAATGGGAATTCAATTCCAGATGCCTGGACTGCATGGTGGCAGTTGACAGCTAATCTCACAAAGCTGCGAAATCTCCCATTGATTATTGCTTGGAATATGTGGATTACACGCAACAAATTCATTTTTGATGATTAATAGGTGAATGAAGAGCGCATCTCTTTAGCGATTTTTTCCACCTACAGTATGATACTGGATGAGTTCCAACAGAAACCTGTGAGGATTGACATTCCCAAAACTATAGATCACACTCGGCCTTGGGCCTACTTTGATGGCACTTCCAATCAACAGGGATGTGGGGGGGGGCTATTCTCTACTTAACCACACAGCATCACTATCATATCAAGATGGTTCTGGGACCCGGAACGAACAATTTCGCCGAACTGCAAGCCTTGAGACTTCTCCTAATCTTTTCCTGGGAAAAGAACTGCAACTCCATTCAGATTTTTGGAGACTCTCTAATTGTGATAAACGGGTTCAACTCAAATGCTCTATGTTACACGCACACACTGAATGCTCTTCTTAGGGAATTTCATCTCCTCAAATTACATTTTGACTCCATTTCTGTCAATCATATTTACAGGACTCGGAATAAAGTGGTAGACAAACTATCCAAAGAAGCCGCGAAGCTGATTTGGGGTACCTAGCATATCACAGAATATAATGGCGAATAGATTTACAGGTTTTTTCATAGGCCTTTCATTGAGGAACTATAGGACCTTGGGGCTGTTGGTTCATGACAGCAGTTTTTTATTTATCTCTTTGGAGATCATTTTGTATGTTATTTATAGGACAATTCGGCAGCTATACATATGTATATTTATCATGTTTATTTGTTTTTTTTGGCACATTTTGGTCCAGTAAGTTATGCACCGAACTTACTTGCGGATACTAGATTACTTTTCTGTTTATATTAGCTCATACATGATGGCATACTTAGTAAAATGTAACATGTAATTTTTCTACTTAATGAAAGATTACGAATTTTTCCTTTGTGAAAAAAAACAAAAATACCGATAGCACATCGAGAAAAGAAAAGAAAAAAGGCAAGTTATTTGTAAATTATTTACAAAAATTATTATTTTTGAACTATATGCAAGTTTAACTAGTATGTATTACTTACTGTGTATCATGCAGAGCGACAAAATGACGAAGCTCTAAAAGATTATTTATGATCTAAGGCCAGAAGAGCATAAAATCTTGATGGAAAAACTGTAGAAGGATGAATCAGGTGAATGAAAAAATATTGTCGATCTAATATGAGTTTCTTTTTTGAATTTTCATTAATAATATACTTAAAAATATTAGATAAAATGTTTCAAACAATCTATTAATTCACATATGTTTAATGTTCTATAGGGACCAACAACGAAGAAAATGAATGTTGTTCTAAGAAAAGAAAAAAATAGAACATGCAAATGAAAATGAATTTCTCCTTAGCTCATCTGGAGTGGTGTTGGAGGTTAATGAAAGGGGGGGGGGGATTTACAAAAATTTGAGGGATCTAGTGGAACGAATGTATAGACGTTCTTTCCACTTACAATACAAAAATCAATCCAATGATTCCAAGAAACAAATTTTATTTAAACTACAGGATGAGTTTCCAGAGAATTGGTCAATGAGACATGTCAAACTTTTGATAGCAAAAACATACCAAAAAAAAATGAATGAAAAAATAATATTCCTTTAAATGTTTTTCTTATGTATATATTACTAGAAAGTAATCATTTATAAATATCAATTTTGTTATATTTATTTTTCATATATAAATATAAAAATTAAATATTTTATTGTCATGTTACATTTTCAGGAAGATTATGAAAATCTCAAACGATGAACGAGGTGATATCAGAAATATGCCAGTACGAATATCCAAAAAGGTGTAAAATGAGATGGTCAAAGGAATGGACATAATTGCATCGCATGAGGAGCCATCTCAACAACAACATGCTTCAAATCATTAAGGGAATTTTGAGGTCTAAAATGGGCCTCCTAAGGAAATTATAAAATAATAGTGGAAATAATAAAATAAGATTAGATTACATCATCAAATTTTAGAGGAAAAAAATAAAAAAACTATTTTTTCAACACATATTTTCAACTTATTTCCCAATGGGTTTACTCAAATTCCAAGCGGAAACACTCGTATGATGCAGAATTTGATTCCTCATCCGAGGATTACCCATGTTGCATACTTTCAATGGACCCTTCTACACAAAAAATATATATATAAATACATGAATAATATGATTGCAATCCCATTTTTTCATGTATTTATCATTTTTCGTGTAGAAGGGTCAATCAAAAGTATGCAACATGGGTACTCCATGGATGAGGAATAAAATTTTGCATCCAACGATTACTCCCACTCGAAATTTGAGTAAAACCTTAGGGAGATAAGTTGAAAAAATAGTTTTATTATTTTATTATTTTTTAATATTTTCACCTTTTTTACTCCAAAAATGGTGAATCATCCCCCATGGTTGAAATCATCATCTTGAATCCTATTGGTTCTTATAAATTTTATTTTGGTTGTACATTTTTCTTAGGAGGCCCATTTTAGACCTCAAAATTCCCCTAATATGGTAATATGTAATCATTGAATTTTTCGATTATGTACAATAAATAAACAATTTAGCATTAAATACTAATTTTCAAGTATTTTCTTGCAAAAAAGAAAAGAAAATGGGACACATTCAGCACAAAAAACAGGACGAAAAGGAAGAAAAGGGTTGATATCTATGTTTGTGGGTAATTGTTACTTCCTTATAAAAACTTAACTAGATTTCATTTTTTTATATTTTAAGTTGTTTTACAACAATCATCAATGAATGTCTTCAAACAGGTGCTAACATACAAAGAAGAACCATCAGAAGAATTGATTAACATTGGGTTAAATATGGGTTGTTAGTATATGTTGGCATATCAAAAATTAATTGTGGAATTTGTAAGCATCTATCTTGTTTTACTTAACTTCGTCTATAATTAATAGAATAAAAAAATATTTTATATTAAATCTATGATTTGTTTTGGGGTATTAAACTCGCAGGAAATGAAGTATGGAACTGCGCCAACAAATGAATTGTTGAAATATGGCATGAAATTTGGTTTTGAAAGAATGTGTTAGTTCATGATTCAATTCTTGCTATGGTACATTTCGTTTCGATTTACATTGATGTATATTATTTAATATTGAAATTTTGATTATTCTCACCAATGTATATACACTCATTACACTTTATTTTTATGTTTGTAGATGGAACTTGAAGAAGAAGAAAACAATCAACATAGTGAAAAAAAATATTCCTCCAAATAACCCAAGTCATGGAAGTATCTCGAGCAGTGCCAAGTAGTTCCAGCGAAGAATGATGATCAATATGTTTGGATATCAAGGCAAGGAGTTGTATTTTTTGAAATATTTGTCTGTGAAATCAAACATTTTGTTTAATGTAATGGACATAATTTCCCAATTGAAATACAAATGGATACCAATAACTGTCCCATTTTGTATGAAAAATAGTTTCTTACATATATATATATATATATATATATATATTATATATATATATATATATATATATATATATATATATATGTAAAAAGAAACTATGTTTATATAAATCGGGGTAGAATATTATATATATATATATATATATATATATAAAATAATATTATTTAAAATGAGACTGATAATATATATATATATATATATATATATATATATATATATATATATATATATATATATATATATATATATATATATATATATATATATATATATATAATAAAATACGTTTTAAGTTATTCTATTGTGTTCTACATTGTTGTTGCGAAATGTTACACCAATGATTAAATATATGGATAATTAAATATTATAATGAAGAGATGCAAAATCTGATGATATGATATAACAAATTAATCCAAACATCACATTCAAATGCACTAATAAAAATTTAATTGATATGAATACTCTTATAAGATACGTCTCGAATTTTGATGAATAATGAATTTTTAAAAATCACAATAATTGCACGGTCACAGGTCGATGTTTCTAAAAAATACAAAATGAGCACCGGTGTGTGTCAGTTACTGCGCATCAGTGCGTTTGTATGATAATGCACACATGTTTTTTTCTACGACCTATGGGCACCGCACAAATGCCAATACCAATTAGAATGCCTGGTGCGCTTTATTGACAACTACCACCCGAGCGGTCTGATAGGCATTGCATGCACCAGTGCGGTTTGCCTTTAACGTGTCAGTGTGTTTTTATAACTTAACGGCCTAGTGCGTTTTAGCACCTAAACAGTCCGGTGTGTTTTAGCACCTAGACGTCCCAATATGGTTTTACACCTTAACAGCCTGGTGCATGCACCTTCCATCAGCCCAGTGTGTCTTGCTACGTGACACGCACTAGGACGTTGCTAAATGCCCTGGGGCATCCAAAATTTTATTTTCCATCCTAGTACTTGGTATGTTTACAGTAGCGATGCATACATGGTAAAACACATCTGTGCGTTCACACCTGAGGCGTGCACCGATGAGAAAAACATCTGTAACAACCTTTGGCTGCCTTGTTTTTTTTATTTGTGTTGAAATTCTGTTAGAAGCTCCACCAAAACCTCTTTTACCGAAATCAGATGTTGTAGCAAATGTTTTTTTGACATTTTTTACCAATTTTATAACACTAAAAACCTCCTTTATAACCTCTGCTAGAGAGTATTTTCCTTGAAGAGAATCAGGTCTCCGCTCATAACCCAGTGAAACTTCCAGAGTTGATAAATGACATAAGAGCAATGCTTGTAAGCCAAAAACTGAAACCACGACTTGACTTGACCATCCCCAACTGGGATTGGCATTCTATCAAACACTTGGTAGATATGCAACCTACAGGTCATGAATGCAAGTCTGAACATGAGGGAGAAAATTTTATTTGTGGTTTAACAGAAGGGTCACTTCCTTCTCTCATTAGTTTTCTTAACACCATTTTAGGTCTTTCATTCATTATTTATTCAATTATTAGTGAAAACATGAAAATATCCATGACTAAGATATGTCATAAAACTATGCTTATAACCATCATATAAACATATAAATAACAATAAGAGAATGACCATTAAATCCACACAATAACTAGTATATTTCATCATCCCAAACAAGAGAAACCTAGCTTTTATTAAACATAGGAAAATATTGATTGGGCTCGGGACTTCCACATTCCACTAGACCACAGATTGGTTGAACCAAATGTCTCTTCAGCCAATCACTCCCATGCCATATTCCAAAAATGAATGTGGGTTCTCATGGGATAAACTAATCAAAATATAACCAAGGGAATCCATAGGTTAAACCACCTCCACCTTCTCTATACCATGATTTCACCCAAACCAGTGCTGGGATCACAAAATAAAACTGAGGTTGGATGCCTTGAAATTTCTTCACCAATAACTTGAGGAATTTTCTTGTCTACAACCTCAGCATTTATCGTGTATCTTGTCATTACCAGTCAAGGGATTCCTAGGAATTTGGAAATTTTCCTGAGACGATCTCACTCAAATCCAAAATATTCTGAAAATCCAAAGCTCAAAACCAAGAAAAATACCATCACACCACGGCTATCTGGAAATGGTAAGGCTAGGCTAAATTCCACTGTCGAAACTTAGAAAAATCCATGCTAATGACATCTAAAGAATCAAATACCAACATGCACCTACCATGTGTGTCAAAACCAGCTATGAAATCATACATGCAACCTATTACCTGCAATTATTCCCACTGAAGCTTCTTGATCCTTGCCCTCCTTTGCTTTCCTTTTCCTTCTTTGCTTTTCCTTTCCATTCCTTTCTTTTCCCTTCGTTTCCTTTCCTTTCCTTTCCTTGATTTTTATTTCCTTAATTGATTTCTTTCTCCTCTTAGTGTTCTCCTCCTCTCTGAGACAAATTCTAACACTAAAATAAAAAAAGGCTACCAATTGATGCTCTGAGGCATTTTTATTGATGAGGCCTCTAATTTCTTCAATTTTCCATTATTTTCCTTCATTTACCTCCTCACATGCAACCTTTGAGCTTTCACCTTCTTTCTCCTAATTTCCATTATTTTCATAAATAATGTGCCAAAAACACATTTTTTCCTATCCAAAGCCTTAACCATTTCCTTTTCCAATTTCCCCTTAGGCATAAACACAACAGGTGATTCCCACTAGGATATTTTTCCCATCATTCAACTTGGAATAATTTTCCCTTGCTTGTGGTATTATTTTACCTTTATTAATGTTTATTACATGATTTTTTAACCCAAGGTTGTTATAAAGGTTAAACATTCACTTGATACAATGGAAAAAGGTAATGAACAAGGGACAAACGATAGGATAAAAATGTTCGGAATCATGATTTCCATTAGGCCAAAACCCATAAGTGTTAGTCAATGATCACATCACCAGAGATAAGGATACATGAGAGGTGGTTAGTCCATGTCGTGAAACACACAAGGAGTGTTGTTTTATCGAATGTCTAAATATCTCCTGCCCAACACAAGCCAGGTGTCTATCGAACTCATGACCTACACTATGATACTAGTTATTAGGAATCATGATTTTTGTTAGACCAATACCTATAAGTGTTAGTCAATAATCCCATCACTAGAAATAAGGATCCAAGAGAGGCATTTAGTCCATGTCATGAAACACACATGGAGCATTGGTTTATCTAATATCCAACAAAAAATGGGTCATAAGATAACTATCAAGAGAGTTATTTCACCGTACTAATCTCGTAATCAAGATTCTATATTAATTTTTAAATCATGTTATGGATAAGTTATTTATTTCACTATCAATTTACAAGGTTTCCTAAATAAAATTTATTCTACAAAGTTGTTTTGCTAAATTCTAAGACGTGACACAATTTATACTAGTTATATCTTAGAGAAATCATAATTGAAAGTATGTAAATTCTTAAATAAATTATACACACAAAAATTATATAAGGAACAACAAATATTTGTATTATTATTATGTCCATGCTTATATGTAGGTTATCAACAACCCTGGTGTAGGGCCTCACAGACATAGTGTGAAGAGTACACCAATGAGCTTAGGAATATGGTGATCATGTTATGTATCTCTCCTAGGAACCCATGCATAATCCTCAAGCATCCAGTGGGTCTACATGTCCATTCATAAAGGAAAGTGATACTCTTCAAACCAAGGAATATTTATAAGGCCTATGTACAATAAAAATACTTGGAGAACATAGGCCATGAGAAAGGATAAATAAGTGGCTCTAACCCCAAAGAATATAAAGATGCTTCTCAATATGGAAGAAGAAGTGGAAAGGGAAATCTAAGAAGATGAAAAAAATTTCACATTAGTGTAAGGATAAAAAAAACCATTGCAATCATAATAATATCCATGGTCACAATGAAGATAAACTATTGAAGCTCCAAGTAGAGTTGAATAAAAATAACCATAAGAAGGATGCCAAGAATAAGAACCTGATACCCATGGATTTAACAAACCTAGTAGAGAGTATCTCAAATGTGGATTAGAATATAATCTAAAACTCAACGTATAAGGAGGTGAATCTGAGTAGCCTACATCAAAAGGAATACAATTACATGACTAAAATATTTCACATTAATTTCTAGGTCAAAAATACCAAGGTGGATTCTTTATTCAATTTTAGTTCATAGGTAAACCTCATAATAGTTAATCTTGTTAGCATGGTTGAGTTGGAAGTTCATGAAAATCCTAGCCCCTATTTATTGGAAGGGTAAACAAGGATGTATAGATCAAGGTCCTAAAATAGTGTAACATCAAATTTTTATATTTATGGCTATTATTGATAAAGTGGAGGTAGACATAATACCCCTTGATGCATGTGGTGAAGCTTTCGGAGGCCCCTACACATATTAAGGGATGTGATATTCGAGTGAATAATAAACCAATACCATTTTATTAAGGATGGAAAGTATTACATGTCTACATACATAAATTTAAATCTAAAATATCATACGTAAGTGCTAATGGCTCTACAAAATAGATCCATTCTAGTAAAAAGTGTGTAATTTTCTTAAGAGATAATAAACTAGGTATGCATCAATAAGTAAAGGCAACATTGGAGGGATAAAAAAAAGAGGAGAAAACCTACTTTGTAGGTTGCTTTCACTGCTACAACACCCTCCAAAATTTTGGCCTACATCCAAGTTTCAGAGCCTAATTTGACCTTGGATGTTGTCATTTCTAGTAGTAAGATTCATTCCATGTGTATTCTCTAAGTTTTCAAGTCCCTTTTGGAATAAAACTCAAGTGTCATCTTTTGGCATGGGAAGCGCCACACATCACAAAATAAGTGGTATGGATCATTTCAAGGGGTATCTTTGGTGTGAATTAGTCTTATTTACCATATATACATGTATCATACTCATTCCCAAAATTTTATGCATTGTCGCACAAGTGTCGTTACTTTCGTCGCAAAGTGTATCTTAAGTGTCACACTTGGAGGTGGTTGTTGTATTATCATCTCATTGAAGGGATCATGTTTTCCTTGTACAATAAGTGTTCAATGTTGTGTTGATGCAGGGGCATTAGACACTAGCCAGCAATGTAGGAGGTTTTGTCCACATGTTGTGGCTAGTAGGGTTCAAAATCATTGAATTGTAACAGCTAGGTGTCAATACCTCAGTTGCCTATTGCATTTAGACTAGTTGGAGTTAGTAGAAGTCGAATAGTTTAGCCCATATGTCATGTTTCATTTATTTGAGTAAATTGTAATTAGGCCTTTGATTTTCTAAACTGTCCTCACCGAGGAACCGAAGAGACACATTGTAATGTATATAAATTGTATCCCTCGGATGTATTGAGGAGGAGATATTTCTACAATAAAAATCTGTGTGTTAAACAATTGCTTCCGGTTAAATAAAATTCCGTGCTCGTTGGCTATCGAATTGTCTCGAATCGTTATTTGTGAAGAATTTTTTTAGTTGTGAGGCGATTGAACACTGGTCTTTGTGAAATCGTTGAATAGGGTTGTTGCATAATTTCCGCATTTCTATGTCTATTGTTTTCTCTTGAATTGTTCAAACAAGCTTTGTTGAATTAATTTCCACTCATAGAAGAAGTCTGCGTATACTTGTGGTCGACTAAATCTATTCTGAGATAGTGAAGACTCCGCCCGTAAGAGAAATAGACCGTTTGTTGTTAATTGAATCCTGAACCGAGGTCTGACCCTGAGTTAGCAAACAAGAGAGCATAGGAAGGAAGGCGTTAAACTGTGGTCAACCACTATTCCAAAACTGAGAGTGGATTTGTGAAACCAACCTGCCCATATCGCATCACTTTTGTGGGGTAAGCGGTATTCCCAAATTGGGAGCGATTCCATAGAGTGGTTGACATGTAGCAAAAGGTGGGACCCCAAAAACTGCCTTTTCATGTGCCATCGCACATTAAAGTTCGACTGAGGAGGCAGTGCGATATAGACGAACGTCGTCGATCTGGAGGAAGGCTCATCGAACGACGATCGCGTTTGGAAGTAGCATGAAGGATAATCTACGGTATGGTGGCTACATTTTATTAACAGTCGATTGCAAAAGGTGGGCCTGGGGCCGAAAGGCTGATATGAGCGTTTTATTTTAATGTGTCGGGTGATAACCTTAGTATAAGGCTCGACGAAAGAATTAAAGTTCGGGGTACATTTAATCTTCCAAAAATGTGTTGAACACATTTATTTGTCAAATTCTTCGAATTTGATAAATAAAATTAAAAGGTAGTTCAGGAAGACCACGTGGATATGAATTGAGTTAATTGCGTGAAAATTCTGACAGAGCTACACTACTAGGCCAGCTCTCCTTCGGGGGCTGAATTCAAATTTTTTGCTGTCATTTGTGGTATCATAGCTGTTGTTTTTGAGTTGTTTTTGCAGAAGATTAACATGGCAATCCGAGTTGGTAGAGGTGCTGGCAGAAGGAGAGGCGGACCTGTTGCCAATGCAGAATTGTTAGGAATTTTGCAGAGGTTTAAGGCCAGAATGGATGCCATGGAGCGAAGACAGCCCAGAGATCCTGAAGACATCAGTGAGCCTGAATTAGAAGAAGCGGAAGAAAATGCTGATATTCCTCCTGACATGAGGCTCCTCAGAACTATTGTGGGGTCTGCAGTTAAGCCCAGGATTGAAGTGTCAAGTTTTATAGGAGGACTGAATCCAGAAGAGCTGGTGCACTGGATTAATGAAATGAACAAGTGCTTTGACTATGAATAAATGAGCGAGGATAAGAAGGTCAAGTTTGCAGTAACAAAGCTAAAGGGACATGTTGCACTTTGGTGGGATGGAGTGCAAGCAGAAAGAAGGAGAGTTGGCAAGTAGCCTATCAAGAGCTGGACCAAAATGATGGCTAAGTTAAAAGGTAAATTCTTGCCTAGTGATTATCAGCTAACATTGTTTAGGCAAATGCAACACATGAGACAGAGGTTGCTGACAGTAAAGGAATACACAGAAGAATTCTATAGAGTAAGCATAAGAGCTGGGAAATTTCAAGACACACCAGAGAATACTGCCAGATATGTGAATGGTCTCAAGCTGGAGATCCAAGATGAGATTGGTCTTCTGTCTCCTAAGACAGTTGAAGAGGCCTATCAGATGGCCTTGAAAGCAGAGGAGAAACTCCTAAGTAAGCAGTCTGCCAAAGGGATAGGTACTTTCCGTGGAAAGGGAAGTCAGGGTGGTAGAGTAAAGCCTACTACACCCAGGGATGGAGCTAACATTAGCTCACCTCAAAATGCATCTACAGAGGGTGATGCAAGAGGCAGAAGGGGTTATTATAGAGGAAGATGAGGCAGAGGAAGAGGTAGAGAATTGAGGTGCTATAGATGTCAGCAAGTGGGACACAAGCACTATGAGTGCCCGGAGAATGTGGGTGCTGGTCTAAGAAATGTTGTTGTTTCCTAGGTTGGAGAAGAGGCAACAATTGAAGAAGAAATTCTACCAAAGAAGGGAGAGTCCTTGGTGGTTAATAAGGTCTTTTTAAAGCAAGCCAAAGAGGTCACTGAGCCTGCACAAAGGAAGACTTTGTTTAGGAGCATATGCAAAGTCCAAGGGAAATGCTGCCAGCTATTTATTGATAGTGGCAGCACAGACAATCTGGTTTCCACTGAGGTGATAGAGAAGTTGAATCTTAATAAAACGGAGCATCCAACTCCCTACAGGGTGTCCTAGCTGCATAAAGGGCACCAGCTGATTGTAAAAGAATAGTGTGAGATAGAGCTGAAAATGGGCAAATACAAAGATAAGGTCCTGTGTGATGTAATGCCCATGGATGTGTGTCACATACAGTTGGGTAGACCTTGGCAGTTTGACAGAGCAGCGGTGCATGATGGCAAGAAGAACACTTACAAGTTCTTCAAGGATGGGGTGCATCATACATTGATACCCATGGAAGAAGGAGAGCCATCAAGCAGAGTGGTTGACCCAAAGACCTTGTTGCTGAGCGAGAAGGAACATCTACAGCAGATAGAAGAAGAAGAGGTAAGTTTTGCTTTAGTTTGCAAGCCTAACGTAGTTCTTAGTTCTACAAATATTTCTGATTTGCCAATAGAAATCCGAGATATGTTAGACAATTACCTGTGAGGAAGATCAGCCATCAGATAGATTTTATCCCTGGATCAAATCTGCCAAATAAGGCAGCCTACAGAATGACTCCCACAGAAAATGAGGAAATCAGGAGACAAGTACAGGAATTGGTGGGCAAGGGACTGATCAAAGAAATTTTGAGTCCATGTGCAGTACCAGCAGTATTGAGCCCAAAGAAAGATGGAGGCTGCAAGATGTGTACTGATTCCAGAGCAATCAATAAGATAACAATCAGGTACAGATTCCCCTTACCCAGATTTAAATATTTAATGGATTGTTTGAGTGGTGCTAAATATTTTTCAAAGATATATTTAAAGAGTGGATATCATCATATTAGAATAAGAGAGGGTGATGAGTGGAAAACTGCCTTTAAAACAAATGAAGGACTGTATGAATGGATGGTAATGCCTTTTGGGTTGTCAAATGCACCTAGCACTTTCATGAGACTTATCAATGAAGTATTGAAAGAATTCATTGGTAAATTTGTGATAGTATATCTGGATGATATATTAATTTTCAGCAAGACTAAAGAAGATAATTTAAGGCATCTTAATTATGTATTGAAGAAGTTGCACCAAGAGAAACTGCTGATAAATTTAAAGAAATGTTCATTCATGAAGGAAGAGTTGGTGTATTTGGGTTTTGTTGTTTCTGCAGAGGGATTGAAGATGGAGCCAGAAAAGGTTAAGGCAATTGTGGAGTGGCCTTCACCCAGAAATGTTTTTGAGGTAAGAAGTTTCCATGGACTTGCCAATTTTTACAGGAAGTTTATAAGAAACTTCAGTAAGATTAATGCACCCATCATTGAGACAATAAATAAGAGCAAAAAGCCATTTAAATGGACTGCTGAAGCAGAAATAAACTTTAAAATTTTGAAGCGAAAGATAACTGAAAAAGCCTGTTTTCATTCTGCCTGATTTTACTAAACCATTTCAAGTGAAGTGTGATGCCAATGGAGAGGCCATTGGAGCTATGTTGAGTCGGGATGATAGGCCTGTAGCCTATTTCAGTGAAAATATGAATGACACTAGAAAAAATTATTCCTCTTATGAGAAGGAATTATATGCATTTGTTCAGGCATTGAAAACGTGGAGGCATTATTTGATGTCCAGAGAATTTGTATTATACTCTGATAACCATGCTTTGCAGTACATTGTACAGCAACCCAAGTTGAATCATAAGCATGCCAAATGGGTTGAGTATCTCCAAGGTTTTAACTTTTTTTTGAAACATATAAGTGGCCAAGCAAATAAAGTAGCTGATGCTTTGAGTAGGAGGCACATGCTTGTTCAAGAAACCAATTTTGAAGTTGTAGGATTTGATTTTCTCAGGGAATTGTATAAAACAGATCCAGATTTTAAAGAAGCATTTGAGGCATGTTGTAACCCTGTTCTAACAGATATAAGCCATTGGCTGGATTATTTCTTGCAGGAGGACTTACTATTCAGAAGAAACCAACTGTGTGTACCAAAATGTTCCATGAGAGAAAACTTGATCAAGGAGAAGCATAGTGGTGGACTTGCTAGACACTTTGGTACTGATAAAAATTATGAGCAACTGAGTCACTTCTACTATTGGCCCAAGATGAGAGCAAAAGTGGATAAGTTTGTGAAGAATTGCAAAATCTGTCAATATGCTAAAGGAAGGAGCCAGAATGCAGGATTGTACACTCCCTTACCTATTCCAGACAGGCCTTGGGACATGGTGAGTATGGATTTTGTTCTAGGTTTGCCCAAGACTCAGAGAGGGAATGATGCAGTCTTTGTTGTAGTGGACAGATTCTCCAAAATGGCACATTTTATTCCATGTTATAAGACTAGTGATGCCACTCATGTTGCTAACTTTTTTTTCAAATAAGTTGTTAGGTTGCCTGGGTTTCCCAAAAGTATTGTTCCAGACAGAGACACCGGGTTTGTGGGCCATTTTTGGATGACACTGTGGAAGAAACTTGGTACCAAACTGATTTTCAGCTCAGCTTATCATCCTCAGACTGATGGACAAACTGAGGTGGTGAATAGGAGTCTGGGAAATTTGTTGAGAAGTCTTGCAGGAGAGCATCCCAAACAATGGGATCATATTTTTCCCCGGGAAGAATATGCATATAATGACTCACCAAATAGAAGCATAGGGCAGAGTCCATTCCACATTTTTTATGGAATGCACCCCAGGGGAATATCAGAGTTAAGAAATCTAGGAAAGGCAGAGCTGAGAAGTGTTGATGGTGAGGAATTTGCTTCAGAGGTCCAAGCCATACATGAACAAGTGAAACAGCAGCTACAATGCAACAGCATCAAATACAAAGGTAGAGCATACTTGAGCAGAAAAGAAGTCCATTTTGAAGTAGGAGATCTGGTTTTGGCACACTTGAGAAAGGAAAGGTTCCCAAGGAAGCAGTATAACAAACTGAAGTTCAAAAAGATTGGGCCATGCAAGATACTTAGAAAGTTTTCTGAAAATGCTTATGAGATTGAATTACCTCCTGATGTTGGAATATCTCCCATTTTTAATGTTGCAGATTTGTACAAGTATGAAGATGATGGTGAAGAAGAAAGATCGGCAGAAAAGGAACAGATTGAGTGGGAAAAGCAGCTACCTCCAGCACAACCATTACAGCTAAAAAAGATATTGGACAAAAGAGTGTTCAGGAAGACCAGAGGACAAGAGTACTTTCAGTACTTAATCAAATGGAAGGACAAGCCAGAGGAAGACGCCACTTAGATGACTGAAAGAATGTTCTAGAAGATAGGTAGATCAGTGGAATAGCTCATGGACAAGAGCCCATGAAGAAAATCGCCCTCGGGAATCTGATGCAAGGGCATTAGACACTAGCCAGCAATGTAGGAGGTTTTTTCCACACGTTGTGGCTAGTAGGGTTCAAAATCATTGAATTGTAACAGCTAGGTGTCAATAGCTCAGCTGCCTGTTTCATTTAGACTAGTTGGAGTTAGTAGAAGTCGAATAGTTTAGCCCATCTATCATGTTTCAGTTATTTGAGTAAATTGTAATTAGGCCTTTGATTTTCTAAACGGTCCTCACCGAGGAACTGAAGAGACACATTGTAATGTATATAAATTGTATCCCTCGGATGTATTGAGGAGGAGAGATTTCTGAAATAAAAATCTGTGTGTTAAACAATTGCTTCTGATTAAATAAAATTATGTGCTAGTTGGCTATCGAATTGTCTCGAATAGTTATTTGTGAAGAATTTGTTTAATTGTGAGGTGATTTAACACTGGTCTGTGTGAAATCGTTGAATAGGGTTGTTGCATAATTTCTGCATTTCTCTGTCTATTATTTTCTCTTGAATTGTTCGAACAAGCTCTGTTGAATTAATTTCCACTAATAGAAGAAGTTTGCGTATACTTGTGGTTGACTAACTCTATTATGAGGTAGTGAAGACTCTGCTCGTAAGAGAAATAGACCGTTTGTTGTTAATTGAATCCTAAACTGAGGTCTGACCCTGAGTTAGAAAACGGGAGAGCATAGGAAGGAAGGCGTTAAACCGTGGTCAACCACTGTTCCAAAACCGAGAGTGGATTTGCGAAACCAACCCGCCCATATCGCACCACTTTTGCAGGGTAAGCGGTATTCCCAAGTTGGGAGCGATTCCATAGAGTGGTTGACACGTAGCAAAAGGTGGGACCCCAAAAACCGCATTTTCGCATGCCATCGCACATTAAAGTTCAACTGAGGAGGCAGTTCGATATCGACGAACGTCGTCAATATGGAGGAAGGCTCATCGAACGACGATTGCGTTTGGAAGTAGCACGAAGGATAATCTATAGTATGGTGGCTACATTTTATTAACAGTCGATTGCAAAAGGTGGGCTCGGCGCTGAAAGGTTGATATAAGCGTTTGATTTTAATGTGTCGGGTGATAACCTTAGTATAAGGCTCGACGAAAGAATTAAAGTTCAGGGTACATTTAATCTTCCAAAAATGTGTTAAACACATTTATTTGTCAAATTCTTCGAATTTGATAAATAAAATTACAAGGTAGTTGAGGAAGACCACGTGGAGATGAACTGAGTTAATTGCGTGAAAATGCTGACAGAGCTACACTACTAGGCCAGCTCTTCTTCGGGGGCTGAATTCGAATTTGTTGCTATAATTTGTGGTATCAAAGCTATTTTTTTTTAGTTGTTTTTGAAGAAGATTAACATGGCAATCCGAGTTGGTAGATGATGCAGGAGCATCAAGGGCGTTTTTTTTTATTTTGTAAATATGTTAAAATGGGGTGTGATAATTTTTAATATTTTATTAAATAATTTGAATAAAATAGGAAAATGAGAGGATTTTTGTAAATATCTTTTATTTAATAAAAGGATATGAGGGAATTTAATTAGTTGAAGGATTTTAGGGATAAAGAGCTATCCTTTAGGGAGGTTGAGAGATTTAGGGGTTTTTTGAGGAATTGAAGGGATTGAGCATTTAATTAAATGATTTTTTTAAATTGTATAAATAGAAGGGGGTTTTGAGAGAAAAACATATTAGAGATTGTGAGAGGTTGTGAGATTGAAAGTAGGCTTGAACAGCAAGGCTGTAAGCCTTCAGTATTTGTAAAGGGCCAATAGAGATTGGATATCAGGCCAAAGATAAATTTGTAAGTAGCCTCATTTTGTTTATATGAAATATTTCTCCGTATTATATATTTTGATTGATGGATTGAGGAATTTTATATTCGATTTCTGAAGTGAGATTTGGAGTAAATTATGTATGTGAATTGTGAAAAGTGACATGTCAATTTTGTGAAGAATAAAAAGAAAAATTGTGTGTGGATTCTGGTTAAATGCATATGCTTGAATTGAAGTATATACTATGGGAGAGTCGATTAAAGGAAGTGTGCAATGAACAGATCGATATTTATATAACAATTTTTAATGTGTGAGCTTATTTTTGAATGGCTATTTTAAATAGATATGTAGTTTGTAGCGCACTTTATGGAAATAGAACATGGCTTGGGTTACAAGTCATGGTATGGTGCATGGGTAATCGTTGGTTGAATGACATTGAATGTTGGATATTGCAAGACTAATTTTAATTGATTGTTGAAAAAAATCAATGTATATAAACCGATTGGAGCAATTGGGTGTTTGATGTGTTGAAATTATGATTGAAGTCTATGGCGAGTTTACATGTGACTCACTTAAAGCATTAAACAAAATAGGATACATGTATTTTAATACATTCTGAATTTGCAGATTGTGTGGAACTCCATAGGAGAAATTCTGTTAGGATTGAACAATTCTGAGTGTGTGTTCAACAGCAAGTAATGAATGAATTGCAGAATAAACCTCCGATTGCCGGAGTGATAGAATTGAAAGCAATTGTTCTATTTTTTTTATGGCCTGTCTAGCACGAATTGAAGATTACGTTCTCTGCGTAGAAGTGAAGTTTGGATACTGTGTGACTGAAGGGCGCAGATTCCAAGTAAATGTTAAATGAATTTAATATAGTCAAAACTAATATCGAATTGCAGTTTGGGTCCGTGTTGAAAATTTAACGCAAATTATGGAACAGTGAATGCTGGAAAACGCAGAGACATATGTCTGGCAAATTCGTTGAAGGTAGCTTTAGTAAGTATGAAGTTCTGGCATTTAATTTTAACTGGTTCATCTGAAAATTCTGTTGTGTTGCTGGCATGTTGAGTAAACTGGACCATGATTTGGACCTTCAGAAGTTCGAAGGCTTTTTTTTATAGCCTAATCATATCTCATATAAGATTTGATATTGGAAGCGTTGAAGACGCTGGTAAATTTGCAGGTGTATAACAGTATGCACGTTGAGGTGAATTCATTGGGCGATGTTGTTAATTTGCATAGAAATTGATGGAATAGGGTGAATGCAAACTCGTTTTTTAAAACTGATGATGCACATGTATAACCAGGGGCGAATTTGTTTGATGACTTTGATTGTGAAATCCGATCTCAAAAGGTATATGTATAAGATTGATTTTGTAATTTAATGATGGGTGTAAAAGTCGAACACATGGGAATATATAATTCCTTATGGTATGTTGGCATGAGCACATTCTTTTAATCCAGTCATATAGAAACGAGAAGTTGTTGGTTGTGTTTATGGAACCATTCAAACGTTTGGCTGGATTGAAAGTGTTAAATTAAGAATTTTCAATGATGTAGAGAAGGAAACTTCCCACATACAATAGTTGATTTGGGTTCATAACCGTAAAGTCACAAGGTTGAGTTATAGACAAGTGTTGGAATTTTAAACCTAGAGTTATAAAATTAGTGATGAATAGTCAAAAGTCTTTTATAAAAGTTCTAATGCAGTTTGGGTTTAAATGCATGCAAGAAGAATGGTTGAGTTATGGGAATGAACCTATATTGGAAAGCTTCCACATGTTGAAATGAGATGGTGTGAATTTGCCAATTATTGAAATTGATTTGGGCATATGATGATGATGCATTTGTATATAGCAGAGAGAAAAGTTCCTGGGTATTGCAAGCTCTAGGCTTGTGTCATTTTGGTATCAGAGCTTGGCTCTGTATGAAATTTTGTGAGAAATAATTCTTGGTTATGCATTCGAACAGAATAGAATTCTGTTTTGATTGGTAAAATTTGATATGGGTTGTATGAGTGATTGTCAAATTGCAGGCGATAAGTGCAGAGATAAATTATGACAGCAGATGTGCATGCAGATAAGGGAGATCAGATTCTAATCTGATAGTCAAGCAACCAGAGTACAGCTGAAGGAATGAAGAATCATGCAAGTATTGTGTTTGGTTAATTTTGATTTGAGTTTTACTGACAAAGAAATGGAATGAGGATTGATGGTTGCAGCAAAGAAGGAATTGTTGCTGACAGCTAAAGTTTGCCAGATCAAGCCAGAAGATTGGAAGAGAGAATCAGATTTTAAAATCTGATTGACAGTGGTAGAATATCGAGAATTTATGCAGAGGAAGCATAAAGATTTGCTGAAACAGATTTGCAGGAGTGGTGAGATTCTGAAGGTAATTGAAGTGCAGGAGAATGGAAGGACAAGATCAGACGAGATCTTGGAGGTAAGAAGATATGTTTTTGAAGAATAGAGTATTGTAGTCTTTGCATTGAAATGTTATTGCAACTCCCAAAAGGCAATTGCTAACAGATAAAGGAAGCTGGTGAAAGTTTCTAGGTGAAACCATAGAGGTGGCAGAACCTTGAGGAAATCCAATAGATATTGGATAAGGAGGACAATTGTGAACAGGTAGATGAGTTGAAGCCCAAGAAGAGCAAAGAGAAGTGCTCAAAGGAGGTTTTGGAGATAGAGAACCAATTGCTTGCCAAAAGACTGGGTGAGGAGAGCTTGGTGAGGTAAGTGGCGGCAGGACAGGACTTGCTGCTGAAGAGGCTTTAGTGCAACTCATAGTAAAGTGAGTGAGGGACTCATAGAGATGGAAAGGATGATGACTAGTGACAGTCGTAACAGAGGTTCTGAAATAAACCACAGCAGAGGACAAAAGAAGAAGGATGCCAAGGCAATTGGCATACAGAGACAGTTAAGTAAAGAGAAATATGAGAGGGAGAAGGCTGAGATAGCAGTTCAGCTTGAAGTGTTAATGGAGATGTTGCAAAGAAATGAGGAATACTAGAAGCATGGTTATGTCATGAGAAAGAAGTTGAAGTGGCAGAGGCTACAAGAGAAGTGGAATCATCAGGTAAATATGCAGTTGATAAAGGAACTAAGGAAACTTGAACAGGTTATAGATGCCAGAAAAAGGATAGAGAAGCTTGAAACAGTTGAGCTACAGCAAAAGGAAGATGCTGAAGAAGATGTTGAAGTTTCGATATGTTACCCAGAAAGTGGACCATTACTTTTTGAAAGTGATGAAAAGCTAGAGGAGTTGAATCATATGAATGATTCAAAGCAGCCCGAAGACTTGATGACTGAAGCATCAAATAAGACCGTAAGGTCTTGTGATTTTAAAACTAATGATTTGTGTGTGATTGCAGGTTTGGAAGAAGAAGAAGAACATCTACTGAAGGATGTTAAGGAAGATTCAGCAGAAGAAAGACCATGTGATAATGAGACAATAACAAATGAGGAAATGGAAGATCGTGTAAAGTTTCCGAAGTCCACTCCAAGTAAAATCATTGAGTTATATCGAGAATTAGACTTTCAAAGGAAGAAATTGGAAGAACAGAGGGTGAATGTTCAGGATAGATTGCTGAAGAAGGATGACAAAGCAGTTGTCATAAATGATAATCAAAAAGAAATTGCAGATGGTGAACAAAGGAATGTTGCAGAGGGAAAGGAAGTTTGGGAGGCCGCAACATTTATAGTAGCAGCAGCAGAAAAGGTGATCAAAACAAGTGAAGAACAAGTAAGAATGAGAGTTCAGCAATCAAGAGATGGAAACAATCAGCAGACAGAGGACATACTGGACAGAGAAATTGAGTTGATAAGGAGGTTAATGATAAAAACATCCCAAAGAAAGACAGCCGAAAGAAAGAAAAGGAGCGACAACAAGAGAATGACAGTGAAAGATTGCAAGAGCAGAGCAAGTGGAGCATTACAGCACAAAATATGGAAACCTGGAAGACAACAACAGATAACAACAGTAGTAAAGCAATCGACAAGCACGGAAAGATTACAAAATAAAATTTGGGATCCAGGAGGAAATATCCAGACTTATGACCAGGTGGTCATGAATTTTCTTACATGGGGAGTCTGATGTAGGAGCATCAAGGGCGTTTTTTTTTATTTTGTAAATATGTTAAAAGGGGGTGTGATAATTTTTAGTATTTTATTAATTAATTTGAATAAAATAGGAGAAGGTGAGGATTTTTGTAAATATCTTTTTATTAATAAAAGGATATGAGGGAATTTAATTAGTTGAAGGATTTTAGGGATAAAGACCTATCCTTTAGGGAGGTTGAGAGATTTAGGGGTTTGTTGAGGAATTGAAGGGATTGAGCATTTAATTAAATGATTTTTTAAAATTGTATAAATAGAAGGGGGTTTTGAGAGAAAAACATATTAGAGATTGTGAGAGGTTGTGAGATTGAAAGTAGGCTTGAACAGCAAGGCTGTAAGCCTTCAGTATTTGTAAAGGGCCAATAGAGATTGGATATCAGGCCAAAGATAAATTTGTAAGTAGCCTCATTTTGTTTATATGAAATATTGCTCCGTATTATATATTTTGATTGATGGATTGAGGAATTTTATATTCGATTTCTGAAGTGAGATTTGGAGTAAATTATGTATGTGAATTGTGAAAAGTGACATGTCAATTTTGTGAAGAATAACAAGAAAAATTGTGTGTGGATTCTGGTTAAATGCATATGCTTGAATTGAAGTATATACTATGGGAGAGTCGATTAAAGGACATGGGCAATGAACAGATCGATATTTATATAACAATTGTGACTGTGTGAGCTTATTTTTGAATGGCTATTTTAAATCGATCTGTAGTTGTAGCCAGCACCAGAATGAAAATAGAACAGTGGTTTTCCCTGAAGTTACAAATCATGGTATGGGTGCATGGCGCTGTTGGTTGAATGACATTGAATGTTGGATATTGCAGTAATTAATTTGGATTGATTGTTGAAAAAAATCAATGCATATAAAAACCGATTGGAGCAATTGGGTGTTTGCTGTGTTGAAATTATGATTGAAGTCTATGCTGCAGGCTTAGATGTGATCGACTTAAAGCATTGAACAAAATAGGATGGCGCAGATGTATTTTAATACATTTTGAATTTGCAGATTGTGTGGAACTCCGTAGGAGAAATTCTGTTAGGGTTGAACAATTCTGAGTATGTGTTCACAGCAGTAATGAATGAATTGCAGAATAAACCTCCGATTGCCAGAGTGATAGAATTGAAAAGCGATTGTTCTATTTTTTTATGGCCTGTCCAGCACAAATTGAAGACTACGTTCTCTGCGCAGAAGTGAAGTTTGGATACTGTGTCACTGAAGGGCGCAGATTCCAAGTAAATGTTAAATGAATTTAATGTAGTCAAAACTAATATCGAATTGCAGTTTGGGTCTGTGTTGAAAATTTAACGCAAATTATGGAACAGTGAATGCTGGAGAACGCAGAGACATATGTCTGGCAAATTCGTTGAAGGTAGCTTTAGTAAGTATGAAGTTCTGGCATTTAATTTTAACCGGTTCATCTGAAAATTCTGTTGTATTGATGGCATGTTGAGTAAACTGGACCATGATTTGGACCTTCAGAAGTTCGAAGGCTTTTTGCAGCTAATCATATCTCATATAAGATTTGATATTGTGGATGGAAGCATTGAAGACGCTGGTAAATTTGCGGGGTGTATAACAGTATGCACGTTGAGGTGAATTCATTGGGCGATGTTGTTAGTTTGCATAGAAATTGATGGAATAGGGTGGATGCAAACTCGTTTTTAAAACTGATGATGCACATGTATAATAATAACCAGGGGCGCATTTGTTTGATGACTTTGATTGTGAAATCCAATCTCAAAAGGTATATGTATAAGATTGACTTTGTAATTGAATGATGGGTGTAAAAGTCGAACACATGGGAATATATAATTCCTTATGGTATGTTGGCATGAGCACATTCTTTTAATCCAGTCATATAGAAACGAGAAGTTGTTGGTTGTGTTTATGGAACCATTCAAACGTTTGGTTGGATTGAAAGTGTTAAATTAAGAATTTGCAATGATGTAGAGAAGGAAACTTCCCACATACAATAGTTGATTTGGGTTCATAACCGTAAAGTCACAAGGTTGAGTTATAGACAAGTGTTGGGATTTTAAACCTAGAGTTATAAAATTAGTGATGAATAGTCAAAAGTATTTTATAAAAGTTCTAATGCAGTTTGGGTTTAAATGCATGCAAGAAGAATGGTTGAGTTATGGGAATGAACCTATATTGGAAAGCTTCCACATGTTGAAATGAGATGGTGTGAATTTGCCAATTATTGAAATTGATTTGGGCATATGATGATGATGCATTTGTATATAGCAGAGAGAAAAGTTCCTGGGTATTGCAAGCTCTAGGCTTGCATCAGTAGAGGTGCTGGCAGAAGGAGAGGTGGACCTGTTGCCAATGCAGAACTGTTAGGAATTTTGCAGAGGTTCGAGGCCAGAATGGATGCCATGGAGCGAAGACAGCCCAGAGATCCTGAAGACATCAGTGAGCCTAAATTAGAAGAAGTGGAAGAAAATGCTGAGATTCCTCCTGATATGAGGCTCCTCAGAACTGTTCTGGGGTCTGCAGTTAAGCCCAGGATTGAAGTGTCAAATTTTGCAGGAGGACTGAATCCAGAAGAGCTGGTGGACTGGATTAATGAAATGAACAAGTGCTTTGACTATGAAGAAATGAGCGAGGATAAGAAGGTCAAGTTTGTAGTAACAAAGCTGAAGGGACATGTTGCACTTTGGTGGGATGGAGTGCGAGCAGAAAGAAGGAGAGTTGGCAAGCAGCCTATCAAGAGTTAGACCAGAATGATGGCTAAGTTAAAAGGTAAATTCTTGCCTAGTGATTATCAGCTAACATTGTTTAGGAAAATGCAGAACCTGAGACAAAGGTTGCTGACAGTAAAGGAATACACAGAAGAATTCTATAGAGTAAGCATAAGAGCTGGGCAATTTCAAGACACACCAGAGAAGACTGCCAGATATGTGAATGGTCTCAAGCTGGAGATCCAAGATGAGATTGGTCTTATGTCTCCTAAGACAGTTGAAGAGGCCTATCAGATGACCTTGAAAGAAGAGGAGAAACTCCTGAGGAAGCAGTCTTCCAAAGGGAGAGGTACTTTCCGTGGAAAGGGAAGTCAGGGTGGTAGAGGAAAGCCTACTACACCCAGGGATGGAGCTAACAGTAGCTCACCTCAGAATGCATCTACAAAGGGTGATGCAAGAGGTAGAAGGGGTTCTTATAGAGGAAGAGGAGGCATAGGCAGAGGTAGAGAATTGAGGTGCTATAGATGTCAGCAAGTGGGACACAAGCACTATGAGTGCCCGGAGAATGTGGGTGTTGGTCCAAGAAATGTTGTTGTTGCCCAGGCTGGAGAAGAGGCATCAATTGAAGAAGAAATTCTACCAGAGAGGGGAGAGTCCTTTTTGGTTAATAAGGTCTTGTTAAATCAAGCCAAAGAGGTCACTGAGCCTGCACAAAGGAAGACTTTGTTTAGGAGCATATGCAAAGTCCAAGGGAAATGCTGCCAGGCAGTCCATAACTCGTTGATCTCCTTATAAAGATAACTAGAAGAATCTTCTAGGTTCTCCTCTTGTGGATCCTCTTCATGGATGTTTTGTTTTTCTTGTATCTTTTGAAATGAAGATTCATCCCTAGTGAACATTCTAATTTGTGGACAAGGATTTAAAAAGATCCTTGTGGTGGCATACCCTCCTTCTCTAAATGAATTTTTTAACATCATGTTTTGTAGATCTTGTTTTGCAAATGGATTTTGTATTTATTGAGTTTTTTTTTAATGGTTGGGGGGTTTGTTTTAGAGATCTACCTTTCTAATTTCGATGTCTAAGCATGAATAACCATAATGAAAAGTGATTTTGTTTTTTTGTTTTTTTGTTGTTGTTGTTGTTTTTTTTATATTTTTTTCTAAACAATATTCCTAACTAGATCTAAGTGTGCTTCCCCAGCAACGACGCAAAAAATGTTGGTCTAATTTATGGAGTTGAATTAGAGCATCTATTTTAATTATCAATCTAGGTTGATAAACTTAGAAGCACACCAAGGTATATGGAATCTTAGATTAAAATAGTGTAAGAAGTAGTTGTTTAGATGAAAATAATGGAAATGCATATTACAAATATAAATTACTGAAAAGAAAGCATTGAAATTATAATCTAAAAGCAAGAGTGCAATGAATATTTATGGAGTATATCCAACAAGGAAGAGGCTCGAAATCAGAGGTCCCAGTTGTCCTTCCTCATTATTCCTATTCCAACAAGATTAATTCCACCATAAAGCACAAAACCAAAACAGTAAAGATCAAATGCATAAACACAATTTCTAGTTCAGTTCTTAATATAGAAGGAAGAGGATCTAACCTAGATGCCTTCGTTGACCTCCATTACTTAAACCAATTACTGGAAGAAAATAATTCCAAAAGCATATATTATAACCAATTCAAGAAATCAATAAAGAGTAAATGCACAATTTCCATTTCAGTTCTTAATCTAGAAGGAAGAGGATTTAACTTATATGCATTGGTTGTCCTTCCCTGTGTAAATCAATTGCTGAAAGGAAATCATTTCATAAAAATAAGTAATCATGGCATACAATGAATCCACTCATAAAAGTATTCACAAGAAAATGAAATGTTTAACAATCTAAGATATTCGCAATTATGCACAAAAATACACTATAGTGCACTTAGCTTGGAATGGGGGACCTCCACCCTTTTCTTAACGCACTTGAAGATTATCTGCTACTATATATCAGCAATCACATCCCACAACAAGAACAATAAGAATTAGAAGGACATATCTTCACATTATATTCTAGAATAGAGAAGTCTCAATAATCATAATACATATACATAAGTTCTGAATGGTTGTGCTTAAATATGTTAGAAAATTAAATAATATGGAGCAATGCAACACATAAAATATGCGGAAAATACAAGCACAAAAAACACATAAAACCAGAGAGACATAAATATACGTGGTTCACCTAGTTTGGGCTACGTCCACCCTGAACAGCCAGTCCTTCCTTTCTATTATCCAACAAAATGAAAAGACAAAACCTACAGCAGATCCGTTGTAATATCCTCTGTTCTTTCTCACAGTCTCCCTCTCTGTTTCTCGCTCCGAGAATACACATATAATACATAGCCGCAATACAATACCCTCATATATACAAGGGGGTTGCCTTCTAGGGCAAAAAACCCTAATCTAAACATAACTTCTACCGTTAGATCATTTGCCTAATGAACGGCCCAGATTGACTAGAAATTACTATACTTTTACAAGGCAATTTTTCATCTGCTTTAACTTCAGTATGCGTGCCCCCGAGCCAAGCCGTGGGGGGGGCTCCGAAAGCACACGCTTCTGACCCCCACTACAACGATTACCATTTAAGGCGTCATGTTCCCTTTTAAGGTACAGGGTCCAATGTCAGGATACAAAGTAAACAAGATAATCATGCTCCACACCCAACAATCTCACACTTGGAGACTGATTGTAGCAACTCCATCGCTGCTTCATTTGCTAGACAATGACTCCTCTTTGGACCTGCTCGTTTCTCATCTTCATCATCATCCTTGAAGAATTGCACTGAAACTCAGCATACCTCGCCTCGGTTACACCTTGTTAGCATATCTGCAGGATTCTGGCTAGTGTGTATCTTTTCCAGCTTCAACTCTCCATCTTCCAATACTGACCGTATGAAATGGTACTTAAGATGTATGTGTTTAGTCCTGGAATGAAATGCTGAGTTCTTTGCAAGATGAATAGCACTTTGGCTATCACTGTATAGTGTGCCCATATCATGCTTCTTACCCAATTCATCCATAAACCTTTGTAACCAAATCATTTCTTTACTAGCCTCCATAGCAGCAACATACTCGGCTTCTGTTGTTGAAAGTGCAACAACACTTTGGATTTTTGAAACCCAACTGACAGTTGTTCCACCTACAGTAAATACATATCCTGTAGTGCTCCTCCTGTTATCTCTGTCACCTGCCATATCTGCATCAACATATCCCCGTAGAGCAATGTTTGAACCACCAAAGCATAATTCTTGATTTGTGGTACCTCTCAAATATCTGAGAATCCATTTTACTTCCATCCAATGTTCTTTTCCTGGATTATTCATGTACCTGCTTACAACTCCCACTGCATGTGCAATATCAGGCCTTGTGCAGACCATTGCATACATTAAGCTTCCAACCGCTGATGCATATGGAACTTTAGACATATAATCCATGTCTTCTTGGGTCTTTGGGCACATCTCCTTACTAAGTTTGAAATGGCTAGCAAAAGGTGTACTAACTGTTTTTGCATTCTGCATATTAAATCTTTTCAACACCTTCTCTATGTACTCATTCTGAGACAGTGTTAATTTGCGATTTTTCCTGTCTCTAGTTATCCTCATACCAAGGATTTGTTTTGCAGCTCCCAAATCCTTCATTGCAAAGGAATTTGCCAATTTTATTTTGAGCACATTTATTTCCTACATGTTAGATCCTGCAACAATCATGTCATCTACATACAATAACAATATAATATAGCTGCCATCATTTTGCCTTTTTAGATAAACACAATGATCAGAGTGACATCTAGTATAACCTTGTTCAGACATAAACTTGTCAAATTTTAGATACCACTGCCTTGGAGCCTGTTTTAAGCCATACAAGCTCTTCTTTAACCTGCACACCAATTTTTCTTTCCCCTTTACCTCATATCCTTCTGGTTGCTGCATGTATATCTCTTCCTCCAAATCTCCATGGAGAAATGTTGTCTTTACATCTAACTTTTCAAGATGTAAATCTTCCGCTGCTACAAGACTTAAGATAGTTCTGATTGAATTCATCTTAACAACAGGAGAAAATATTTCATCAAAATCAATACCTTTCTTTTGTGCAAACCCCTTCACCACAAGTCTAGCTTTGTACCTCTGTTTTCCTCCATATTCTTCCTTCAGCCTGTAAACCCATTTACTCTGCAATGTAGTTTTACCTGCAGGCAACCTGACTAAGTCCCAAGTCTCGTTATGCATTAAGGAGTCCATCTCTTCTTCCATGGCTAGCTCCCACTTCTTCCTACTTTCAACCTGCATTGCTTCTTCATAACATTCAAGTTCACCAGAATCAGTCAACAATAAATAATATAATGAAGGAGAGTATCGTTCAAGGGGTCTACTTATCCTGGTAGATCTTCTAACACCACTTTCAGGTGTTTGAGGTGCCTGTTGCTGTTGTGGTGGTTGTTGCTGCTGTGGTTGTTGATTATTATTATTTTCAGGCACCTTTACTTTTTCAGATATCTCATCAAGAACCGCGTATTCCTTGCTTTATTTTTCCTGTTTCTTTTCCCGCAATTGATTCTTATACAAGACCTTTTCATTGAATATTACATCTCTGCTCCTAATGATTTTGTGATTTTCATAATCATATAAGTGATAACCAAAATCATTAGCACCATATCCAATAAAGGTACATTTCTTTGATTTTGCCTCAAGCTTTGTTCTGTTTTCTTTATTAATATGGATAAAGGCCTCACAACCAAAAGGCTTTAAAAAAGAGTAGTTTACCTTTTTACCTGTCCATGCTTCCTCTGGAATACCACCATCCAAGGAACTTGAAGGCCCTCTGTTTATTAGATAAATAACAGTATCTACAGCATCTGCCCAAAATTGTAAAGGCAATCCTGCATGCAATCTCATGCACCTTGCACGCTCCATGATTGTTCTATTCATCCTTTCTGACACACCATTTTCTTGTGGTGTTCTTGGAACTATCTTCTCTCTACGAATTCCATGCTCTGAACAGTACCTATCAAACTCTTTGCTGCAATACTCACCTCCATTTTCTGATCTGAGACACTTCAACTTCTTTCCTGTCTCAATCTCAACCAAAGCTTTCCATTTCTTGAAAGTATCAAATACATCGGATTTATTCTGAATACAATAAATCCATGTTTTTCTAGTTGCATCATCAATAAAAGTAACATAATAACGAGAGCCACCGAGAGATGATACCTGAGCAGGTCCCCATACATTTGTATGCACAAGCTCCAATTTTTCGCTCTTCTTTTCTTTCCCAACTCTGAGAAATCTGACTCTCTTTTGTTTTCCATAAATGCAATTCTCACATAAATCCAAATCAACATTCTTCAAACCTGGCAACAAATTTCTTGAGTGAATAATCTTCATTCCCTTCTCACTCATGTGTCCGAGCCTATGATGCCATAATGCTGCATCTGCTCCTTTGGAAGTTAAAGCATTAACAGAGTTAGAAATACCATTGCATAAATACAATGTACCAACCTTTTCGCCTTTTGCTATTACCAGGGCTCCTTTGGTGACCTTCCAAGTTTTGTCCGTGAAATTTGTCACACAACCTTCACTGCCTAACTGCCCTATTGAAATCAGATTTTTCTTCAGATCTGGAACATGCCTTACCTCCTTTAGTAGCCATTTGTTTCCATTCTGTTGTTTTACAAGAACTTTACCCATTCCAACAATTTTACAGGGTTTATCATCACCCAAACGAACTTGTCCAAAATCTCCTTGAACATAGTCATGAAAATATTTCTTATCGGGTGTGGCATGGAATGAAGCCCCTGAATCTACAACCCAAGAATCAGTAACATTTTCGAAAGAAAGAATCAAAGCATCTTGTAACACATCACTTGTCACATTTTCTTCATGATTGTTTTCTTGCTGTGTGTCTCCTTCTTTTCCCTTCCGAGATCTACAGTCTTTCTTTAGGTGTCCTTTCTTTCCGCAATTCCAGCACACTATCCCCGATCTGGACTTGGATCTGCCTTTCCTTGATTTACTACGATATCCCGAGCTCTTTCCTATTTCCATTCTTCTTCCCCTAGAATCTGCACTCAAAGCATTACCTGATGTCTCACCGAAGCTTTTCCGTCGCATTTCCTCGCTAAGGATAGCACCAACAACATCATCAAACTTTAAAGTACTAGATCCAGAGACAGAGTTACTAATGGCCATAACTAAACCATTCCAGCTTTCTGGTAATGAGCACAAGAATAACAGAGCTCTAACTTCATCATCAAAGTTTACCCCTACAGAACTTAACTGACTGGTAACTGTATTGAAATCATTTAAATGGTCTGCAACAGATCCACCTTCCGACATCTTCATATTAAATAGTTGTTTCATAATAAATACCTTGTTTAAGGCCGAGGATTTTTCATATAGTTTCGCCAACGTCTGCATCAAACCCTCTGTTGTTGTTTCCTTCAAAATATTGAAGGCGACTGACGCCACAAGACACAACCGTACTGTTCCGAGTGCCTTTCTATCGAGAATTTTCCATTCTACGTCTGTCATGGTTGTCAACTTCTTTGTTTTTCCGCTCAATGGTAGGTACAGATCTTTCTGATACAGATAATCTTCCATCTGCATCTTCCACAGTGGGAAGTTTTGGCCGTTAAATTTCTCGACCTTAAACTTACCATCGTCCGCCATTGCTCCCACTCGAACCAGGAACCCTTCTTTCCTGCGAGTTTATCAACCAAATATACCTTCGGCTCTGATACCAGTTGTTAGAAAATTAAATAATATGGAGCAATGCAACACATAAAATATGCGGAAAATACAAGCACACAAAACACATAAAACCAGAGAGACACAGATATACGTGGTTCACCCAGTTTGGGCTACGTCCACCCCGAACAGCCATTCCTTCCTTTCTATTATCCAGCAAAATGAAAAGACAAAACCTACAGCAGATCCGTTGTAATATCCTCTGTTCTTTCTCACAGTCTCCCTCTCTTTTTCTCGCTCCGAGAATACACATATAATACACAGCCGCAATACAATACCCTCATATATACAAGGGGGTTTCCTTCTAGGGCAAAAAACCCTAATCTAAACATAACTTCTACTGTCAGATCATTTGCCTAATGAACGGCCCAGATTGACTAGAAATTACTATACTTTTACAAGGCAATTTTACATATGTTTTTAGCTTCGGGGGCGCTGCCCCTGAAAACCCCCGCCAGGGGGGGCTCCGAAAAGCGCTGCTGCCCCCCCCTGGACCCCCCATGGCAGCGATTAATTACGGGCGGCGTTGCCGCCCCTTTTAAGGTACAGGGGTCCAACGCTGTGATACAAAGAAAACAAGATAATCAAGCTCCACACCCAACAAAATAAGCCAAAAATATTTTAAAAAAATAAGCTAAAATAGTTGTAACAACCTATAAGAGTCATAATATATCTAATCAGGTCGAACACATCATTTTGGTTGCAAAAAATATGGGAAAATCCCACTAAATCACAAAATTTCCCCTTTTAGTTAGGGATTTATGGATGACTGGTCAAGTTTGACTAGCGTTGAATAGGCCTGTTCGGATTCGATTGGACTATGCCAATATGAGTCTGTCCATCCTTGGTTCCCATGCTTCTCGAATATATATTCATTTTTCACCGAGGTGTCTTTCACATACGACTTCAATGGAGCCATTAGGAGAAAGTCTATTATATTCAAAAATAATTTTTAATACCCAATTTTTACTAAAAATTCTAAAAATTAAAAGACATTATTTTTCCTTAATGTGAAAAAGAGGAAAAAACATGGAAAATATGATCATGGTATGATGGTAAGGGAAGATATATAGGTGGTTTATTCATGGTGAAAAATGGTCAAAATTTAGGGCCAACACAAACATCATTACTATAGATTTTCACTCCCACGTACCGTTGCGTATATTTTGGGAGTCCCCACTAGGTTTCTATCCTGCCATAGCTAACCGAGTCGACTTCCTTCTAAATATCATACACCAAACACAACATTCAGGGATATTTCCTACTCATACTTCTTGGTTCACTAGGAGGTATTCTGCAGTTCATGGATACCTGGTAAACCCTTTTTCCTAGATTACCCTTATTTGATTTGTTTTCTATTTGTTAAATTCTAAAAATTAATGCCCACAGTATACCATCCTACCCAAGAATTTATCCTTGACCTCATTATGATTGGTTAATTGAAATTTATTTTCAAGCCCAAAGTATTCACCTGTATCCTTTTTTATTTTGTGAAAAATACATTGTGGCAGAACCTCCAAGTCCTCAGTTGTGCCACGCGCATATTTCACCTTCCACCTCCCCTTCACTTTCTGAATTCGACGGGTCTCCTCAAAGATTTCAAAGTGAGAATCCTCATATTGTGTCTAAACCTCTTGAGAAACAGGGTGTTGAACTTGGTATTTTTCTGAGTATCCATCCACTTTCATCCCGGTCGCCTCCTCTGAGTCGGTTACTTTGTCCTAGGCATCTCCTCCAGATAGTCTTGAGCCTACTTTCAGGTTCTTACTTTTTCCGAAGAATTCACTCTTTCATCCCGAAGACGACCCTGTCTACTTTTCATCTGCACACCAGTACAATCCTTTTGATACTCTCAACGTTTCGTTTGTCCCTTCTCCTAGTGCGTCTCATGTTCCCGCTCGAGAATTGTTTCCATCCACCATGGAAACTAATGGTGATGATGCTCCATTCGAGGTCACTCCTTAGAGTACTCCTTTGGAGACGTCTAAAACTCATATCCCAGAAGCCAGCCTTGAAGCACAATCACCTCCTAAGGGTTTTCCTTATTTCTCCTATGATATGGGGAATGGGTTCACTACACCCACTGGTCATAGTGTAACTCTGGTTCCACCACGTTACACTTCCTTCGTTGACCTTGTCTTGGGTGCTTTTGGTGTGACTTCATTATATCACAATCCTATACGGTCAACTAGTGTCACTTCTACAACTATTTATTTCGATCCAAATGTGTCTATTCCTACTCCCCAACCTACAATGATTGTAGGTCACATACATGTTACTCTTGGAGCATTCCCTCCATTGAACCTATCTATGGTAAATGCAGTCCCCCCCCCCCTCAGTGGTCAACCTACGGGTTCATATGTTCCACAGTTTGGGGGGCAACCCTATATTCCTATTGTTTTGAGTGGGAGCTATGTGAACTATGGACCTGCATCATGGGAAACCCAGCCCACTGGTGCTATCCCTAACATGGGTGGAACGCTAGTTTCATCTGTGCATAGTTCTATCATAGGGGCACCTTTCCAAGGTCCTCAAATCCCTTCGACTCAACAACCTTATGTTCAACATTTGTATGTTCAACAACCTCGTGTTCAATACCCGTATGTTCAACAACCTCACGTTTAATAGTTGTTTGTTCAACATACATGCGTTCACCAACCACAGATCCCATTGTCTAGAGTTTTGACCAACAAACAACCAAGTCCCCAACTGTAATATGGTCTCAATCCCTCATTGGGAAAATCTAGAATTTATCCTCTTAGGCCTGGTATTCCTTACCAGCAGCCCCAACAATGCCCTTATCAGCAACTACAGCAGGTACCCAACCTTTAGCTACAACAAGGACCATACCAACAACTCCAACGGGGACCTAACCCTCAGTTTCAACAAGGGACTAATCTTCAATGGCAACAAGGACAATTACAACACCTGTTGCAGGGGCCTAATCAACCACTGCAGCAACGCCCTTATCAACACCTGCAATAGGGGCCTACCAACCACTGCGGTAGGGGCATTAACAATGACTGTGTAGGGTCCTTACCAGCAACTACAGCAAACACCCCTTTACCAACAATATGGCCAATTTGGTTCATATGGTCAAAACCAACCCCAATGGGGGTAGAACTAATTCCAACAAGGTTGTAATACTCAGTTTAGTACTTATCAAAGACCATATACCCCGTACAACCCTCGGTTTCCATTTCTGGAAACATTGGAATTACTGGACGTGTTAAGACTTACAAATGATCCAATACTCCATTCCTCGTATTGGCCTCTAATTCCAACAAAAATTCCAGGATATTGTCTTAAAATTGAAGCAAAGGCTAGAGAAGACCCCTAAGCACACGTCATGACCTACCACCTTTGGTGTTTGTCCAACTCTTGGGTCGATGATTCTATCTGATTGTGTCTTTTTCAACATACTCTCATAGGTTCTGCCACGAAGTGGTACATCGAGCTTCCTCGAGGTGCCTTCCAAGACTTAAACTCTTTATCCATGGTTTTCCTTACCCACTTTCAATTGCATGTCTAGTATGAGACTGGAACTCATCTTCTAACATCATTGGAACAATCGATATCCACTCATATATCTGATAGCATTCATGAATGGAGACATAGACATCGTCTCATTAAATGTGAACTCTAGACGTTGGAAGCCCTTCATATGTTTCTGTCACAAAAGAATGATTTTCTCTCTGCCATATGAGGAATTGATCCTATGGATTCCAATTTGATTACCTTTGATCTGGAAAACCATGTTCCTCACTTGCTAGCTCAACTTCCTTTTCTTATTCAAGTTGTGGTTATAGGAAAGGTCATTCATCAGACCGTTGTTGATGAAGGTGCATCCACCTATATTGTGTCTATCTCGTGTTGGAAATCCATTGATTCTTGTCCTCTCAACCAGTCCCTAAATACTTTGGAAGCTTTTGATGGTAGAGGTTTCTGCCCATATGGTATTCTCAACGCCCTACCAATTCATTCGAAAGGAAAAACTCTTAATATGGAGGTCAAAATTTTGAACACGCCTCTCAATTACAACCTCCTGCTTGGTCGAAGTTGGGAAAATGCAATGTTTTGTGTAGTCTCTACTTTATTTCATGTGCTTCACTTTCCCCATCAAGGAAATATTGTCACAGTCGACCAGCTAGCATTATTTTCTGGGTTTTTCGACTAGAAATGTTCCTTACGTTGGGAAGTCAACCATACCTTATGAAAGTGTTGAAGTGGGTATTTTTAAAGAGTCCTCTTTGATGAGAAATTTTTCCCTTCCTCCTCCCTCTAGTATCGCTTTGGTTAATATGATCACATCTCATCACAACCCTTGGTTCATACCCAATCCTGATCATGTTGACTGATTTGGTGACACCATGCCTCTTAGCCCAATTTTAACAAGAATATCAAGTTGTTGTTTCAGCTTCCGTGGCTAGATCTCAAACTTTTGATCACTGGAGCACCATCTTAGACTCGTACTCACAATCCTCTTGGCTTGGTTCTCTGGATTTTGATGATCCTTGGGACAAGACTATTTCGACTGATGAAATCATTTCCTAAGTCATGTCACTTGATGAAACTCCTTGGAATGATACTCATCATCATTCCTCGTTTCTTCCAAGCCTTGTTGAGATTCCTACCAATCTATTAACTCTCGTTTCCCCTGTAACAATTGATACCCTTCAAACACCCATCTCGGTTCATGAGGTATTTTCGAAAGGAAACAACCATGCCCATCGACATCTATGTGAAAGAAGGGATCGTCGAAAACATTCATATTGGGTCCTCTTTTCTCCTGATGAGATTTAGATTTATAAGTCACTTTTCAAAGAATTTCGTGATGTCTTTTCTTGGTCATATGAAGAAATGCCTGACATTGATCCCAATATTGTGGAACATGAGATTCTTGCTTATACAGATGCAAGACCTATTCGATAACGTCCGTTTGGTCCACCCATGAAAGGAATATTTCGTAAAAGGCGAAGTTGAAAAAATTATCAAATATGTTATTTACCCCATCACGTTGACAAATTGGGTGTCAAATATCATTCTGGTAACTATGAAACAAGTAACCATTCGCATTTGTGTTGATTGTCGAGACATTAATCGCACCTCTCCTAAAGATAATTATCCAACTCCCTTTACCGACCAAATAGATGATGAATGTGTTGGGAGTGAATTTTTTTCTTTTATGGATGGATTCTATTGATATAACCATATCAATATCCTTCCCGTCGATCAACATAAAACAGCCTTTATGTATCCTATGGGGACCTTTGCCTAGAAAAAATTCTTGTTTGCTATCAAAATTTCTAGTGCTACCTTCGAGTGGGCTATGTCTTATGATTTCCACAATATAAAACATATCATCTAACCCTATCTTGATGATTTTACCTGCGCACTCTGCTAAGCATGTTGATCACCCAGCTCACCTTTGGGAGATTTTTCTCCAATGTCGACACTATAATATCCAGTTGAATCCTCAAAAATGTGTCTTTTGCGTTAAGTTTGGTCGTCTCTTAGGGTCCATAGTATCCAAGAAGGGCATTTGAATCGATCCTCTCAAAGTGGAGGCTATTTCCAATCTACCCCCTCCATCCTCGTTACATCAACTTCAGAGTTTGCAAGAGAAGGAAAAATTCCTCTGCCACTTCATCCTGAATTATGTTTATCTTACCAAGGTTTTTACTCGCTTATTTAAGAAAGGGATCCCATTCATTTGGGATGATGTTTCCCAATAGGATTTAGATGCCTTAAACACCACCCTCATTAGCGCTCCTTTATTGCGTCCCCCAAACTATCATCGCGACTACTTCATATACTTGGACGTCGCTAACAGTACCATTGCCATGGTTCTCATCTAGGAAGATGATAGTAGTGAAGGAAATGTAATATACTACTTAATTCGAAATAATTTTGACATTGAGACTTTGTATGCTCACATCGAGAAGTTGGAATTGGCAGCATTCCATGTTGTCCAATGCTTTGCTACTATATCCTTCTCTGTAAAACTATAGTGATATATGAATGCAACCCCATGAATTATATTTTGTCTCTTCAGTTGCTTGGGGGAAAATACTCCAAATGGATCGTTTTCCTGCAGGAGTTTGAGTTAGAATTTATTAAGGCTAATTCAAAGAAATCACTTTTTTTTGTTGAGTTTATTTGGACCCTTCCCTCTGAAAATGCAACTGTTGTTTCTGCTGAGTTGATTCTTGAAGAATATATCTTCCTCATTGGCACCCATGATACATGGTATGGATATATAATCATCTATATCCAAAATCAAACCTTTTGACCAGATTTTACTCGCTCTAAAAAATGATGAATTCGATACCAATCCCAACCCTATCGCATTGTTGGGGATATTTTATATCATTTTGATGTCGATTCCATTCTTCAACGGTGCTTATATCATGAGGAAGATGAGAAATATTTAAATGACTACCATTCTTGGAGCCTGTGGTGGTCATATGTCAGGTTATGCCACAACTCAGAATATCCTTCGCGTCAATTACTTATGGCCCACGATTTTCAAGGATTGCATTCTTGCAGTCCAAAAGTGTCATGCTTCCTAAATTTTTAACCGGAAAATGTGATCCCCAACTACTCCCCTACACCAAGTTATCACCGTTGGCCCATTTTCAAAATGGGACATTGACTTCATAACATGTAACCCTCACTCAGTCGAGGGGCATGGGTAAATCATAGTTCCTGTGGACTATTTCACTAAATGGGTCGAGGCGATGCCTACATACAATGTTGACGGTGAAACTATGACTCAATTCCTGTTCAATCACGTTATCGCTTGGTTTGGTGTTCCTCAAGCCATCGTCACCTACCATGACTCCCATTTCCAAAATTATATGATGACAGAACTTACTGTCAAGTTAGGGCTACATCACGAGATATCTACTCCCTATTATCCACAGGCCAATGGCCAAGTTGAAGCAGTTAACAAGGTTTTAGCTACTATGCTTAAACGAACTATTGGAATGCACAAAAATAACTACCATCTTATGCTCTTTTCGACTTTATGGGCATAATGAACCGCTACCAAGACAACGACCAAATTCAAACCTTTTCAATTAGTGTATGGTCTGGAAGCTACTCTCCCTATTGAATCTGAAATTCCTTTATTAAAACTAGTTGTCAAATTATTCCCTAGTACTTCATCTGAGGAGGAGTAATTGCTTCATCTGGAACATCTCGATGAGACTCATCGAATTGCCTCTTTTTCGCTGAGACTCAGAAAAGATGAGTTAAAGTGAAATGTGACAAATTCATGATCCCTCATGTATATGTTGAAGGTGACTTCATCCTTTTATATGATCAAGCTTGTGATAAATTGGGTGTTGGGAAATTCGAACCTATGTGGCACATACCCTATATTTTTAAACGAGTATTACAAAAGGGTGCCTATGAGCTAGTAGATTATGAAGGAAATCAACTGGTTGAGCCCCACAATGGGTTCTAACTCAATAATTATTATGCTTGATTTCGCATGAGTTCTTTGTATATTAGTGTGTGTTTCAATAGTGTGCAGTTTTTTGGTGTGCTTTGTTTTCCTTTTTTGCAAGCATGGGAAACATTCATTTTCAACAAATACATTAGAAAATTACATTTCAGATAGACATCTATGTAACATGTAAAAGAAACCATGGCATAAATGAACATTAACTGGCATCTAAAAACATGTATATATAGAGAGATAGTTTTCAATAAGTGTGATACATCAAAAAATAAAAATCAGTGTTCTGAGACACATGGCTTCTCAAGCCTACATAAGTGCATAAAATAAAACCAAATATACATGTCTATCCTTTGACATGACGCTCATGATAACATGTAACCACCTTGACAACTCGACCTAACAGTCAACGTAGTCTGGCTGATACCCATATTGTATGTCTATGATATTGTAATGAAATATCATCAACAGAAGCATAATCATGAATGCCTCTAGTTAGAGCTAACAATTTGCACTCCGCCTCAACTATAGTGTTGGCCCCCTCATCATAAAAATCAACCTCTATCTAGCGAAAAACCCTCTGTTCTATCTGAGACAACCCTGGAGGTCTCACTGGTCCAACCTCTGCAAACAATCATAAGTTAAAATCTCAGTACACGATATTAAAAAAAAAAAAAAAATCAAAAAATTTAAAAACAATTCTTACTTGATTTTTCCCACTGTCCTCTCAGTGGTAGAGGTAGATATGGATATCCTTTGAATTCAGCCCCTAGATATGCCCAATCATCGATAGCGATAAGATGCTGTCGAATTCATAGGAATAAGGCAGGAAGGAAAGAAATTTTTTTCCCACCTCCATGACGAGGCATCAACTCACTCCATCTCATAATTCATGGATCCCTCAGTGCAGGAGGTCCCACCTCTATCCACTGACATCGAAACAATGGTACCCTCTTTAAGAAAAGAGTCACCAAAATCGACCCATAACCAAATTGTTTCAGCCTTATGTTCTTACACTTTGTGAGTGGGTCTTTCATGTTAATGAGAAACCCCTCACACCAATTGAACATTGTTGGACTCATACATTCCACTTCATACTGAAAATGGGATTTTATTGCCTCATGCAAGGTCTGCACTCCCGCCACTCATGCAATTGTGTAAAGGACAATCCTCAGAGCAGGGTCATTGACAATTTTAATGTCAAACCATCCGCTTTTGGTCTTCTGAGAACCATGACTACAGTGTTTAACAATTAGCATCTATGTGCTCTCACTGCCTAGTCTAGCACTTGATAACTAGACCGGTTGTCCCCTCTTGGAAAAAACAGTGATGAAATATATATTTTAGACACATCAATCTCCAAGTCCTAACCACCAATCACAAACATTTGGTGGTCAACATCCCATCATATCACAAGATATTGTAATAGATCCACTTGGGATTGAATCCTGGGTGTCTAGAAGAATTTGAGAAAACTGCAATTTCACAACGCTCTTATGCAGTTCTTGTTGAAAATGCAACAAGATGATGGAGCTTAGTGAAATGAAGTTGCCTTCACTAAGTGGGCCCGCAGGCTATTTTTGGCGCAAAGTCTATTTTTAGACTATGTCTACTTTTAGACATATGGATCATGGTCTATGAGTTGCAGGATGCTATTTATGGATGATTGGTCGAGTTGGTAAAAATATATGGACCTTTATTTTTAGACATTGGGCGGTTTCTATTTTTAGACTGCCGAGCTAAAAATAGAACAGTCAAATATTATTAACCCTTAATAATATTTAGACTATAAACATTATCTTTTCCTCTTGGAGCACTTCAGTTTGATGCTTAGATGTGGCACATGCAGCTGACAGAAGGAAATACGCTTTTCCTAAGGGTTAGTTGAGCTATTGCATGGTTGACTTCAGTTAGAACTCATGTGGCAGAGTTTGGTGGAGTTGATGAGACAGTTGGTGGAGTTGTGTTCTGTTTAACTTAGTTGAACTAGTTGTATTTAGTCTAACCGAAAAATACACTAGTGATGAGTGGTGTGAATTAATTATTAATTAATTCACTAATTATTAACTCATAAATCAACTAAAGAACACATCAGTTAACTGCAATGCATGGACAGTTCAGTGGAGACCAGTGTTAGAGGTGGGTGAAAGGGTGAGTTTGCTATCAGTTGTGACTATTGGCTGTGCATGAGATTTGCACACACATTGATGGAGATTGCCAATGAGGATTGCACAGTTGGAGCTAGTGGGATTCGAACTTGGATCTCACTCATTACTCACTTGGATTGCGCAGTAGAGGCAGGCAGACTTGTGGAGGAGATTTGAACCTGTGACTTGTTCATCTTCATAACTAGTTTTGTGTGTAGCATTGAGATAGTGCTGAGAGCTGTGAGAGCTTTGTACTATGTATTTTTACATGTTCTCTATCATTATAATATACAGATAGTTGGGGGTTTTCAGCTATTGCTTTCCCCATTACATATTGTGTTGATATGTGTGCTTGATTATGTTTTAATGAGCGCATGCGACTGCTTTCTATTTCTGCATATTGATGATCAATTGTAGAAGAGGTTATGTATTATGCATGAAGCTTAAATAGTGTGTAATTAGGATAATCTCGGTGAATAATTCAGAAAATTATTCAAATTTCTACATGGTATCAGAGGGAAGAATTGATCATCAGGATCTATTACAGTGATTGCAATTATTTCGGTAGACAGAGTCTGGAACGGGCCAGGTAGCCTCTGGATCCATCCTTTCCTTGAAAGGTGATATATCCAGTAAATTCCCTTACAATCGATCTCTGTGCTAGAAATAATTTTTTCTCACAGATCTAGAAGCAGCTGAGTTTTGAGCTTGGAATTCGAATTTTTCAGCAGTTTGTTTTCTTGGTGCCGGAGTTGAAATGTCTTTCAACGATTTGCGACTGGAATATTCCCTTGAGGGTAGTTTGAATTATGTTGCATGGAAGGACAGAATGGAGGCGGTATTAGATGATAACGGGCTGAAGGAGTTCATAGATGTTGAGATCCCAAAGCCTACTGATGCTGCTCAAGTTGAAGCTTGGCAAAAGAAGATGGCGAAATGTCGAAGGATTCTGTTGGAGGGCGTGAAGGATCACATTGTATCCAGCCTGCATGGAAAATCTTCTCCATATTTGATGTGGAAAGCGTTAACAGATCTATTCCAGAGCAAGAGCGACCAAAGAAAGTTGGCGCTCAAGGATAAACTCAGAAACATTAAGATGGAGAAAGGCGACAGCATCGCCAAGTACCTCACGAAGTTCACTCAATGCAAAGATGAGATGGGAAGTGTGGGGGTGACTGTCGATGATGAGGACTTGGTGGACCTGGCTCTCCTTGGTCTTCCGAAGAGTTGGCATTCCTATCAGGACTCTGTCAATGGTCGGAAGAAGTTGCCGGGATGGGAGCGACTTTGGTCAGATCTCATGCAAGAGGAGATAAAACGAACTACCAGGGACGGATCTTCATCAAAGGCATCTGATGAAGAAAATTGCGCTTTGGCTGCCAAAACAAAGAAGGGGAAGAGAAAGAAAGCTTCTCAGTCTGGTGTGAAAGGCAAGAATCAAGACATGTCCAAGGTGAAGTGCTTTCACTGTCACCAACACGGACATTATGCCACAAATTGTCCGCAGAAGAAGAAAAATAAGCATGCTACTGGATCTGCAGCGGGAGAGGCATTGGCCTCCCAGTTCGAGCTGGATTTTTCACTGATCGCATGCTTGGTCTCAAGTGTGATGGGATCAGTATGGTTCTTGGACAGTGGTGCGTCATTTCACATGACCGGAGATCGGGATTTGTTTTCGTATCTCGGAGAAATATCTCCAGAGTGTACACGAGAGGCGATGATGGTAGATACAAAGGTGACCAGACTTACTCATTTCCTTCGAGAAGGAGTCTGGTACTATAGTAAACCTTCATTGAAGGAAGTATCGTATGTTCAGGAATGGCTGAAGAATCTGATCTCCGTATGATGTTGGAAGACTAGTGGGTATGATGTGGTCTTTGGTCAAGGAAAAGGATTGCTGGGCAAAGCAGACAACCTGAGAGACCCTGTGAAGATGTGGGTTCTGAGTCACAAACCTTATCGATTGGTAAGTAGATGAATACAAGCAAAGAAAAAGAATGGCATGCAAGGTGGAAGGAGTGGTGAGCCGGGATGATGGCGAGCTGTGGCACCGGAGATTGGGCCACCTTCACCATGGAGCTTTGAAGATACTGCAGCAGATTTCTACTGGGCTTCCTAAGGGCACTCTTGCGCAGTCAGATCAGTGCAAGGGGTGTACCTTGGGAAAATTTGTGAAAGCCACCTTTCACGAGAAGGATAGTCGCGCCACGATGATCCTTGAGAGAATCCACACAGACGTGTGTGGACCTTTCTCAGTAGCTTCAACAGCAAAGCACAAGTACTATGTGATCTTTGTTGATGATTTCTCTCGAAAGTGTTGGATCTTCTTCATGCAGAAGAAGAGAGACATACTCAAAGTTCTATGAGTTCAAGGCGTTGGTTGAGAAGGAATCGGGGAAGCATGTGAAGGCTCTTAGGAGCAACAATGGTGGTGAATTCATCTCTGCTGAATTTAAGGACTTTTGCAGCGCAGAAGGGATTCGGAGAGAGCTCATCGCACCCCATAACCCACAGCAGAACGGGGTGGCTGAGCGAAAGAACAGAACGATCGTGGGTGCTGCACGGGCGATGTTGCATGATCAGGGCCTTCCCATACACTTGTGGGCTGAAGCATGCAACACTGCGGTTTATGTGCAAAACCGTTGTCCTCACAGGATACTTGGCATGAGTACACCCGAGGAGGTGTTTTCTGGGTAAGAGACCCGATATTTCCCATTTGAGGATTTTTGGTTCACCTGTCTACTTTCATGCGACGAAGGATGCCAGAAAGAAGTTGGATCCGACCGTAGAGGTTGGAATATTTGTGGGGTACACTGATACACCCCACAACTATCGTGTGTATTTGCCATACAGTCGCAAGACTGTTTTGTGACGGGATATCAAATTTCAGGAGGAGAAAGCCATGCAGTGTTCGCTTGAGAGGGAGCCACACTTGCATGCAGATGAGGAGCTATTAGTTCCTAAGGGATGAGCTTCCGGATGTGGATCAGCCACAAGAGGAAGTTCATGGAGTGGAAGAGACCACTCATGCAGCGCCAACCATTAGAGGGCGCAAGCGCACTACAGAATCTGAGCGACTGGCTCGAGATGCAAAGAAGGTTGTAGGACCACCTACATCACAGCGCAGACAGAGACAGTTACCGGACCGATACACTGGATACATGGCTCTTATGAGAAAATGTGTCGTGACAGAGCCATCCTCTTTCGAGGAAGCTGTGGAGGATCCCGCATGGGTAGATGCCATGGTGGAAGAGTATGATTCGATTGTCAGAAACAATGCATGGGAGATTGTCCCAAGACCGGAAGGGAAATCAGTGGTGGGTTCGAGATGGATCTACAAAGTGAAGCAGGCGGCTGACGGGAGTGTGGAGAAGTACAAGGCAATATTTTTTGCCCGAGGCTTCTCACAGATAGAGGGGATCGATTATGAGGAGACCTTTGCACCTGTCGCAAGGTATTCTTCCATACGGACGATCTTAGCTCTCTCAGCGTAGATGGGGTGGCACATTCATCAGATGGATGTGAAGACTGCGTTCCTCAACAGAGTCATTGAGGAGGAGGTGTACATAGAGCAGCCCGAAGGTTTCAAGATCTTCAACAGGAGTCGCATGTGTGCAGATCAAGAGCATTGTATGGGTTGAGCAAGCACCCTCGTGCTTGGTACACAGGGATAGACAGTTATTTCACCAGACTTGGATTCTCCAAGAGTGAGGCGGATCCTAACCTGTACCATATTGTGGTGGAGGGGAAGTTTCTGATCATTGTACTTTATGTAGATGATCCGATTTTGACGGGTGATGAGCTGTTGATACTTTCATGCAAGGAGGATCTTGCTAGAGAGTTTGAGATGAAGGACTTGGGCCTCCTTCATTATTTCCTGGGATTGGAAATCTGGCAGCGCAGTGGTGGACTGTTTTTTTCTCAGGGTAAGTATGCCCGGGAGATACTGGAGAAGTTCAACATGCATGACTGCAAGCCTATTGATACTCCTCTTCCTGGAGGTTGGAGGAAGGAGGATGCTACTTCAGCGGAGGTAGTGGATGCCACTGTTTATCGACAGTTGGTGGGGTCGCTTATGTATCTAGTCAATACACGACCCAATATATGCTATGCTATTAACCAACTTTCGCAAGCTATGGTTAAGCCTACCAAGATCTTCTGGAAGGCAGGCAAGCATGTATTGTGTTATCTTAGAGGCACATCAGGATATGGTCTATGGTACAGACAGGAGGATGAGGTGAAGCTATGTGGCTTCACGGATGCAGATTGGGCAGGGAGCCCAACGGACCGAAAGAGCACATCTGGAGGGATCTTTAGTATCAGGTCGACAGCAGTTTCCTGGTACAGTAGGAAGCATATATCCGTGGCACTCAGTTCCGCGGAGGCCGACTACATGGCAGCAAGCTTGGCTGCATGCGAGACTATTTGGATGAGGAAGATTCTGGTCGGATTGTTCGGGTCGCATTTGGAGCCTACTATGATTTATTGTGATAAACAGAGTTTCATTAAACTCTCGGCTAATCCAGTATTTCATGATAGATCCAAACACATCGACATCAGGTACCATCATATCAGAGATTGTGTGCAGCGGAGAATCATGTTACTTTCATATATTCCCACAGAGGATCAGGATGCTGACATCTTGACGAAGGCGCTCACCAGGAGAAAATTCGAATTCCACAGAGGCAGGATAGGGGTTGCAGATAATCCATATCTTGTTGAGAGGGAGCGTTGAAAATGCAACAAGATGATGGAGCTTAGTGAAATGAAGTCGTCTTCACTAAGTGGGCCCGCAAGCTATTTTTGGCGCAAAGTCTATTTTTAGACATATGGATCATGGTCTATGAGTTGCAGGATGCTATTTATGGATGATTGGTCGAGTTGGTACAAATATATGGACCTCTATTTTTATACATTGGGCGTTTTCTATTTTTAGACTGTCAAGCTAAAAATAGAACAGTCAAATATTATTCACCCTTAATAATATTTAGACTATAAACATTATCTTTTCCTCTTGGGGCACTTTAGTTTGATGCTTGGATGTGGCACATGCAGATGACAGAAGGAAATACGCTTTTCCTAAGGGTTATTTGAGCTATTGCATGGTTGACTTCAGTTAGAACTCAAGTGGCGGAGTTTGGTGGAGTTGATGAGACAGTTGGTGGAGTTGTGTTCTGTTTAACTTAGTTGAACTAGTTGTATTTAGTCTAATTGACAAATACACTAGTGATGAGTGGTGTGAATTAATTATTAATTAATTCACTAATTATTAACTCATAATTCAACTAAAGAACACATCAGTTAACTGCAATGCATGGACAGTTCAGTGGAGACCAGTGTTAGAGGTGGGTTAAAGGGTGAGTTTGCTATCAGTTGTGACTATTGGTTGTGCATGATATTTGCACACACATTGATGGAGATTGCTAATGAGGATTGCGCAGTTGGAGCTAGTGGGATTCGAACTTGGATCTCATTCATTACTCACTTGGATTGCGCAGTAGAGGCAGGCAGACTTGTGGAGGAGATTTGAACCTGTGACTTGTTCATCTTCATAACTAGTTTTGTGTGTAGCATTGAGATAGTGCTGAGAGCTGTGAGAGCTTTGTGCTATGTATTGTTACATGTTCTCTATCATTATAATATACAGATAGTTGGGGGTTTTTAGCTATTGCTTTCCCCATTACATACTGTGTTGATATGTGTGCTTGATTAGGTTTTAATGAGCGCATGTGACTGCTTTCTATTTCCGCATATTGATGATCAATTGTAGAAGAGGTTATGTATTATGCATGAAGCTTAAATAGTGTGTAATTAGGATAATCTCGGTGAATAATTCAGAAAATTATTCAAATTTCTATAGTTTTGGTTTCGAGTTGCTTCTCGATCTTCTGCTTCATGGCCTCTTTCTTTCCATTCTATGGCCATATTTCTATTGTAAAACATCAATTAATAAGGATTAATAACCTTTGTTGGAATAATTTTGGCAAGAAATTAGCATAAATTTGAGTATTCATAAAAAAAATTTAGCTCTCGGCATCAGCGCTTCTGCTCATAAATTTTTACGTGCTAGTACTTTAAGGGCCAGGGGGATCAATGCGGACCCGACGAGTAAATACCACGTTGGTCGTCCAGGAGCCCTAATTTTTCAAGGGCTTCCTAAGCACATGAAAAATGGCTAATAATGTTAAAAAACATAGGCAAAATGCAGGCAAAAGAAAGAGCTCTTACTTGCAACAAACAGTTCTGTGAATGGTGTCCTGGATTGATCGAATGGTGCACTTGAATTTCAGAGAAAAACAAGGGAAAAATGATTTTCACAGTTTGAAAATGGTAAAAATGATTTTTGATTTTACTTTTCAACTATTAAAAGTCTTTTAACAAATATTTTTAATATAAAAATGATTTTTACCATTTTATAAAGTATTTTTACCTATAATTTTATATTTTTCTCGATCACAATGGCGTTTGCTTGCATGTGTAGGAGCAAGAAATATTGAATCAATCTTGTTAATTGGTGACCTATGAGGCATCTTTTATCGATTTTTTTGACTCATGAGAAAAAACAAAAAAGGAACCCCCCTTGAGTCATCTTTAAGCTCTTTTCTGACTCTCAAAAAATGAAAATATTTTCCAGCACTTGCCCTTTTGAGCTCATTAAAATAAATGAATCGACGTCGTCTCAGTATAGATTTACCCATTTTTCTAGATACGATTGACTAATTATGAAAAAGGAATGCCTTAGTCAAACATGACTAAGAATTTCTCTTAGATATTGTTTTCTACCTTTTTGGATTCGAGGGACTATCCACGAAAAGGGATCTTTGGAATTTTCTTTTTTGGTTATTTTAAAAACTCTCTAAACATGAAAAATATATCGAGTTACCCCTCAATCGGACTCATAAAAATTAAAATACAAAGGAATTTTCACCATGACAAGACCGAGCTACTCCTTCCTAGGGCTCATTAAACTTACTAGGATGGATTCATCCGAAGGGTGAACTTATACGCTAATCATATGGTAGCCTCTGCTTGGTTAATGTGTAAAAAACAGCAGAGTACTCACGGAAAGAGGGGGGATGGAAGTAAAGTATGTCTTGTATTTGGTATTGAAGGCAGCATGTCGCTCTTGAACATGACACTTATCTGCATCTCGTGTCGGGTTTGGGTTATCCTCTCTTTGTCACTTTCATTCTTGGGTTTGGGAAACCAATTTTCCTCCCATTCTATCATATCCTATTGTCACCATGACAATTGATCCCATTTTGAGTCAAACATTTCCAACATCCAGAGTCGTGTTGCCGATATTTTCAAGAGAAGTCCTATCTGCAAAAGGAAAACCTTTCAAGCTTATCTGAACCTCTCTACAACAATCTTGAATCATTCCTATCTACCTTGATAATTCCTATGTTTCACATCAATGATGTGGGAAACATTATGGCCCTCCTTCGATAGATTGCTTCTTGTCGACATCAACTCATTATCTAGGAAGTTAATCTAGAAACTCCCTTTCAATACCTTGGAGCTTGCATGCCTAAATGGCAAGTTCTTCTCGTTTGACGATAGATTCACATCATTGGACTTAGATCGAACGATTCTGCAAGTGCTCGAATTCAACTCCCTTATTCACGCTTGTATATTGTGTTGTTGTACCTTGAGGTCCATTGTCATTATTGGTGGTTTTTGTCATGCTTGTTAATGGTTTACATAATTGAACGATAATCAGGAGGTTTCAACCATGTTCAACATCAGCCCATATACGCACATGGTTAGATTTGTACATTGGATGAATCGAGATAGAGGTGAAGACCCCGGATCACATATGTTTGAATCCAAACTGCGTGGAGTATTCATGATTGTCCACATTGTTATCACTAAGTTGGTACAGATGGGCTGCTCCACTAGAAAACCTAGAGTAACTCTTTCAAACCAACTTTGACTAAAAATTAGCCTCTTCAGCCTGAGAGGTATCTCTCAAAGTAACTATGGTTTTTTAAATTGTAATTCAATCAGATGACTAACTCTGTGATATTGTATTGAATGTATTTTTTTGCAGGTGAAAAATGTAAATGATTTACTACCATTGGGCTTATGGAGTCAGTGTTAGGAAATTCAATGATAATGGCTCTCCTTGTGGGAGCTGAGGCATGTAGATGTTTCAATGATAGGACAACACACACATAAAAATATACAATAGCTTAATGTTCAAAGCAAGTCAAAGCATGAAGAACATGAATTCATAGTAATTGAAACATCAAGATATTGAAATAAAAATATTACGAGATATAGGACAAATGCTCATTGAAACACCAAAAGAATCTCAGGTGAAGAAGAAAAAACAGACACTGTACATTACTGATCATCAAAAATTTACAAATTGGTAGTGTAGAATAACATTCTCCAACACTATATCCTTCGAAGTATTGCCTATTAATAGGCTTTAGTCAATTACATTGGATCTGCCTACATGGCTAGATCACCGAACTATTTGTTTTGACACCTCACCTAACAATATACTAGATACCTGGAAATAAAACAGACACCTAATGAATTTAGACTTAGAACCTATTATGACTCTATCTCTTATTTATTACATTCACTAACTGTAGAACTGGATAATTACATAATTAATATCCAAGGCTCGAGTGGCACTTACCATAATCAAACATAAATACCCCCACTAGATTTAGAAACCAATCACTCTACTTTTAAGGAAAATAATATCATGATATTTGATCATTGTATTTATGTTGAGCTGGAGAAAAATACAAATTTATCGAGTAGAAAATTTATGTTGGAGTGTTCCACTGATACTCTTTAAACCCTCCACGTGGCTGGCTGACCTTTAATACACCTTCAAAATACCAAAATGCTACCAAATGCTACTCCCTGTAGAAATAGAGTAAAACAGGAAATTTTGTAGCAGCTCCACTTCACCTATCTATGCCAAATTTTAGCCTTCTTCTCTTATTTGTATGTGTTGGTTATACAAAATGAGTTAAATAAAAATTTCCCTCGTCTTTGATTTTGCCTAAAACTGTGATTTTTTACAAAAAGTCACCTATAGGGATTTCGTAGTGAAATCTGGGCTTCAAGCCTGGGGTTCGCTACGAAATTGCCTAATTTGCAGAAAAACACAAAATTTTCCCTTTTCTTCAAAATTTCATTTTTAAATCTGAAAATGTTGATTTCTGAGTGGTGGAAAAACATCAAAAAGATGATAGGTCTATTCCTCAAGCTTTGGGAACTTATTCTTTGGCAGTAGGAGGCTACATCTCTTCAAGCTCATTTATCACTTTCATTTTAAGTCCTCTTTTCTTCAGTTCTAACGGTATCATCTCCATTTTATCCTCTAACTCTTTGACCTGAATTTTAAGCTTCTTCCTTTAAAAATGTAACCATAAGTTTGTTTGTTTGTTTTTTTTTTTTTTTTAATATTTCAGGTGTTTTTCATTACCCTTCTCAAAGGAAGTTTCCTTTTCAGAAACTTCTTGGCATTAGTTAGTGATTCATCATATTGGTTTAGTTGATCATTTACTTCTTATTTGAAATCTTTCATTAGATTTATGTCTGCCTTGGCCTCCTGTAATTCTAACTTGATCTCAATGACCTCTTCTTTGGCCTCTCTTAACTGCTCCTTTAAGACCTGTACTTCACATTTTTCCATGATCTTCTCTTTTCCTTTCCTTTTCACAAAAACCTCTTCTGCTACTGGAGATAAGTCAATAATATCTTCTATTATAGGTTTCTTGCCTTTGTCAATATCCTCTATCTTATTATTTTCCATGACACCCTTTGCAAGTTGCAACCTAGTAAGTGGTTTCCTTAGCTGAAATAAGAAACCTGCATGTTCTCCTGCAAAATCAAGATTTTTAACGATCTTACCTTTCTTTTTATTCTTGTCACCTTCAATGTCTTCAGCTCTGACAACTGGAGTCTCCTCAATATCTATAGCTTGAAGGATTTCTTCAAGGTTTCCATTTCCAATAGTTTGACTTCTGGTTATCCTCCCGTGACCATGCTTATTGATCATTTGGTTATTGCTTATAGGTGAAGGTTGTGGGATTTCTGCCTCTTGTATGGGTTTTGTTTCAACATCCATTGGCTCTAGGATAGGCTCTATCTCTTCTTCATTTACACCTTTTGTCCGAGCTAGATATATATCATTTTTATTTGATGGATTTGTTAGGTAAATTGACTGGGGGTTAGAGTCAAGGTTGACCAGTTTAAACAATTGGGTAGTTTTGGGGCACATGGTATTGTTCACCCATGGTTTTCGGCTCATGATATTGCATGTAATGGAGCGTATAAAAGGATCGGAAGACTTCATTGTAAGGTAGGCCTGGATGTGAGCGGTGAAGGCTCACTTGGCTGGATTGGTCAGGGTTTTTGGCCAAGGCTAATGAAATTTCATTAGGATGGGTTTTCCCCGGAGTTTGGGGTTTTTTCCCGATTAAAAATATTTTTTTATGTTTATGATTTGTTGCTGGTTATGTTTAATTATTCCTCTCGGTAATTATTTATGTTCTCTGAAGCCAATATGGCTCTAATACCAAATGAAGAAATAATTTATTGGAGAATATAAATAATTATTTAGATGAATAATAAAACATAACCAACGGGAGTAGCTTTTGGCTTTAGGGTTTTCTTATGTGTCACTGAATCAACTTCATAACCACTGAGGAAAAGGAAAGTAGCCCAATCTCTGTTTAATTTCTTCAATTCCTCCAGCACTAGGATTTTAATCAAATCATGGTGGAATATTGATGTCTCACTACCTTCAGCCCTGGCTTGAACCTTATCAACCATTTTCCCTAAGCTCCTAAACAAGAAGAAGGGAAGGTCAAGAGACTGCTTACCATTGAAGTGCAATAGAAGCCTGAAATGGTACAGGTAAACCATATGAAATCTCCCCTCACAAGTAAAGTACTTTTGGATCACAAACAATAGTTTGGAATAATTCTCCTTCATATAACTCCTTGGAATCCCAGATGCCATGCCAGCTCCAATGTGTTCTGGTTTTACAAATTCTTCACAACTCTTCATATTGAATTTAATGGCTTTGAACCATTCTTCACCCTCTCTTGGTATCTTTTTGGCTTGAGAAATGGTCTCAGGTGACACTGTAAAATTTATAACCCCCACCTTTGAAGTTGTGCTTGTGAAATTTACTGCAAAATCCTTTCAAATTTGAGCATGAAATCCTTGAAGTTTCTGATAGAGTTTAAGGCATTCGACATTGTTGAATGCTTCTACAAAATTGGGGTCTTCAATGAGTAGCTTGAGGTCCATGGGTTCATATCTCACACAAGAGTCTCCCTCGTTTACTTTCTTCCCATAGCCATATTATTTTATAACGATGTTGCCTTTTTAGCTATGACACCTACAAAAATAAAACCGAATAGAAAGTTTCTTATGGTGGGACTAAGCTTCTCAGAGATGATAATGGACTGATGCATGAAAAACTCGAACAACAGATGACAGAGAGGTGCTTTGGGGATAAGTTTTAAATATGGAATTTGAAAGTGGAGAGCATGATGACAAATGTGGGAGTGAAAGATAATGATGAGGGTATTTACGCTTTTGCATGCTTGGGTGATCACAATAACATATTATATGACCTTACCTTTATCCCTAACAATTAGAAAATTGAAAACTCATCATCCTATATTTTGGTGCAAAAAAACATGATTTTGGAACGTATTAAGTTATAAACCTGGCAGATTCGCTACGAACTAGTCAGGTGATTCTGTAGTGAAATCTATCAGTTTTCATTTATATTCATTGTAGAATCGTGAAAAAGCAGACAGGTGGACATCACCTTGATTTCAAACCATGCATGTGAACCTAAGATGGAACTTGATAGATATGACTAAGATGACATGACTAATGGAGTGTTTTAGACTTCGGATAAAGACTTTTTTAATGAACTTCTCATCAATTTCATGGACCAACAATATGAGACAAAATGAAACCTAGGTGAGTGACCCTAATCAAAAATTTAAAATTTAGGTGTGATAACACACGATCCTTTCTATACAGATAATTGTGACCATGTTGTGCATCCATACATATGATGTTGTCTAGTGGGATGGTCGTGCCCATGCCATAGATTCATGTGTTATTTTTATGCCTATTCAGCAGTGTCCTATAAGGAATATTTATATCAAATATATCACATATTGTATTTTGTTTTGATATGCAAGTCTCCCGACGGTGGTTTTCCAAATTCCTTGCCTTGAATGATAAAGAACTTCAACCATCACTTCTCATTCTGCTTTCATGCTTTAGGGAGCATCTGTTACACAGTATTTTGTCGCATTTTCTATTCCCTATCCAAAGTGTCTTCCTTTGTGTCACTCATGACACAAATGTCGCAAAGAAACAAAATCTATGAAAACATGTTCACCATGAATAGCATGCTCAAAACATCCCTGAATTAATGGAGAACCAGCGGATTAGAAAAATTCTGGAGATATATTGTAAAAACCCTAATTTTATACCCTAGTGTGGTTCTCCCCTATATTCTCTCGCACTTGTCACCCTGTGCATAACTGGTAAACAATGCTAGAAACATGGGAATTAAAGTTAAAATTCATGTTGTTCCTCTTCAAGTAGGTTCTCCAAAAATGGAGCAGAAGCTTCTTCCTATAGAAGTATCGAGAACAAAATTCTGGTATCAGTTGGCTAGAGATTGAGTCGAGTTCTCCCATTTTGAGTCCTTGATCCTACCTTTGATCATTTTCCCCTTAAGATGTGGACCTTCCTCCCTCTTTTATGGATTCTTAACCTCTTCACCTTCCCTATAAATTAATTCCATGCCTTCCCCAAATAGTTGGTCATTGTTGATTTCCTTTCTAGTGCTCAAATGCGCCTAAACATTGTCAAAATTCCAAGGAGAAGGAGTGCTTTAACTCTTTGGCGTGGACTTGTAAACTCGTCTTGAAGGAGGTGTTATGAAACCAGCTCCAAAAATAGAATAAAAGAGATATCAACGCCTTATAAATAATCCACTTCGAGGGCGCAACCTCCAATACATTACATAAATGAACAATTCTTGGATGCTACAAATGACAAAACCTCCTTCTATATATAGGAGTCCATGGGATCACAATATAATCCTAGCCAACCTAACAATAATAATTTAAGGGCACAATAATAACAATATTGGGGTTACAGGGGTACAAAAATAACAATAAGGGGGTTACAGTAACAACAATAAGGGATTATACTAGTAATATAGGGACCTAACATACCCCTATCCTTCAAAAAAGTGTTGTTCTCAACGCTTGAGTAGCTCTGGATGCTTCCGTATAAAATTCTCATCCTACCATGTAGAATATTTGGTGGGTAAGTTATTCCACTTGATGAGATACTCTGAAATTGATCGATTTCGTAACTATCGACTTCTTGTTTTCGTCACTACTTCAGGTTCCAATATGATTTTTCCTTCCTCATCAAATTCTGGCAATATTGTTTGAACTGGAAGTTTGGCACCTATAACCTTCTTTAAGCATGAAACATGGAAAATTGGATGCACTCGCGAAGAAGTAGGAAGCTCTAATTTTTATGCCATAGTACCAATCTTTAGCAACACCTTGTAAGGACCATATTACCTTGGAAATAATTTATTATCCTTCTTATCTTGCTTGAGGGAAATTTGTTTGTATGGTTATAGCCATAAAAATACCCAGTCTCCTACATCAAAACTTCTCTCGTTGCGATGTTGATCTACCTATTGTTTCATTTGATTTTGTGCCAAATTTAGGTTATCCTTTAAGAGTTGGAGAACTTCATGTTGATGATCGATGTGATCTTCCACTACTTGAACCTTAGAATTTTCTCTTAAAGATGATGTGATATATGGTGGATGATATCCATAAAGTGCCATAAATGGGGTCATTTTTTCTGCAGTATAGAAGGAAGTGTTATACCACCATTCAGTGAGAGGTAATCATTTGACCCATTGTGTTTGCTTATCAGATACAAACAACGAATATATCCTTCCAAACATTTATTCACTATCTCAGTTTGACCATCGGATTGAGGATGATAAGATGAGCTATGAGCTAGTTGAGTATCCAAACAAGAAAATAATCCCGTCCAAAAATTTCCAATAAAAATGGGATCTCTGTCACTTATAATAATCTTTGGGTTTCCATGTAGCTTTTGAATTATTTCCATAAATGCAGTAGCAACTGTACTTGCTTTAAATGGATGAGATAATGCACAAAATTGTGCATACTTGGTAAGTCTATCAACTACCACCATGATGACACTCTTTCCTTCGGACTTAGGTAAACCTGTGATTAAATCCATTCAAATATCCTCCCAATGTTGACTTGGAATGGATAGAGGTTGTAGAAGACCTGAGGGTCTTAATTGTCTCAACTTTATTTTGCTAGCAAACCAAACATTCTGCCACAAACTTTTGAATATCAGATTTAAGACCATCCCAAAAAAAATCTTTCTTCACCCTGTGGTAAGTTTTTAAAAATCATGAGTGTCCTCCTAAAGGAGAAGTGTGCAATTCCAAAAGAATATTTTGTTTTAGTTGGGAATTCTTACAAATATATAAGCGATATTTGTACCATAAGGAATCATTTTTCCAACTAAATGTATCAGATGTACTAGGATCTTATTGCAACTTTTGAATGAGTGTCCACACTTCTCCATCCTTCTTCCATTCATCCCTTGCTTTGGTTATCCAATCTGGTTGGATAATATAAATGGAACAAAGCAATGCTTCCACCTCTTCATCCTTTCTTGAGAGTGCATCTACGACAACATTTAGCTTCCCTTTTTTGTAGATGATTTCAAAGTCATAACCCAACAACTTTGTGACCCATTTTTGATGCTCTTCTGAAGATAGTATTTGTTACAAAAAGTTTTTAAGACTATCATGATCATTTTTTACCTTGAAGTGTCTTCCCATTAGGTAAGTTCGCCATTTCTTTAGTCAATGTAGTATTTCCAACATTTCCTTCTCATAAATAGATTTATGTAAATGCATTCCTTTGATTGGATGACTTTCAAAAGAAATGGGTCTTCCTTCTTGCATTAAAACAATACCAATTCCATTTTCTGAGGCGTCACATTCCACAATAAAGGTTTTTGTGAATTCTAGTGTAGGAGAAGTTTAGGTGGAACACCAGAGATGGATTTTCATCAAAGCATGATGATGAAGAGGATTGTGCTTTGGCTGCCAAGGATAAAAAGGGGAAGGGGAAGAAATTCCATTCTAAATCTGAGGTCGGTGAAGATGGAAAGGAGCACAACATGTCCAAAGTGAAGTGTTTTCACTGTCACGAGTATGGACATATTGCCACAAATTGTACACATAAGAAGAAGAACAAGATGGTTGCTAGATTCACAGCTGGTGAGGCTCTTTCCTTGAAATTTGAGCTTGAATTCTCATTGATTGCATGCATGGTGTCAATTTCATTTGGATCGGGGTGGTACTTAGATAGTGGTGCTTCCTTTCACATGACAGGAGATAAGAAACTTTTCAGTGACTTGGAGGAGAAAGATCTCCAGATGCATATTGAGTTGGGAAACGATGGATGATACAATGCGATTGGCATTGGTACCATTACCTTTCAGAGGGATTCAGGTAAAATCTTTCAATTAAAATATTTTATGCATGTTCCAGGTTTGAAGAAAAAGTTAGTCTCAGTTGCAATGTTATAGGATAGAGGCTATGATGTTGTCTTTAGTGAAGGAAAAGTTTTCCTGTGACACAAAGAAATAGAGCAAGCCAAGAAGGTTGGGATTAGAGTTAATAATCTTTATAGACTTAATGTAGATGGGATTTCTATAGAGCTTCCTACTATTGGGAAGTGTTAGAAAGCCATGCAATTGACCCTTGAGAGGGAGCAGGATTTGCATGCAGGTAAGAGTGAACCTCGGGATGTGGAGCAACCACAAGATGAGGATCATGGAGTGGGAGCAACCACTCATGTAGAGAAATTTCATGCCAAATGGGCAGATGGAGTGCATGCATCATACCACCATGTGAGAGGTGGGGTGACATGTATGAGTAATCCCAAGAAGAAATTTCTGGGCAAGATTCATTGAGATGGTGTGGATCTCATGAATCGAACCTGGCTACAAGGAGCCCACAGAGCAGCAGTAGCAGGATCAGTTGCATTGATGCAGTCAGATGTCGTGAGGACATGAAATCAAAGTGACAGTGTCGGATACTGGAGCGCAGATCAAAGTTGACAGCAAGTGCAGAGTGCATGGATGCAGAGGTCAACAGCGCAGTGGATCCAGAATACATGTGTAGTTGGTACCAGCAGAAGTCAAAGGACTTTTATGACAGATGCATTATACTAATTCAGTTGTTTGGAGGCTATTCAGTTTCGGAAATTTTGCATACAAAGGTTGCAAGGCACATGCATGGAGTTGCATGTCACATGCAAAGACATTCCTTTCTTATTGAGAGGGAGTGTTGAAGGTTGCAACAAGAAACAGTGAAATTGGCATCTGGAAACAACATCCTTGATCCTAGTGAAAATTAAGCACCTACACTAGGTGGGGCCCACACAGGCTATTTTTAGGTGTAGGTCTATTTTTACAAAAATTATTGGGTGTGGAGCCTGATTAGCTTGTTTATTTTGTATCACAGCATTGGACCCATATACCTTAATGGGGAGGCAACGCTGCACATAATTAAACGCTACTTGGGGGGTCCAGGGGGGGCGGCTGCGACTTTATGGAGCCCCCCCCCCTGGAAGGGGGTTTCAGGGGCAATGCCCCCGAAGCTAAAAATAGATGTAAAATTTCCTTGTAAGTATAGTAATTTCTAGTCAATCTGGGCCGTTCATTAGGCAGATGATCTAACGGTAGAATTTATGTTTAGTTTAGGGTTTTTTTCCCTAGAAGGAAACCCCTCGCTTTGTATGAGGGTATTGTATTGCGGCTGTGTATTGTATGTGTATTATCAGAGCGAGAAACAGATAGGAATACTGTGAGAGAGAACAGAGGATATTACAGCAGATCTGTTGTAGGTTGTGTCTCTTCATTTTGCTGGATAATAGAAAGGAAGGACTGGTTGTTCAGGGTGGACGTAGCCCAAACTGGGTGAACCACGTATATCTGTGTCTCCCTGGTTTTATGTGTTTTGTGTGCTTGTGTTTTCCACATATTTTATGTGTTGCATTGCTCTGTAATATTCAATTTTCTAACATAATGAGAAAATTGTATTTATAGTGGAAGTCTATTTATATATGGTGAGAAAATTCTATTTATAGATGGTGTTCTATTTTTAGATGTGTGTGCGAAGTCTATTTATAGATCGCATGTCTATTTATAGATGCATGTCGACTATTATTATACCTTAATAATATTTGGACTATAAATATTAATCTATTCTCATGGAGCACTTGGAATCAATTAACTGAAGTGGCAAACGAGTTAGCTAAAGGAATTTCGAGTTCAAAGGTTGGTTGGTGGGACATGCAAGTGGACTTATTTGTAACTGAGTGATTCGAAGTTGTAACAGAGTTGGATGTGTAGTTATGTGAGTTGTAAAGTATTTTAACTCAGTTAAGTGAGTTAAACTCAGTTGTGCTAGTTGTAAATGTACATACACTAGTGAGAGATCAGTGAATTAATTATTTAATTAATTCACAATCAGTGGTCTCACATGAAACTGAAGTTTTACTACTATCAACTACATGCATGTCAGATCCAGTGGAGACCTAGTTGAGATGTAGGTGCAAGGAACAGTGTGACTATCAGTTGTGACATTAGTGGGTGCACACATGCAACCACACACAAATTAGAGATTCCTATGAGGATTGCGCAGTCAAGGCAGGAAATTATAATTCATTCAGAGGTTCTTGACCATCATGGATTGCGCAGTGGAGGCAGGTTGTCTGGAGGCAGTAAATTGGCGCATGTATTTGCCAAATTTTTGTAAGACAGTGTGAGACGATTGTATATTGTACTAAGAGCTCTTAGATTAGATTTTTGTATGAGATTGTTTCATGATCCATGATATATACATAATATATGATAGTAGGGTTTTTAGCTTTATGATTTCCCAGTAAAAAATTTTGTGTTATGTGTGATCGATCTTTCTTCTTGATATTGCAATTGGCGATCATATTTTAAATTCCACAAAGATTTTTGTAGAAGCGATTTTGTATTTAACAGTGGCATATAATTTTTAGATCAGGAGAATCCAAGATATATATACTTTGTATTAAAATTTCTATAGGTAAGGAAAAAAGGCATGACCAAAAATTCATAATGACCCTCATGAGTTCGAAATGCTGTTTTCGGAATATCTTCCATCTTCATTCTAATTTGATGATATCCTGAACAAAGATCCAACTTGGTAAAATAAATTGCTCCATGTAATTCATCCAATAATTCATCAATCAGGGGAATGGGAAATTTATCTTTAATAGTGAGCTTATTGAGCTCCCTATAATCCAGACACATGTGCCATGATCCATCCTTCTTGTGCACCAATACTACTGGAGTAGAGAAATAAATTTGACTAGGTTGAATTATACCATCCTCTAACATTTTTGCAATCATACATTCAATTTCGCTCTTTCGGACATAAGGATATCTATAAGGCCTAATGTTTGGAGGAACACTTCCTGGAATCAAATGAATAGCATGATCATGATCACAAATAGGTGGGATTCCTTTGGGAGTTTCAAACACCTTGGAATGATTGTCCAAAACGTTTTTAAGATCTAGAGAAATAAATTATTTTGATGTTGGAACTTCGTGAGCATAACTGTACAATCACGCCTCTTTGTTATTTCTTTATAAGATTTGTCATGACATTAGAGCTTATTATATTTCGTCGTTGAGTCACATACCGCATTCAATTTTACTTCCGAAAAAAAAAAAAAAAAAAAAAAAAAAAAAAAAAAAAAAAAAAAAAAAAAAAAAAAAAAAACATTCTTGAAAATTAAAAGCTACCATCCCCAAAGATTGTAACCATTTTACTCCTCGTACAACATCAACACCTCCCATTGGAATGGAAATCATTGGACTATTCAATACATATTCCCCCATGGTTAGCTTGATATTATGGAATTTTCCAGAGAAATTTATAGTTCCTCCATTTGCAACCATCACTTGACATTCTGGTGCTGGGTATAGGAAACAATTCAATTCCTTGGTACCTTAAAATGAATAAAATTATGGGTACTACCCGAATCAATCAACACTATTTCCTTTTTCTTCTTGATATGTCCTTCTATCTTGAGAGTTTAAGGAGTGGTAATACCTTCCAATGCATTACACGATAGGGTCGGACTCATTTCTTCTTCTTCTAGGGTTGGTTCTTGGTGTATATCCTCTTCTTTTGAAGTTTCTTGTTCATTTTCTTCCTCCTCTTCATAATCTATGTAAAATAATTTCTTCTCAGCACACTTATGACCTTTAGAGTATTTTCTATCACAACTATAGAAAGGCCCTTTTGCTCTTTTTTCTTCCAATTTTTGTGGTGTCAACCTTGTAGGTTGTGGAAGTCTAGGAGTAGCAACACTTCCATCTTTATAGATGTGAGTGGTAGGCTTCCTTGTTGCCATAATTTTACATTCAATTTTTCTTTCCAATCTAAATACCTTCTCCAATGAACCAGGTTCCCAAACGTGAACTTCATGTTGGATGTTATCCTTTAAATTCCCTATTAAGACATCAATCATGTGTTCTTCTGGAATATCAATTACCCTTATATTAAATTTTTGGAAGTCCTCAATGTGCTCCACCACTGAACTCTTTTGTTTGATATTTATCAATTGGATAAAGAAGGTGTTGCTCTTTGTATCCTCATAATGTGCTATCATTTCTTCTGTAAAAATTGACCAAGGACAATTTTTTTACGGGAGTAAATCCATCGATACCATACAAATGTATTTTGTTCTAAATGTACCTTTTGCGTGTTTTGCACATTATTGAGATCAAAATATTGCTCCATCTGTAGTATCCATGTTACGGGATCCTTGCCATCAAAATTCCTCATATCCATCTTTGGAATATGGTGGTTCTTCCATCCAATAATAGAGTTTATAAAATCACAATTAAAATTTATTTTTTTCTCATCATGAGTTTCCTCTACTACATTTTTGCCATTAGGAAACATTTCTTGTATCAACTTTGTCAAACCTTCCATGTCTTCTTTTAGATCATTCTTCATGTTTTCCATGTTGTCTTTCTTTTTTCCTTCCATGTCATCCATATTAGCTTCCATTTCAGCTTCCATGCCATCCATATTAGCTTCCATGCCTTTCTTCAAACCATACATATTATCTTCCATGCCTTTCTTCAAACCATCCATCTTAGCTTCCATGCCTTTCTTCAAAACTTCCATTTCATTTTTTGTTTCTCTTTGCGAGAGCGAAATTTGGTGAACTTGCTCTTGTAATTTTGACATGTCATGTTGCAGTTCTTCATCTTCATGAGTCATAGTAGAAACTTATAAAGGCTTAATTGGTGTTTAATTATTTTTAGGGGGGATTTTAGAACCCAATACTGATATCTATTCTACAATATGCCCTTATAATTAATTCAAACTGATTTTTCTCACAAGACTTGTGCAATTCGAAAAAAAAAATACACACCTTTTTCTTGCTTTTAAGGAGCTCGATAATGAAACTGAATTATCTTTGTAATTTTGGATCTCAAATATCTGAAATTTGGCCCTGTAGTAGCCCTTTGAAGCTTCTTTCAAATGCCACAGGTCTTACCTGATTTGGATTCTTCAAGACAAAGTTATGCCCAATCTCCCACATGACCTAATTATGGACTGGTTCATTAGAGTGAACTTGTACGGCATGCCACGTGTCACTGTTTCCTCCTTCGGCTCTGAATTGATACATAGGAAACTAAATTTTGTGTACTTGTGGCCACTTTTTATAGAATTCCAATCTGATGCTCAGAGATAGGGTTATGACGATTTTCCCACGGTCACCTCTTTGAGATGAAATTTGGGAGCCTGAAAAAACCCTAAATTACACAGATCATATCTGTGAAAATATTGCGAACCAACATCTGAAATTTGTACATGACGTTCCTAAGGATTTCAGCTTCGTTTTGTAAAAATTTCAGCATCTGAACCTTAGTAGAAAATAAAGTTATAGCGAAACCTCCACGATGACCTATTTTAGGTGAAATTCAGGAGCCTGAAAAAACCCTAACTTCCACAGATCATATCTGCGAAAATATTGCGAACCAATATCCGACATTTTTACATGACGTTCCTCATGATTTCGGCTTCGCTCTATAAACATTTCAACTTCTAAACCTTCGTAGAAAACAATTTATAGTGAAAATTTCATGATGACCTGTTTGGAGCAGCGAAACCCTAGAATCCAAAGCTATGATACTAAATGTTATGAAACCATATCCAAAAATAGAAGAAAAGAGAGATCAATGCCTTAGAAATCAGCCACTTCGAGGGGAAAACCTCCAATATATTACATAAACGGACAATTATTGGGTGCTACAAATGACAAAACATCCTTCTATATATAGGAGTCCATGGGATCGCAATATAATCCTAGCCGACCTAACAATAATAATGTAAGGGCACAATAATAACAATTTTGGGGTTACAGGGGTACAATAATAACAATAAGTGGGTTACAAAAACAGCAATAAGGGACTATACTAGTAATATAGGGACCTAACAGGAGGTCTCCAACATCTTGGCACCGGTTGTGTGCTTCCCTCTTTAATTTATCAATAATACAAAGCATGTTTTACATTTCATAAGATTGTTGATGATTAATTTCTTAGTATGATGCTCTTTGATCTGTCATATGGTTTACATTAGAATGAAATATACAATTATTTCTTCGTTTGTTGTTGTTTTATATATCTTGCAGGTATTCATGCATAAAGGAATAGCGAGGAGCGACCTTGTAAGTAAGGAGATCAGGATTAGCATCAACAAGCAACTTCAGAGGAGTGAGGTAGGTCATCCTCCTCTCTCATGTCATTATGATTTAAGATAGGAAATTTTTCTTGTTTTTTTCTCGTTTATTACTGGACCCACTCATTGGTCTAGAGGGATCACTTCTATCCGCAGAAGGGATTATACAGTTAACAATTGAAAAGAAGGAGAAATAAACTATACTAGAAGACACTTATGTAGCTACAAAGATAATTTGATCACTGAATCAGAAGATGAAGGGAGATGAGATTGCATAAATAGTTGCAGATAAATATCATGGGGAAGAATCCCTACCTTCAAGCCTTATGGAGGAGGAAGAAGAAAATCATGTACCATCTTTCAAAGAGACACATAGACAAAAATAGAAAGAATGGATTGACATTGCCACATCATCATTGAGTCCATGTAATCAATGTCATGTCATGTATTTTCGAGGTGTCATGTCAAGGTGTTATATGAGTCATCATTTTCCACATCATTTGTGGATTTTATTATGTAATTTTCAATATATGAGAAATGTAATGTAAATTGGAAGTTGAAGCATCACCTATAGAATGTGAAAATCCATGAAGGAGTCAAAAGGTCATATGGAAGTCAAAGAGTCATGAGCGTAGTCTAAGAGTCACAAGAGAGGTGAAGATTCACCCCATTTTTTATATATAAACCCTCATAGCTCAAGAAAATGACTTTTGACTTTGGCTCCTCCCACTAGGTATTAGAGAGGAAGATATTTACCTTGGAGGAGAAAGTTACATCTAACACTCCACTATTAGATCTAGTGGTGCTCATTGTACCACTGTATCTTGGAACTTTTGCTTAATACTTGAAGCTCATTGAGCCTATAGGTTTTAACCCTTTAAATAAATTTCCTATAGACGAATTCTAAAAAGAGAAAATAAACAATGGCGAGAACATAAAACATAATACAAATATACACAGATATTTTCCCTTAGATCCAAAATTTGGGACTACCAGATTGATTTTTCATTATATTCCTTTCAATGTTACAATACATATATATACATGCCGAAGAATTCATAAACCCTAATCCATTAACCATGGATTAGAACATAACTATAGTTCCCTTGACTTGATCTACAAAATACCATGTAATGAAAACCATCATGCCCAAAACCATGTGCAAAACCCATGCACAAAACCATAGGTAGGTCTCCCCAGCTATTATAGGGGCCACAAAAAAATTCTCGGGGTGTTTCCCCAGACCTCGTGTAGGGGGGTTATCGCCCCCCTACAAATCCCCCAATGGGGGGGGGACTGCGTCTAACACAACAAACAAGGGGGGCTAACATACCCCCATGCGTGTGAATTGTTGTGGAAAGAATATAACACACACCGAACATTCTCCCACTTGTTGTTTTATTTTCCACACAGGGGGTTCTAAGAGAACTTAGTCATTGGTCCAGCCTTGCGACACCCATTGTTTCTCTACACCAAGAAAACTTCTCTCTACTCACAGACTTTTTCAATGCATTTACAACATTCTTCAAAGTTTCCACCTTTACCAGCAACACCTTTTTTTTCTCAACCATATCCCTCACAAAGAGATACTAAACATCAATGTTCTTTATCTTTGAATGATAAGTAGGGTTATTTTCCAAGAAAATTTCACTTTAGATGTCACATTCTACCCTTATAGCTCATTTTACCAACCACATACTTGAACACAATCTCTATAACCAAACTGATTCCTTGCTTGCATGAGTGATTGCCATGTATTCAGCCTTTGTAGTTGAAAGAGCCACTATAGACTATATTTTTCTCATCCAACTAATTGCTCCTCCAAATAGGTTAAACACATACCCACTTGTAGATCTTCTCTTATCTAGATCTCTAGCCCAGTCTGCATCAACAAAGCCATGAATGTCCAAAACTCTACCTAATCTTGGTCCTCCTTGGTAGCATAGACCATAATCACTAGTGCCATGAAAATACCTGAAAACCCGCTTCACTGTTGTCCAATGCTGCTTCCCTATTTTTGACATAAACCTGCTCAATACTCCCACTGCATGTGCAATGTCTGGTATAGTACAGACCATTACATACATTAGGCTACCGACTGCACTTGCATATGGACAACGGGACATGTTCTCTTCCTCTTCTTGTGTCTTGGGACATTGTTCAACATATAAATTTACACCTACAGAAATAAGAACCTTCACTGGTTTACTATCTTGCATATTAAACCTCTGCAATATTGTCTTGACATACTTCCTCTGGTTTAACTAGAGCTTCCTCTTTTCCCAATCTCGTTTAATTTCCATGGCCAAAATATAGTTGGCAGCACCAAGATCCTTCATTTCAAATTTAGAGGATAGTTGTGTCTTCAAATCTTGGATAATTTCTTTGTCATTTCCAATCAACAACATAAAATCCACATACAAAACCAAATAAATAACACGGCCACCAATTAATTTAAATTACACACAGTGATTTTCTTTGCTTCTAGTGAATCTAAGTCCTCATATATATGTATCAAATTTATGATACCACATCCTTGGTGGTTGTTTTAACCCATACAGAGACTTTTTTAACCTGCATACCAATTCTTTCTTACCCTTCATTGCAAAGCCTTCAGGTTGTTTCATGTATATCTCTTCTTCCAAATCCCCATGAAGAAATTTTTCCTTCAAATCCATCTGTTCTACCTCAAAATCAAAAGCAGCAACAACAAATAAGAGTAATATAATCGAAGCTACATTGGCAACAGGAGAAACGATATCACCAAAATAAATTCCCGACACTTGGGAATAACCTTTTTCTACCAACCAAGCTTTTTATTTCTCCACCTTTCCTTATGCATTCATCTTCTTCTAAAACACTCATTTGCTTCTAATGGGATTAATTCTAACCAAAAAATCCACCAGATCCCAAGCCTCATTTTTCTCCAAATATGTCATTCCATCAACCATGGCCTCTTTCCATAGTTTTCCATCCTATGAATCTACTGCCTCCCTGAAAGTTTTGGGATCATCATCAGTAATAGATAAATAAAAATTTGAACAGAAATAATATGGACTAAAACTTTCTGGTTTCCTTCTTTCTAAAACTGATCTTCTCACAACAGGAGTTTGCATCTCTTCATATTCTAATTCTTGTTGTGTTGTAGAGTTTGATTCTTCCTCCTTTAGCTCAAACTTTATCTTCTCGAGTTCCTTTGGTAGGAATTCATGTTTAATAACCTCTTTCACCTCTCCAGAAACCACTTCTCAGTTGTACACAACCTTCCTTGCTTCTGGGTTCCAAATCTTATAACCTTTTAAACAATCCTTATACCCAATAAAGATGCACCTTTCAGATTTACTATCCAGCTTGGTTCTTTTCTCCTTTGGAGAATGTACATATGCATCACAACCAAATACCCTCAGACATGAAAGAGATGGCTTCTTATCATTACATACCTCGTGTGGAGTCTTATCCTCCAACGTTGATGAAGGTGATCTATTAACCAGGTAACATGTAGTCTCCACCACCTCTTCCCAGAATTCTTGTCCTAACCTGACACCACTGAGCATACTTCTTGTGTTTTCCATCAACCTCCCGTTCATTATTTCGGCAACTATATTTTGTTGAGGCATGATAGAGTAGTATTCTTCCATGCTATACCACACTTCTTACAGAACTCTCCACCACTATCTATCCTCAACACCTTTATCTTATTCTTTGTCTGGTTTTCCACTGTAGCCTTAAATTCTTTAAACCTGTCAAAGACTTTAGATTTATTCATGAGGAAATATATTCATGTATTCCTTGATAAGTCATCTATAAATGATACATAGTACATAGACTTACCCAGTGCTGAAACTGACACAGACCCAAACACATCACTGTGCACAAGCTATAATATCACGTTCGCCCTCTTATCACCAAAGGGGAAACTCGCCCGATTTTTCTTCCCATATACACAGTGTTCATAGAAATCAAAATCCAGAGAAAAATTAGACATACCTTCTACCATACCATTAACATGACCTATTCGAAGGACCTTCTCTCCAATATGTCCAAGCCTTTGATGCCATAGCATGATATTTTCTCTAGAGACCACTAGATTTTTTTCTTCAATTTCAGGAACCATAGACTGTTGCACCCATCAATAACAGTGCTCTCCAAAATATTGTACAAAGTTCCAATCTGAAATCCCCACATCAAAACCAGTTCTCCCCGAACCATCTTGCAGGTATCTTTCTCGAATAATGTCTTTACACTTGCGTCATCCATCTTGCTTATATAAATCATATTTCTATCCAATGCAGGACTATGAAGAACCCTCGAGAGTGTTATAATCCTTCCACCTTGCAACTTCAACTTGATTTTTCCATGGTTGATGATTCTAGCCTTCCTGTCATCTACTAAGAAGACATCACCACCATCATATTTCTCATACTCGCAGAACCAATCCCTATGGGGAGTGAAGTGAAAGGATGCACCTGAGTCAATCAAACATGCCTCGTGATCTACATGTGTACTTGAAGAAGAAGCCAATTAAATATCCCCACCTTCATTTGAGGTGGATTTTGCCTCTACAGAAGGAGCATCATCAGATCCCTTTCCTTTCTCAAGAGCTTTAGATCTACATTCCTTTTTTAAGTTCCCTTCCTTTCCGCATTTTCAGCACTCCTTTAGAATTTTTCCTAGAGATTTATATCTCCCACTCGAGGACTTATTTTTGTTTTTTTTTCTGGGACCATCCTCGTACAAACAAGGCATCTCCATTCTGGCCCTCCATATATTTTTTTGAATTTCCACGACCTAAGGTCTAGGATAGAGTCTTAAAATATCTTATGCTACCAAACTAAGAATCTCAACAAAACTACTTTGCACACTAGAATATAAACAACAGTAAATCACATATGCATAGAATATAAAAAAATCTTAAAAATTTCAACCCAACCTTGTTATATTAATCCAACTAATATAATAAAATAGTCTAGGGATCTTGTACGAGGGATAATGTCCCTCATACATCCACTAGTACAAGATACAGAAAAAGATACTATGAACATCTGACTCTAGCATGCTTTCTCAGATCCTCTTGGTCGTACCTTCTACCTTCCCGGTACATCGGCTCCTGGTCTGCAACTCCTCCCTCTATAAATGCTCCAAGTCCATCTGACGAGTTGAACCTCAACTATCCAATCTGCTCACTGGTTTATCGTTCATCCACCAACGCATCAACACATCAAGACTCTTATCAATTTTTTCACAGCTCCACTTGTGAACAACTCTCAATATGCCCACTGATGTGCCTCAGCTACTTAGGGACTTCAACCCACTATGGTATTCTTGCGTTTCTCCGATGAAGACCAACATAGGGAACAAAGGGCTGCCACATATCACTGTAATATTTCCATCTCCTACAATGAACATGCGCTAGGAGAACTTCCCATTATCTGCTGTAGAGCTCCTCCTCCACACACAAATCTCGAGCTCTAGAAAATTCTCCTGGTTGATCATATCCTTAAGCTCCAACAGCTACCTCTCTCACAACTACCTATGTCCATCAAGTTGTTGCACATCGGGTTCCAACTTGGACATTATCACGTTGTCCTCCAAGAGACCATAAGTTCCCAATATACGTCCACACTTAGTCCACTCTCATGCTTCCTTCCAACAGTTCACGAGTGACCAAGTCCAAGTTGTAGCATATTCACCTAGCTAGGGCATCCCCACACCTAGGAGACCCTTATATTGGCTACCATAGGCTCCTCAAATCAATCCTCTCCTAGGAAACTACATCTCATAATTTGATGTGTCACTACTGCTAGGTCTTGCAATCTAGTTAGGGGTAATATCATTCCACATTATCCCTAGAACTTTGCCTCTAGAAATACACTACAGCTATAGTTTACTTATCATTGTAAGTTGCTTCCTTTGTTGCCACATGGGACAAGTCTATGGTGGTTTTTGATCTTCCAAACACCCACTACACTTTATGCCTTCTCTACAATTCTTCTACTCACAAATCTGAGACAAAACCACACAAAAACTTACACACACCAGCCCATAATTTTCCTACACTAGGACCTTCTATCCTCTAGAGAAACATCACAATAAGGAGACAAACTATACCTAGTTATGTTGTCACCCTTATCCTCGGCTGATATGCAATATGATCAGTGGTTAGGGTTACCTCAAACTACCTAAAGAACTACCAAATTATATGTTATTCTTCCCACAACTGTGTTGTCCTTCTTAGTGAATGCAGCCTAGATTTTAAGTCTTTATAGGCCTCTCAGCGCCCTACATTCAACTTCAGAAAATTGTGGCCTAACAGTGGTAAAGATCAGCCCTTTAATCTTTCACAAACCTGCCAGATCTCCTTACCAAAATTCATCCAGGTGTCTGCTCTTATCGGCCATGTCTAGGGCGCAGTGGGCCTACTTCATAACCCTTCTTCAGACCTCCCTTACTATGTTTTTGTTGGAGATAGTTTCAGCCTCATTTAGGGATCCTAGTAAGCTACTCAACCTCCCTAAACTTCCCTCCTTCCCACCTGTGATTACCACATAGAAACTCAACCCTAAACAAGGAAGAGTGGCTTGATGATCTACCTAGAATTAACCCTTCAGAATTTTAACTCCTTCTTATAGGAGCTTCATCCCCAAACAATATATAAGAAGGCACAACCTAGGCCTCGTTTCACCTTCCATGAATCCTCCTCTTCCTGCTGCCAAAATAGAGATTTTCTTGTGATGTTATCACGCTATAATCATGTTGAAATGACCTCACACTCACCTTTTTATACACTAAAGTAGGGCTTCTCCAACATTATCCTAGGGCTTGAAAAACTACCATTAGGCCTTCTTAACATTAGGCCGACCTTGACACCTCATGTTCAAAACCCAAACATAACTTCAAAAATTCATAACTCCATTTCTACAACTCATAATCAGATGATTCTCGTTGCATTAGAATCTTCGTGTCAAGAGCTATAATCCTCATCCATCACATGTCAAAATAGTCCCATGGTTTTGGCCCAAATATTGATGGGTGAAAAACCCCAAGCTTGGGTTTCAAGCCCACAAGCTTACTTATGGCACTTTTCCCTCTAAGCACCGGACACTAGGGCTTGGAGTACCTCCCAAGCTATAGAAAAAATAAACACTCCCTATTAATGAGGGAATACTTCCAATACTAGGAAGTAACCATCATCATCTTTAGTGACACTAGAAAATTTGGCATCCATCATTGTAGCATACCATGTAGAATCAATCTGACAATCTCGAAGGTGCCTCTGCCTCATCACATCCAAAATTTAAGATCCCAATCCTCCATAGGGTTGGTCCCTCTTAGGCTAGAATCCATCTGAGCCTACACAATATCCACTTTCTCAATCCTGCAAGCACTCTTCCTCCTCGATCAAATACCACTCATGAAAATCCCTCCAATCTTGGATATGCAACATCACGACTCGATGAAGACTCTAGCCTACCAAAATCTATTCGATCACATGAATCCATCTCGATCAATATGATCTTGTCCAAGCCAAATAAATCCTCGAGCTATCCCAGTGATCCATGAAAATACAAAGGAAGCCCACGATATGTAAGTTTCCACGCAACATACTGAAGTGTGCCAGGCTCACCACCGATCCACCAGAACTCCCAGCCCATATCACCATGTCACCTGCCCAGACCACATCTTGATGGCTTCAACTGAACCCTCTACTCCATGATATATACACCCACAAATCCCTTTGAGTTTGTTCACCATAAACACTCTAATTCACTTCCCTCAAAGTAGCTCATATACGTTCTAAAACCATGTTGAATTTCCACGAACTTGGGTCTAGGATAAAGTCTTAAAATTATGATGCTACCAAACCAAGAATCTAAACAGAACTACTTTTCACAACGAAATATAAACAACAATAAATCACATATGCACAGAATATAAACAACTTTTAAAATTTTCAACCCAACTTCGTTATATTCATCCAACTGATATAATACAATAGTTTAGGGCTCTCTTACTAGGGATAATGGCCCTCATACATACACCAGTACAAGATACAAAATAAGATACTCTAACCATCTGATTGTAGCATTCTCTCTCAGCTCCTCTCGGTTGTACCCTGTACTTGCCTGGTCCTTTGGCTCTTGATCTACATCTCCTGCCTCTATCAATGCTCCAAGTCCATCTGACCACTTGAACCTCAGCAATACAATATGTTCACTACTATATTATTCGTCCACAAACTCATCAACACATCAAGACTCCTGTCAAGTTTTTCACAATTCCACTTGTGAACAACTCTCAATCTGCCCACTACTTCTCCTCAGCTACTCAGAAACTTCATCCCACTATGGTATTCCTCTACTGCTTCAATGAAGACCAACATAGGGCACAGAGGGATGCCACCTATCACTGCAAGATGTCCATCTCCTATAATGAATAGGGGCTAGGAGGACTTCCCATCATCTACTACAGAAATCATTCTCCACACACAAGTATTGGGCTCCACAAACTCCTCCTGATTGATCAGACCCTTGAGCTCCAACAACTGCCTCTCTCGCAACTACCTTTTTCCATCAAGGTGTTGCACACTAGGCCCCAACTTGGACACTATCACACTGTCCTCCAGCAGACCATAAGTGCCCAATCTACTTCCATAGTTAGTCCACTCTCACGATGTCCTCCAATTGTCCATAAGTGACCAAGTCCACATTGTAGAATCTGCACCTAGCTAGGGCATCCCCACACCTAGGAGACCCTTCTATTGGCTGCCACAAGCTCCTCAAATGATTCCTCTCCTGGGACACTACATCTCATAAGTTGATGTGTCACTAGTGTTGGGCTTGAAATCTGGTTAGGACTGATATCATTCCACATCAACCCTAGATCATTGCCTCTAGACCTCCACTACAACTTTGGTTTACTTATAATTGTAAGCTTCTTCCTTTGTTGCCACATGCGACAAGTCTGTGGTGGTTTTGGTTCCTCCAAACACCCACTACAGCTTCTTCCCTCTCTGCAATTCTGCTACTCAAAAATCTAAGAATAAACCACATAAAAAAATGCACACACTAGCCCGGAAAATTCCTAAACTAGGACCTTCTATCCTCTAGCGAAATATCACAATAAGGAGACAAACCATACCTAGTTCTTTTGTCACCCTTATCCTAATTTGATGTGCAATATGATCACTAGTTAGGGTTACCTCAAACCAACTAAAAAACTCCTAATTTCTACTTTATTTTTCCCACAACTGTGTTTTCCTTCTTAGTGAATGCAGCGTAGAGTTTAAGGATTTCTAGGCCTCTTGGCTCCCTGAATTCAACTTCAGAAAACTGTGGCATAACAATGGTAAATATCAACCCTTTAATCTTGCACAAACCTTCCAAATGTCCTTACCAAACTTAATCTAGGTGTATTCTCTTCTGGGCCATGTGTAGTGGACATTGGACCTGCTTCATAACACTTCTTCAAACCTCCCTTACTGCATTTTTTTGGAGATATTTTCGGTCTCATTTAGGGAGCCTAGTAAGCTACTCGACCTCCCTAAAATTTCCTCCTTCCCACCTACAATTACCACAGAGAAACGCGGCCCTAAATAATGAAGAGCTACTTGATGATATTCCCAAAATTTACCCTTAGACTTCAGCCTCCTACCAATAAGAGCTTTGTCCCCAAACATTCTAGAAGAAGGAACAGCGTAAGCCTCCTTCCACCTTTGATGGGTCCTCCTCTTCCTGAGGCCAAAATAAAGATCTTCTTGTGATGTTCTCATGATAGAATCATGTTGAAATGACCTCAGACTCACCTCCTTTTTATACACTAAAGGAGGGCTTCTCCTGGAATTATCCTAGGGCTTGAACAATTGTCATTAGGCATTCTTAACCTTAGGCTGACCTTGACACCTCATGTGCAAAACCCAACCATAACTTCAAAAATTCATAACTCCATTTCTACAACTCAAAATCAGATGATTCTCGTTGTGTTAGAATCATCTCGCTGAGAGATATCATCCTCATCCATCACATGTCGAAATATGCTCATGGTTTTGGCCCAAATATTGATGGGTGAAAAAACCCAAAGCTTGGGTTTCAATCCCACAAACCTACTTATGGCGCTTTTCCCTCCAAACACCGAACACTAGGGCTTGGAGTACCTCCCAAGCTACAAAAAAAATCAACACTCCCTCTTAGCAAGGGAGGTACTTCCAAGACCAGGAAGTAACCATCATCATCTCCAGAGACGCTATCTTATCTGGCATCCATCACTGCAACATACTCTGTAGAATGAATTAGTGAGGGAGGTACTTCCAAGACTACGAAGTAACCATCATCATCTCCAGGGACACTAGCTTATCTAGCATCCATCACTGCAGCATACTCTGTATAATGAATTCAACAATCTCAGTAGTGCCTCTGCCTCATCATACATGAAACTGAAGATCTTGATCCTCCATAGGGCTGGCCCCTCTGAGGCTAGACTCCCTCTTAGCCTACACGATCTCCATTGGCTCAATCCTACAAGCACTCATCCTCCTGATCAAATACCACTCATGAAAATCCATCCAATCTCGAATATGCAACATCATGATCCGATGAATACTCTAGCCTTCCAATATCTAGTCCATCACATGAAGCCATATTGATCAATATGATCTCGTCTAATCCAAATAAATCCTCGAGTTGTCCCAACCATCCATGACAAGAAAAAGGAACTCCACGATCTGCAAACTATCACAACATAATTAAGTGTGCCAGGTTCACCACCGATCCACCAGATCTCCCAGCCCATCTCACCATGTAACCTATTAAGACAACATCTCCATGTCTTCAACTGAACCCTCTGCTCCATGATTTAGACACCCACAACTCCCTCTAAGTTTCTTCGTTGTGCACACTCTGATTCACTGTCCCTCAAAGTAGCTCAAATACGCTCTGAAAGCATGTTTAATTTCCACGACCTTCGATAGAGTCTTAAAATCTATGATGCTACCAAACCAATAATATCAACAAAACTACTTTGCACAACAAAATATAAACAACGGTAAATCACATATGCACAAAATATAGACAAATTTTAAAATTTTCAACCTAAATTCGTTATATTAATCCAACTAATATAATACAATAGTCTAGGGCTCTTGTACCAGAGATAATGGCCCTCATACATCCACTAGTACAAGATACACAACAAGATACTCTAACCATTTGGATGTAGCATGCTCTCTCATCTCCTCTCGGTCGTACCTTGTACCTGGCTGGTCGTTCGGCTCCCGATATGCAGCTCCCGCCTCTATCAATGCTCCAATTCCATCTTACCACTTGAACCTTGGCTATCCAATCTACTCACTAGTTGATCATTCTTCCACCAATGCATCAACATGTTGAGACTCTTGTTATGTTTTTCACATTTCACTTGTGAACAATTCTCAATCTACCCACTACTTGTCCTCATCTACTCAGGGACTTCAACCCACTATGGTCTTCCTCTGCTTCTTCGACGAAGACCAACATAGGGCACGTAGGGCTGCCACCTATCACTGCAAGATTTCCATATCCTACAATGAACATAGGATAGGAGGATTTACCATCATCTGTTGTAAAAATCCTTCTCCACACACAAGTCTCGGGCTCCAAAAATTGCTCCTGGTTGATCAGAACCTTGAGCTACAATACTACCTCTCTCGTAACTACCTTTTTCCATCAAGGTGTTGCACACCATGCTCCAACTTGGACACTATCACACTGTCCTCCAGTAGACAATAAGTGACCAATATATGTCCACACGTATTCCACTCTCACACTGCCCTCCAATAGTCCACAAGTGACCAAATCCATGTTTCATCTACACCTATCTAGGGAATCCCCACACCTAGGATACCCTTCTATTGATTGCCACAAGCTTCTCAAATTAGTCATCTCTTACGAAACTACATCTCATAAGTTGATGTGTCACTGCTGTTAGGTATTTCAATCTGGTTAGGGATAATACTAGCCCACATCAGCCCTAGATCCTTTCCTCCAGACCTCCACTACAATGTTGGTTTAATTCTCAGTGTAAGATGCTTCCTTTGTTTCCACATGGGACAAGTATGTGGTGGTTTTGGCTCCTCTAAACACCCACTACACCTTCCACCCTCTCTGCAATTCTGTTACTCCCAAATAAAAGACAAAACCACACAAAAACTTGCACACCCCAACCCATAATTGTCTTACACTAGGACATCATATCCTCTAGAGAAACATCAGAATAAAGAGACAAACCATACCTAGTTCTGTTGTCACCCGTATCCTCGACTGATGTGAAATCTGATCACTGTTTAGGGTTACCTCAACCAATAAACTCCCAAATTTTGTGTTCTTCTTCCCACAACTACATTGTCCTTATTAGTGAATGTGACCTATATTTTAGGGCTTTCTCAGCCTCTTGGCTGCCTGCATTAAACTACAAAAAAATATGACCTAACAGTGGTAAAATCAACCCTTTAATTTCCACAAGCATGCCATATCTCCTTACCAAACTTTGTTCAGGTTTCTTATCTTCTTGGCCATGTCTAGGGAACATTGGGTCTGCTTCATAACACTTCTTCAGACCTCCCTTACTATGTTTTTTCTAGATATAGTTGTGGCCTCATTTAGGGATCCTAGTAAGCCACTTGACCTCCCTAAACTGCCCTCCTTCCCACCTGCAATTACCACAGAGAAACTCAGCCCTAAAAAAGGAAGATTTTCTTGATGATCTGCCTAGAATTCACCCTTTATACTTCGACCTCCTGCCTATAAGAGATACATCCCAAAAAATTCTAGAATAAGGCACAACCTAGGCCTCCTTTCACCTTCGTTGGGTCCTCCTCTACCTGTGACAAAAACATAGATATTATTGTGATGTTCTCATGTTAGTATCATGTTGAAAAGACCTCAAAATCACCTCCTTTTTATACACTAAAGGAGGGGTTCTCCAATGTTATCCTAGAGCTTGAATAATTATCATTTGACCTTCTTAACCTTAGGCTAACCTTGACACCTCATGTGCAAAACCCAACCATAACTTCAAAAATTCATAACTCCATTTCTACAACTCATAATTAGATGATTCTCATTGCATTAGAATCATCTTGTCAAGATCTATCATCCTCATCCATCACATGTCGAAATGTGCTCATGTTTTTGGCCCAAATACTAATGGGTAAAAAACACCAAGCTTTGGTTTTAAGCCTACAAGCCTACTTGTGGCGCTTTTCCCTCCAAACCCTGAACACTAGGGCTTGGAGTACCTCCCAAGCTACACAAAAAATTGAATTTTTTTCCAGATCATCTCCTCTGACATCAAGGATGAGACTATTTCATAAAAATTCAAGGTGGTTGTATTACTACCTATTGCAACAACTAGACTATCACAAAAATCTAGTTGAGAACACAAAAAACTGATGCATATTTAGTATCAGATGAGGAAGATGAGAATGAAGAAATAGCTGAATTGCATGGAATGTGGGATTTTATTCTCCCTAATTCTGATAGTGATGTAGAACAAGAAGCTATGCCTGTAAGTACTAGGAGTAAATCTACATCAGAGCCTGTACAAACAGCTCCTAAAAAGAAAATTACAACTCCAAGTATCAAATACAAATCCCCTGCAAAGAAAGCTTCTCCATTACCTTCTCAAAATCAGCCATCTTCTTCTAATCCTCCTTCATCGACAACAAAGACTTTAGTGGTGTCAGATCCTATGGAGTATAACATTGTTGAAGACATGAAAAATATTAAAGCCAACATTTCCTTACATGAACTCAGCAAACTAAAACACCAACAGAAGTTGCTATTGAAAGAATTAAACGCTACACCAATTGCTCCTTTACCAAGTGGTGTAGTTGCAAAAGTAGCCAAAGGAACTGGTAAGCCACCAGACAAGGTAGATGCTACTGATACAGTGCTCATTGGAGAAAAATCAAATTCTCAGACTCCTCCTTTTCTTTTGACTTATGAAATGTACAATAAAAATTTGCATAATTGTTTAATTGATTCTGGAGCATCCTCTAATATAATGCCTACTTCTGTTTGTGCCAAATTGAATATCGAACCACAGAAATCGGCAGTTCATATTGTTCAATTGGACCGCTCTAAAGTTCAAGTTGTAGCAGAAATCAATTCAGTTACTATCAGATTAGCTTCCGATCCTAGGATTGTCCAAAGAATTGATATTTTGATTGCAGATATTCCTGAATTCTATGGATTAATCTTAAGCAAGGACTGGTCTGCGAAACTTAATGGTTATATCTCAACCGATTATTCACATATGTGGCTTCCCTACAAAGGGAAACCAAATCAAATCAAAGTCGAACGAGAAAAACATATGACGCACATTGTCACTGAATTTGAACAACCTAATGAGCCTGTGGCATTCAATAACAGTATTCTTGGAGGTTATTCTGCTGAATCATTTCTTGGAAACTTCAAAGCACCTCAATCACCTTTTTCTGTAAATACTTTTGTTTCTCAAATAGAAAAATTTTCACAATCTGATTCTTCCAAAATTGTAAATATTTCTGATGTAATTGTAGATAAGCCAATAGATAAATCATTATTTTGGTCGTTATATTTTGATGGATCAAAGTCTAGTGATGGAGCTGGAGCTGGATGCATTTTAATTGATCCAGATGGAGAGAAAACCATGTTGTCATGTAGGTTAGAATTCGAGTGTACAAACAATACCGCAGAATATGAAGCCTTGGTTCAAGGACTTTATAAAGCTATAGGGTTAGACGTTAAATACTTGAAAGTCTTTGGTGATTCTGAAATTGTCATAAAACAAGTTAGGAATATTATTCATTGCCTTTAAGGACATCTTAAACACTATCAAACCCTAGTACAAGATCTTACCACTCATTTTTTAGCATTCAATAGTTTTCCTATTCCTAGGACTCAAAATACATCAGCTGACTTGTTAGCTAATGTTGCATCTAAACTCCTGCCTACTGAAGATTGCAGTCCTAATAGGTTTTCTGTAGAATTAATTTTTCGTCCATCTGTCCCAGATAATGTCACAAATTGGAGAGTTTTCTATCGTGATCAAGATATTTTAAATTTCATGACTTCAAAGAAATCATATGATGAGCAAATTATTGATGAGAATAATCATGATTTACAAATTGCTTCAAAAGGTAATGAAAATTCCATTCCAAAATCTGTTGTTAAATTAGAGGATTTATATGACATTAAAGACAGATTCAAGAAAGTCACTAATGCTAAACTTCAAAGTTCTACTTTGAAGTTTGAATTAGTAAATCTTGGTTCTGATTCTAAACCTCAAAACTTTAATTTAGGACTCAATTTAACACCAGAGGAAAGGAATGCTTTCATTAAACTCTTGAACAAATATAAAAATGTTTTTTCTTGGAATTATGATGATTTAAGAACATATGATACTTCGGTTATTCAACACACAATTCCAATGCTTCCTGATATTAAACTTGTTCAACAAAAGTTAAGGAAGGTTCATCCAAATCTCGAAGGACAAATCAAATCAGAACTTAATAAACTTTTAAAAGCCAAAATCATTTTTCCTGTAAGGCACTCCAATTGGGTTTCTAATATGGTACCTGTAAGGAAGAAAAATGGTGATATAAGAATCTGTATTGATTTTAGAAATTTAAACAAGGCATGTTTAAAAGACAATTTCCCATTGCCAACCATGGAACAAATACTTCAAAAGGTAGCTGGTTCTGAACTCATGTCCTTTCTTGATGGATTTTCAGGCTATAATCAAGTTTTAGTTCATCCAGATGACAGATTGAAAACAACTTTCAGAACAAAATGGGGAACCTATGCTTATCAGAAAATGCCTTTTGGTCTAATAAATGCTGGAGCAACTTTCCAAAGAGCCATGGACATAGCATTTAAAGGTCTGATCAATAGATCAGTTGTTGTTTATCTTGATGACATAACAGTATTTTCAAAAAAGAGAGCCAATCATCTACATGATCTAAAGCAAATATTTGAAAGATGTAGAAGGTTTGGTATTTCCTTAAATCCAAAGAAATATTTCTTTGCTTTGGATGAAGGAAAACTCTTAGGATTTGTTGTGTCAAAAGATGATATATACATTGATCCAGATAGAGTGAAAGAAATTTCTGATATTTCTTTACCTCATAACAAAAAATCCATGCAATCATTTCTTGGGCAGATCAATTTTGTTAAAAGATTCAGTCCTGATTTTTCTTTAATTGTTTTACCTATGCAAAATATGATCAAGAAGAATTCAGTATTCAAATGGGGGCATAAAGAGAAAGAAGCCTTTGAGGCAATCAAACAAGCGATCATTAATGCACCAGCATTGAATACCCCAGATTTTTCTAAAGATTTTATTTTGTATACTTTAGCCACCGAGACATCCTATGCAGCTGTTTTAACACAGCTCAATGATCAGAAAATTGAGGCACCAATTTCTTTCTTTAGCTCAAATCTGCAAGGAGCTGAGCTTAATTATTTCGATGTTGAAAAACAAGCCTTTGCTGTGTTTAAATCAATCAAACATTTCAGACCTTTTCTCTTGAAAACACATACAAAAATCATTGTCCCATTCTCTGCAGTGAGGCAATTATTAATTCAAAAAGAAGTAGGAGAAAAGAGAGCTAACTGGGTGATAGCCTTGCAAGAATATGACATTGATATTAAACCAGCTAAGATTGTTAGAGGACAAGGTTTTTGCAGATTATTGGCAGGAGCTCATAACATACCAGAAAATCAAGATTCAAATCAAGATATTCAAGTAAGTCAGATAAGTGTTACAGACTCTGAATCTCAGTATGTTGATCTCATCTATTACTTGAAAAATGGGTATGCTCCTTCTAATCTCAGTTATAAGAGTAAACGTGCTTTAAGGTTAAAGGCTATTAAATATGAGATCATTGATAATGTGTTATTCAGAAAAAATTATGATTCAATCTTATTAAGATGTCTTGAAAAGACTGAAGCTGAAAAGGTTTTGCAGGAATTGCATGATGGACCAACAGGAGGTCATTTTTGATTGCTTACCATTACCAAGCAAAATATTTGGGTAATCGTTATTACCGTCTACCCTTGCTTAAAGATACGATGATTACGGAAGAAAAGTGTAATTTGTCAACCGCAAGTGGAAGACAAAGGAAACCACTTTGCAACCAAAGGACTGATAAAACCATTCAATATCAGGGGCACGACATTATTGCAGATAGTACTTTATTCTTCCAAACAAAGACATGCAGATATCCTATCAAAAGAATGATTACTTTACAAAGTGGGTAGAAGCAATCCCGTTGAAGGTAGCCAATTCTGATGCAATTATTGATTTCATAGATCAATTCATCATAACCAGGTTTGGTGTACCTAACGCTCTAGTCTTTGATAATGCATCTTACTTCTCTGGAAATAGTTTAATACAATTTGCAGTCAAAAGAGGTTTTAAATTAAAATATTCAGCAAATTATTATCCACAAGGTAATGGTTTGGCTGAATCCACTAACAAAAATATTATCAAAATCATTAAAAGGACCATTGATCAAAATCAAAAGAATTGGCACAAGTCTTTAATCTTTGCATTATGGGCTAATCGTATCACTGAAAAAGCTTCAATAGGAACTTCACCTTTCAATTTAGTTTATGGAAAAGAAGTTGTGATACCATCAAATTTAACTCTTCCATCATTAGCCCTAGTGCAATTTATTGAAGAAAATCCTTCTTCATCCATTCAATTGAGATATGATCAAATCCTTAAACTAGAAGAAGATAGAGATAAAGCAAAAATTATTTATGAAAAACATCAACAGCTTGTAAAATCTTCTTTTGATGCAAGTTCTACCGGCTCAAAAATTTTGTCAATTGGTGATCTTGTTCTGAAATGGGATAAAGCACACGAAGAAAAAGGTAAACATACCAAGTTTCAAAAAATGTGGCTTGGACCATTTCAGATCGTTGAAAAGATAGGCTCAAATACATTCATACTCCAAGATCTAACAGGTAAGAGAGAATCTCTTCCTGTAAATGGGCTTATCTTGAAGAAATTCTTTTCATAAGGAGGTAACCCCTTCTTAAACTGTACATATTCCTTTCTGCAAAGTTTTTTGATTGTTTTTGCAAATAAAGGTTGTTAATAAGTCTATAATTGACTGTTTACTATTTAGGAAAAATTTCTTAGGAAAAATATTATAAATATTTATTTTGTGTAAATAAGAATTTTTAAAGAGATGATCACAGTTTTTGGATAGTTTAAAATAAGATGTTAAACTTTGAAAGATTATTCCAATCATTTGCATGATCTTTTGAAAACTTGAGGAGAATGTAAATCATTATAAGTTTATTGAGCAGAGAAAGGTTATCTATAAAAGTAAAGATTTTTCAAAGTCTTGGTACTCAAAAAACTATGAAAATTGTCATCCATTGATTCTTAAGGATAAAACTATTTCACCCCATCCATTTAAGTTGTGATTTTTTAGAATGTAATTCTAAGAAATTATATGAAAATTTAAGAGATAAGAGGTCTCATTATGAGCCAACTTACCATGTTCATAAAGAGTAATGAAACTGACATTACCAATACTGCATACCAAAACAGGGTAATGGCTTATAAATATAAGACAAGGGGTCTCATCACGAGCCAGCTTGTTCAGTTTAATTATAACTAGTGAATGGCATTGTTATTAACTGGCTACCAAACCAGAACAATGCCTCTTAAAAATAAAAATAAGTAAAAGACAAAAACATGAGATAATAGCTCTTATGAATTTATCTTTTAAAAAGTCATAATTTTAGTTGGATGGGACAATGAATGGTTAATGGTTTAAAGGTAACCCTGTCGAGACTATGAACGTTTGCAGGCAGAAGAGGCAATACCTATGGCAATAGAGTATATTATCAAACCAAAACTTGGAGAAATCCACTTACTTCATTATTAACACCAAACAAAGCTTGAGATAACCCAAAAATGTTTTTTATTCTTAAGGAATTAGAAAGAAATTGTGAATGATTTTTATTTCTTTTTCATAGTTAGATTTTATTTAAAATATCCTAAGATAGTTCTCATTATCTTTAAAAATCTTTATTTACTAGAAATATAGTGTTCATTTTATTTTTTCAGAGATAACTGTTTCTTTCAGTGAATCGCCAATTGTTGTGACCAGCAACAACCCCCCTTTTATTTAATATTAGTAATAATACTAAATAAATGGGGACCCTTAGTTAAAAAATCCAAAAAAATCAATTAGGATTTGTTTTCTTTTTTTAAATAAAACTTTCTATCATAACTTAGGGAAATCTCTTAGAAGAAACCTTAAGAAACACTTAAGTTTATGATAGATTACAATAAAATTGTTCTTTAAGCGAAATAGCGCATCCATCGCAAAATGGTATATATCTTTTGTAAAACTGAAATTGCGATTTTGCGATTTTGCGATAACGCGATCCCAAAAAGCCTATACAATAACATATTGGTCGCAGATCGCATAGCGCAGAAAAGAGAAATGTTAAACGAATACCTTTTGCGCTATTTACAATTTTGCGCTTTTGCAATATTTGCGATATGCGCTTTTGCGCTATTTCACAATTTGCGCTTTTGCGCTATTTGCAAAATTGCGATGGTTACGTTTTGCGATATTGCGATATTGCGATATTGCGTAGATCGCAATGTCGCGGATTCATAAAAGCGCGTTGTTCAAAGAAAATCTTCCCATATATCAATATCTGTTATGCGCTTTAATGATTGGATTAAATGAATGGATTGTCAATTAATGGTAAATGAGATTTTTTTTTGATTGAAAGTCGTTTCACGATAAAATAATATATTTCATCCGCCTTTGCATTTAAAACTATCTCATCACCTTTCTTATGCCATTACTCTCATTTAACTCGTAAAACGCAGGCACGAAGGAGAAAACGTCTATACAAAGCTTTTACAGAACATTATGGGTAAGAAGGAGAAGAGCTCGAATTCTGAAAACAGAGAAATGGCTTCACTGTATGCAGACACCGCTTACAATAAGGATGCCGGTATAACCACATGGGAAGGAATGTATAATTTGCTGGAAGAAGAAAATCCCATGGTGTTGAAAGTTGTGGCTACAGCAGGTTCCAGTAATACGTCTGAGGCAACTCTTAAAGAACTGGCTTGCTCATTTCTGCATAGGATAGCCACAAGGCCGAGGATTCTCTCGTATACGGACATGGTGAAATGGGTGCTGGACAGCACCGATATTTTAGACAGGCAATTTAGAACTCCATCTCAAGAGCTAATCGGGTCATTCACCACGGAAGATTTGAGGCTGATGTATAAGTTGTCGGAACCTCAGGTGACTTATAATAAGCAATTCATGGAAGATTTTTCCAGAGAACATGCGAATTTGTTAGAATGCACACAGGAGTGGACCAAAAGAGATGAACCGTTGAAGAAAAAAAACATGGTATGTACAGTACTGGTTCACTTACCTCTCCTTATTGTTTTGCTGCTGCCATGTTATGCAGGGTTTTTGGAAAGCCTGACATAAATATGATCTTGCCTGAATGGCTCCCTTTGTTGAATGCTGCCGTTAATTCTACAATTGTAGACTGGGCCAAAATCTTATCTGATAATTTGACCACTGCTATTTTTCACTACCGGTCCAAACGAAATGTTTCTCAGCGGATTTATCCGCCCTTTTATTTATCTGCTTATGTCATGGATGCTATCTGTTTTGTCTCTAAATTCCCTGTGATGGGTTGGCAATGGACTATCCACGATCCTTTGCCTATTCATGTGTACCATAAGGAACTATGGGAGTCTAAATTTGTCCCCCATTTTTACCAAATTTGCCATGGTGTAATGCTGCCATTGTACAAAACATTGCATAATAAGGATGCCCCAAGGTTATCCCCAGAAACAGAGGTCGACATTCTCCCCGTCGCGAGATGGTTTGGAGAAGAATTGTTCACTTATGTTAAGGTTTTTGGAAGCTCTACCTCCCCCCATGTTTTACTCCTATATGTTCCAGATAGACTTGTAGCGCGGGAGATTGCTTAGCAGACCTATGGCCAAGGAGGTCTAACAAAGGAATTAAAAGAGAAAAAGAAAGGCATTTGGCCACAATTTCCCGTAAACTGTGGAACATTTTCACTGTTTGATGTTGGACATGCATTCAAAGAAGTAAGCAACATTACATGCTTACAGCTCTTCAAATTTTCGAGAAGGTTATTTGACCCAAATAATATTGTTAAGAATTTTACCAATGCAATCAGAGTAAGGGAATTTTCTGGGGAACAGGATCTTTTTGATGATATGTTCCAAACAAGAAGTTCATTTAAAGAAGTTTTGAGTTCAGCTCAAATGCAGTTATCTCAAGAGGAATTCCAGGAATTCAAACTTTACAGAGAAAGAAGACTAACTGATATTCCTTTGGAAAACCTACACTTGGAACCCGCAAGGGAACAAACTCCTAGTGTTAGTCTTAACGACAGTTCAAGTACTGATAAATCCAAGTCAAAATCTGACAGAGAGACTTCTGAACTTTCCAATAAGTCTAATGAAAAGGAAGATAAAATTGAAGAATCAGTGAAAGATTCTGCGCAATCGAAAGAACTTCCTCAACAGCAAATTTTGACTTCTCAATAGACAAATCCTCCTCCTACCAATGTACAGCAACAGCCAGTCACCATTGAATTAGACAAAGAATGGGAAACCTTTAACCAATTGATTAATGTAGAAGGACAGAATGTACAGACCCCTGTACAAACAACCAAAGTTTTGAGCACAGGAATAAGTAGCACAGCCACAGTAACTGAACACATACCTATCACACCCTCCTCTGAAATTGTACTTAATGTAGAGGACATTCCTCCTCTAGATGTATTCTACAGCCCAAAATACAAAGCAGTAGTGAAGAAACAGAGAAAAAAGAGAAAGTTAGAAAGTGCAATTGCTACTGAAGCAGAACAACTAGATGTCTTGTGGAAGGATCCTTCCACAGAGCCTACTGAGAATCTTACTAAGTTATCTCAAATGACAGGGGCTTATGCTTCTGCAACAATTGACAAAGCATTTGAGATAAAACTCTTGTTGAATGAAAAAGAAGAACATATAAAAGTTCTACAACAGCAATTGCAACAGGTACAGGCCAATAATGAAGCACAATTGAAACTTGAAGAGTTACAACAACAACTTCAAGAAATGCAAATAGGACATCAAAAAAGCTTGGCTGATAAAGAAAAACAAATACAGATTATCCAAGATCAGCACAAAGATGATCCTAAGCTTCCAGAATTCATTTCAGAAACTATCTCTTTAAACAATCAACTACTGCAACAAGAGGAAGTTTTATGCCAAAAAATCTTGCAATGGAATTCTTTTTGCCAAGAGAGTGATAAAATCACAAATCATGTCGTAGATTTACTAAATGATTATGATTTGATTAATGAAAAGATCAATGATTATCTGGTATGGAAAAAAACAGAAGAAGGCAGAAAAGCTGGTGCACCCATTATTAATGAAAACCATAAAGAAATATTGTTCAATAACTGGGATGCACAAATCAGAAGAGCAGAGAAGGCAGCAGAGGAGGCGGCTACAGCGGAAAACACTCTTACTGATTGTGTAAATGATAATTTACACAAAGCTAATTTGATTTCAGAAACTGTTCCATGATATCTCCCACATGCACATCAACTGCAAATAGAATGGAGGCAAAAAGCAGAAGAAAGAGAAAAATCAATCCAAGGGCTGACAAGATTAAATTGGGACTCTTACTGGACATACTTAGTGAAACCACACAGTCAGCACAGTGCGCTTAATTGTATCATCAATTCTACGGAGAAGATTGCGCCTACACTAGCCGACTCTGTCTTTTCAGGACAGTTGAATTCTGAAGTCGGTCAACCACATCTTCTCAAAACTATGCTAGATGCCTGCAAGTTTAAAGATCAAGTTCATAAATAGTTAGTTAATAGTCTTTATTTTTTAGATTTAGTTTTAATTTTACTGTATTTTAGCCTAGGAAAAGGACAGTCATTAAACCAAATCCTTAATTTTTGTAATAGACTATTTTTAGATTTAGCTAAGTAGTATTTAAACCCTTCTCATGCATTTAGAGAAGGGTCCTGGATCTTAATATTTTTGACTTGGAGATTACATTTCTGTACTCCATTGACTTATATATTTTTTAAAAGGATCACATCTGGTGATTTTTATGTGGAATTATCTTTAAAGTGTTTCATTTCTGTACCTTGGAATTTGATTTTGCATCAGAATTATTGGATTAGAGTATCAGATTTCATTTGAAAGCTTCCAAGATGAATGAGCTATTTCTATCTGTTCACTGTTGATTTCTTTTGTCTTATGATATTCGCTTTAAATTTTCTATCATTTACAGATATTTGTTTTCATAACGTTTCTTTATATATATCATTTTTTAGTATAATTGGAATGTTATCTTTCATAAGTATATGTAGATGATATATTATGATGAATGCAATATGTTAATACAACTCTGTTTAATTTCTTAAACAGAGTTATTTTTATTTGTTGCTGCACATTTCAATTTAAATGATAATACATTTTTATGGTTATTGTTAAATTGGAATAATCTTAAGTTGTATTCACATATAATTGCCCGGGTTAGTGTTAGAATTTCTTTATCAGTATTTAGTTTAAATTATATAGTTTTATTTCGGTCAATTTAGTCCCATTTTCACTCATCCAAATCAATCCATCACCAACCCATTAGTTATAAGGAAACTGGTCCTTTAAATCCAGTCGGAGCCACCATACCAAACGGAAAAGGAGCTGTCCTAAGGTCCCGACCGAGTGGTTTTCCGCAATGTTTGAAGCAGAGATTTTCTAGGCTTCAACAACAACATCTTTTTTATTTTTTCTCTACACATGTCTGGGCTTAATTAAAATTAACACACTTCTCACATACACGCATACCTAAAGCGAAGAGCGCCTGGTTTACACCGCCAGGATAAGACTTAAAAATTGTAATCAATTTATCTACACCTCCCTGCCCTTGTTTACCTCTCTTCCTTATTGGGTTATGTGTCTCTTTACCATCATTGCGCCCCCAAGGTGTTTATCCCAGAGACTCCAAGGCCTTCATCCTTAGTTTCCATTAGGAATACTTACCCCTCCACATAGCGCTTGAGTTCGCCCTCTGTCGAGTCCCCATTCCGACTCTGATTTTGATTCATCGGGTTGCCCTTATGTTTCTATCACCGGCTCTCCTCCACCTTTGACCTTCATCATGTTTGGTTCAGGATCTAACGTTGGTGGTGGCCCCGGCCCTATTGCTGGAAACGCCACTAGTGGTGCCACAATAGGAACTATTGCGGTTGCTCCCTTGCTTCCTTATATGGCAAGCCTAAGCCTTCCCGATTTCAACCAATTGATTAATGGCCCCATACACCATGATCCAGGTTATCCTGCTATGCCAACCAAGCTTCCTTCAAACATCCCCAAATTTGGAGGAAATTTTGGAGAGGATCCTACCAACCATGTTCATTCTTTCCACATGTGGTGTTCATCTAACTCCATCACCGATGACTCTGTCCGTCTTCAGTTATTCTATCATACGCTTACTAGAGAAGTTTCCAAGTGATATGTCGACCAGGCCTCCTCCTCTCATACTACTTTTGCGACTCTTTCCAAGGAATTTTTGTCGTACTTCCAGTTTCCCCTTCGTTATGACACTAGTACCGAACTCTTGACCTATTTCCATCAAACTTTTGCCACCCGCCTATCTGACCATATTCAAGGATGGCACAGAAGGAAGAGCCTATGTCGAGCCCCTGTTTTCGAAGACCATGTCTATATGGATTCGTTTCTCATATCCCTTTTTCCTGTTATTGGTAAAGATGTCACATCTCACTTTCCTCAGATCGAGGAAGCTACCCTCTAGATTGCGTTGAAATATGACTTGATCTACGCACAATCTGGTTATGTTTATACCATCTTACCTGATCTCCCTAGACCCAGTGGTGCCAACACATCGAGGGCATCCCATGTCGTCGATGGTATCGTCGGATCCCTTTCACATTTGTATACTCATCCTCTTATGGGTTATGGTTTCCCTCAGGGAGGGGCCAGCTCCTCTAGAACTTTCCCCCCTCCTGGCAGCATGTATCCAGGACACAACATGCCTCACGCATTTGCCCAACTGCATCCTCTGATGCTAGGGCTTGATTTTGCCCAAATTTTTACCCTATTTTTTCTCAACCTTCTTACTATCTTTATCTGCAGCCTGGTGCTCCAGCTCCTCCAGCACAAGCACCTCACCCTCCCTTGCCTTCTCAAGCTCCACAGCAGCAGCCACCCCCCTGCTCAGGGTCAGGTGTATGCACAGCAGAGTGAGACTAATCCTCCCACTTCCAAAAATAAGAGGAAAGGAAAACAAAACCAAGTTTCTCCAATTAATCCAGGAAACAATCCTCAATGGAATACATCTAACACTGCAACCCAGAAACCGGACGCTCAGCCCAAGCAAGACATGCCTTTTCACTCGAGTAAACCTTGTTCTTGTTGCAATTTTTATGGTCACTATACCCATGATTGTCCCCTTTTACCTCAGATGCGTCAAATGTGGTAAGCTCAAGTAGCATCTCGAGGACAGCAAGCCTCTTCTTCGGTTCCTCCTAATGTTGCACCCATCCAACCAGTTGTGTTTACCAATCCTTTCCCCAGCAAGGATATGTGGCTGCCCAACCCCCTGAAAGTCAGGCGGCCACTCAACCTCCCCCATCTGGTACCTCTGATTACCAGATCCTCATGATGAACTCTGACCAAGCCAATACTGTTGACCTCGACCTTCAGACTCGGTCCCGCCAGTACACCAAGCCTTCTGCTACCTCCGCTACCGAGCCCTCATCTTCAGGTCCCATTGAGCCAATTTAAAAACCCAATGGTCCTTTACAGATCCCTCAGCATAAGTCAGAGGTACATACCAAGATCCCCAAGGGACCGTTACGCCAAAACGTTGCTTCCCCATAAAGCCTTCATCGTAGCTTCCCCCGATACATTCAATAATACTAAATTTGAGATACACAACCACATTATTCTGTTTGATTTTTTATCCAAATTTTCCCAGTAATATTCATCTGACATTATCATTGTATTAGTACCTAGATCTATCATAATCTAATGATATTTATCCACTAGGAGATCCTCCATCTTGATATTCCACAACTCAAAACTTAGACCATTAATTTTTTCAATCTTTATCCTTCCACTGCCCACCATCTTATTTTACCGCAAGTATCGATTCCACAGATATCCCACTAAATAGGGTCTACCATAGGTCCGAGAAAAACCCCTCAGTATCAAAGGCATCCCCTTGAAGATGAAACAACTCTGATACCAAATGTAGGTTTTAACGTTGTACATAAATTACCTCCAGACGAATTTTAAAAACATAAAATAAAAAATAGCGATAAAATAAAACACAAAACATATATACACAGAGATTTCCCTGTGTATCCCAACAATGAGATTACCAGATTGATTTTTCATTATATTCCTTTCAATTTTACAATACATATATATACATATCGAAGCATTCATAAACCATAATTCCCTAACCCTGGATAAAACATAATCGTAGTTCCCTTGAATGGATCTAAAAAATACCGTGGGCAGAAAACCATCATGCCCAAAACCATACACAAAACCATAAGTAGGTCTGACCACCTATTATAGGGTCCAAAAAAAAAAATCTCGGGGCACTACCCCAAACCCCGTGTAGGGGGGATCCTTCCCCCCTACAAACCCCCCTATTACACCTAACACAACAAAAAGAGGGGGCTAACTCTACCCCACGCATGCCACTAGTTGTGGAAATAATATAACACACACCCAACATAGGCAACACACTTTAATTCATATGTCATAAATGTTATAATATTATTCTTTGAATTTTTGTGATATATGTTGTTTTCATCTATACTAAAGAAATTGAACTATTTCGGTGACTTTGGTGCTTATCTTGTTGAAGGTGTGTTGTGTTTTCTTTAACGATCATTGCTTCTATGTGAACTAGTTCTCTAGTTGATCAACGATTCTTTCATATATATATGCTCTTGTGTCTTTATTAGATTATTACTATTACTCTTCTCTTAAAGCATCGCTTTTATTTCCCCTCCAGTGAAAGAACCATGATACATTCTACAATTTAACATTCCATAAGGCATACTCACCTGTTCATTCAAAAGTACATGTAAATTACTCTCTTGTGTTGACCATTGCAATCGAGCCTTATTTCCGGAAGGGATCCTACACCAAAAGGTGCAGAGTCTAATTGGTACTTTTCATTGGGAAGACCCCCTTGCATGTTGGCAAGATCCATCACTATCAACAATCTGGAACTAGAAGGAGGGTAGCCACCATTTTATGGTTGATAACTCACCATATCCTAACAAGAAGGCTTCAACACAAGGAAGAAATGTTCCCATTTTCACTCCAACGCATACTCCTAAGAAAGAAGAAACCTCTTAGTCTAGTACGGGACAATAATTTGAGGTTACTTCTGATCAAATCCAAACTATATGAACCATTACTCATCAGTTTGCGAGAGCTCTTGGTTTACTCCATATTGTTGTTATTCTACATCATAAGCTTGTAAAGAAAGAAACAACTCCCAGTGGAGTATTGGTTTCTTTGGTGGAATATTTGGTTAATGAAACCCTTGAATAGTTAGGTTATCAAGGGGAAGGAATAAGTCACCAAGGGGAACTTCCACCCATTAAGGAGAATTTGGACAGTGAAAGGGAATATTTTATTTTTTTTGTGATGAGGAACATCCTGATTATAATGCAGTTTTTAACGATGAAGAAGCATCTTCAGATTCAAAAGAAGAGGAGGAGGAAAGAGATGAAGACATGGTTGATGTGGACTTGGATTGGATGTCCCAAGGGCCACTTGCTCTTTCGGATAATCTTCACAAGATGCCAAAAAATCCAAAGAAGTTGTTGTCAAAGTTTGATCCTGATAAGAAGACCAAAGTTGAAAACCATTTAACAATTTCTACCTGCATTTACAGATGCTTGAGGTACGTTTTGATGATTTTTCTTGTATACTCTTTCAATAAACTTTATAAGGTGGAGCATCTATATGGAATCACAATCTTCCAACCAATTTAATCCATAGTTGGAGGGAATTTAAGAAGTTAATTTTCGAAAACGTTGTTGACGATAAAACTCCCGTCGTTTTATTAAAATAACTTGGGAACTTGAAAATCGGAGATAAATAAAGAGTTAAATATTTTAACCAAAGATTCACTTGTTTTTTGAACAAATTCCTCTGTTTATGTACAATCGCACGATGACATTACTAAATATTATTATACAACTTCCTTGTCAATTAACATTTTTGTATTTGTCAAAAGAGATACAAATAATACTATGGCCTTAAACTTTGCAGAAGCTATTGTTTTCAAAAAATATTTTCTTTCTATTGGAGTCACTGAAGACACAAATGATCCCAAATACTCCAAGGAAACTAGTAAGAAAACCTAAGCCTCTTCCAACAAAGCTAAGGAGAAATACTCTTTCGATATGGAAAGATTGACCAATTATTTTAAGTTGCTCATGAAAGAATTATCAAAGTTAAAGAGAAGGTCGAGTGAGGCACCCACTACCAAAAGGAAGTATTTTAGGTCGCCTTTCTTTAAAAATAACAATAACTCTCAACCAGCCAAATATTCTCAAAGTTCTAACGCAGTTTTCAATGTTGAAATTTTGGGCATGGATAATTTCTGCACTTTTCACCAAGAAAAATATTCAAAAAATACGTTCCCATATTGGAATCGCAATATTAACACTATGATGGCTAATCTAATTATACTTTGTTAGCGAAAGAACAACATGAGCAGATTGAATAAGCAAATGAACTTTTCATGACCAAATAAAGTTTGGGTGTGGACGCTCTATGAACATGTTGAATAGTATATACAATGGTGATGAAGCATAAGTGATTGAAGCTCCTCCCAAGAAGTCAACTAGTCGTTATAATTTGAGAAGCAAGGGACCTATTTATGAGCAGGAATTTAAGGATAAATTGTTGTGTATAATTCTACCACCTTCAAATCCAACTCATAATTCACAGAATAAGTCTGGAAGTGCTCCTTCTTCCAATAACAATTCCACCACTCATGAAGAATCGGATAAAGATACACCACCCGATCCATCAGCACGACCAGTTAAGATGGAAAGTATTTATTACAACATCGTTGATATTATGAAAAGAGCTTGGGCCAACATTTCAATCTTTTAGCTCTCAAAGATAAAGGGTCAGTGAGAAATGATAATCTAGGAACTCTCATCACACTCTCTGGAAGGTAAAGAAGTTTCTACTTCTTAGGTAATGTCCAGTAACACTCAAAATATTATTTAATATGTAGTTAATGTTGTTAATTTGAATTCTAATACTCTCCGCCCTCCGTTTCTTTTAACTTTCGAAATTTTCAATTTTAATTTTCGTAATCTTTTGGTTATTTTGATGCATCCGTGAATGTTATGCCATTATCTGTTGCCAAGAAAATTGATGCTAAATTGGATAAACTGGTGCACAAAACATACAACTGGACAGATCATTTGTCCATGCCATTGGTGAACTCAGCAATGTTATCATTCATTTTTCATCTGACCTTAGAGTTCACCAGGGCATAAACATTGTAATTGTGGACATTCCTGAAGCCTACGGATTACAATTGATCAGAGATTGGTCCAACAAATTAAAAGGGTACTTTTCAACTCACTGGACACATTTATGGCTTCCATACAAGGGAATAAATAACCAAATTCGAGTAGAAAATGAGCCTTACATGAAACATACAGTGACACAAGTTGAGGGGAAAAATGAACCAATGGGCTTTGTAGATGTTATTTTCAGAAATTGTTTTCTGGAAGTAGACCATGGATGTTATCTAGCACAACTTTCACCCATCCCAATAGATACAAAGTTCGAACTCCTTCCTCTAAATCCAACTGGTACAAATGAATTTTGTATAATAGATGTAAATAGTAGTAGTATAGGACATAACCCTAGTATCACTACTATTTTGATATTGTACTTTGATGGTTCGAAAACACACGGGGGATTTGGAGTTGGTTTCATTTTAATAGACCTGCAACAAAGAAAACATTTGATCTCTTGTCGCTTGGAATTTGAGTGCACTAACAACATTTTCAAATATGAGGCACTTAGGCTGGGTTTGAAGAAAGCCATTGAACTCAAAGTTGAAGTGCTAAAATAAATTGGTGACTCTAAATTTACTACATGATAGGTACAAATTAAAATACATTGTGTGTCACCTAATCTCAGAAATTATTAACAATAGATATGGCATTTAATTTCACAATTCCAATAGTATTTGTGTTCCTATAATTCACAGTGTTGTTACTCATACATTAGAAAATGTTGTTGTTAGGTTTTCACTGTTAAGGGATGGATTTTTTATTGAAATTATTTATAGGCCATACATTCCTGATAATATTACTAATTTTCATGTTTTCAATGACGACCAACAGATACTATACTTTATGGCGAATGTTGATGTATATATTAATGAAGATGAGAACAAGAAATATTTACAGGATTCAGCTCAAGCAAGCACAGGAAACCCCATGCCCAAGGGTGTGGTATCATTGCAAAAGTTGTATGACCTGAAAAATCGCTTCAAGGGACCAGTCAACGAAAAGACTCATAGCTCCATTATGTCATATTAACAAGTAAATATTAGCACAGAAGAAGATCTGAAGTTTGTGAATTTTGGTACTTGTTGTACACATCAAGAGAGGCAAGCTTATACCTTCCTCTTTAAGTATTATCAATATTTTTTCGTGTGGAGACATACGATTATCTTATGACTTACGACATGCGAATAATCCAACATGTGATTCTTATTAAGGAAGAGGCCAAGCCTTTTCAACATAAAATGAGGAAAGTCCATCCTAATCTTGAGCCCCTCATTTAGAAAGAGTTGAGAAAACTATTGAATGCTCAGATCATATTTAAATTTCGTCATTCAACATGGGTCTCCAATCTAGTTCTGATAAGGAAGAGTCTTAGGAAATATGCTTGAGCATTTGATTTTAATAATTTCAATCACGTCTATGATAAAGATAACTATCCAGTTTTGTTAATGGAAAAAATATTATAAATCGTATCGAGTTCTGAAAATTTTTCATCGTTGGATAGTCTCTCGAGATATAACCAAGTTCTGGTGGCAGAATGTGATAGGCACAAAACTACGTTTAGAACCAAGTGGGCTACATTTTCCTTCAAAATAATGCCTTTTTCACTTGTTAATTTAGGTGCTACTTTTCAACGTGCTATGAACATTGCATTTTGAAATTTAATTGGATAGAGAATTTTGGTTTGCTTAGATGATGTGACAGTGTTTTCGAAAAGGAGATATGATCACTTGCATCATCTAAATAAATTTTTTGAGCGATGTCGCAAATACAAGATATCTCTTAATCCTAAGAAGTGAATTTTCATAGTGTCCAAGGGAAATATCTTGGGCCATATTATCACAAAAAGTGGGATTAAAGTGGACCCTGAACGGGTCAAAAATATCACTGAGATTCCCTTCTCAGTGAACAATAAAGCTATGTAGTCCTTCTAAGGGAAAATCAATTTCCTTCGCAAGTTCATCTCAGACTATGCACAAATAGTCAAACTGCTACAAGATATGATAAAGAAGGATGTGACCTGTAAGTGGGATAAATGGGAAAAGGATGCCTTCGCCTATATTAAGAAAGAAATCGCATAAGCTCCAAGACTATACAGTTTTAACTTTGGCAATGATTTCCTGTTGTACACTTTCACTTTTGATACTTCTCTTGTTTTCATTCTTATGAAAAAGGATAACCAAAATTATAAAATAAAAAAAACAGCCTATATCATTCATGATTTTGGCTTTTAAGGACCTGAAAAACACTTTAGACCTTATCTTCTGAAAAATCATGTCATTATCTTTGTGCCTCACCTAGTTGTTAGATTTTTGTTTACTCAACAATATTTGGGTGAAAAAAGAGCAAATTGGATGGAAAGCTTGCAAGAATATGATGACTTGATTTCAAGCTAGTTCACACAATAAAGGATCACGATCTATGCTAGCTAGCATCAAAAGCAGAAATTTCACCAGTTGATGACTCTTCTAGATGGGAGCAGGAAATGGAAATGTATAACATCAAACACGTTACCCCCACAGAAGCATCCGCCTCTTAGTACGCATATGTGCAACAACATCTTGAGTATGATACATGTCCCTCTCATTTATCTGCAATACAGAAGAGGGATACTAGACTTAAATCTCTATCATATCAGTTGGTACACATAGTTCTTTTCAGGAAGCACCATAATGGGGTCCTTCTCATATGTGTGGAAGCACCTAATTCATAAATGGTATTGTGTGACCTCCATGACGTACCAACTAGTGGGAATTTTTTGGGTGACACTACTGCGCACAAGATTATGCGACTTGGTTTCTATTGGCCCACACTTTCCAACGATACTCATGCTTATGCCCGCAAATTCCTAGATTTTCATAAATGTGTTGTTTGAAATAAGAATCCAACCATCGCATTGGAGCACATCATTGTAGAATAACCTTTCGAACAATGGGGATTGGATGTCATTGATGAAAAATTTCCACACTCATTGAAGCAACACCACTACATCCTCACTGTTACTGACTACTTCACATGGTGGACAAAAGAGGTTCCTCTCAAATAAGTGAATGATAGAAAATTTATCAATTTTCTCAAACATATTATCATTATCAAGGTCGACATTCTAAGATCACTTGTTTTCTATAATGCAACTTATTTCTCATCCCTTAAACTTTATGATTTTGAATTATAAAATTGAATTGTATTGAAACATTCAGCTAACTATTATCCACAAGGTAACGATAATGATGATTTAACTAGTAAAAACCTCATTTGTATCATCAAAAATACAGTTTAATATGAACAAAAGAACTGGCACAATGCTTTTGTGAGCACTCTATGGGCTAACCATGTTATGCCTAAACCTTCTCTTAGAACCTCCCATTACTTTCTAGTGTATGGAAAAGAAGACATCCTACCTCTAAACTTCTATCTCCCAGCCCTTCAAATTTCACAAAAGTCTCAAGGTAAGCCTTCTCTTTTGGTTCAAAGTAGGATAGACATTCTCTTTAAGCTACAAGAAGAAAGGAGGAAAAAAAAATAAAAATATCATCTTCATCAAATTTGTATCAAGAGATGGTTTGACAAGAAGTCTGCAGGGAAGAAGGAATTCAATGTGGGAGACCTAGTATTGAAGTGGGACAAATACCATGAAGAGAAGGGGAAACACACTAATTTCCAGTCCCTATGGATCATACTGTTTGTTTTTCATGAGAAAATTTTCCACCACACTTATCATCTCCAATCTTTGAATGGGAAGATGGACTCTCCTCGTGTCAACGGAAAATATTTGAAACAATACTTTTAATAGAAGTCTAATATTGTGCCCTACTCTATGTATATAATATTTAATTTTTTATTATTTTTCTTTCATGTTCAGTATTTTATGTTGTCTTTTCATTCTTGTAAATAGGCCTCATGTGAAAGTGTATATTTGGTTCCAATGCATGTGGAAAAATGGAAAAGGGTCTTGTTATGCTACAACATTTTTACAACCTTTAGTCCTTCTTATTCGTCTTGGTTGATACCTTTTGGTCGATGATTTTTTGATGGAAAATACGATTCTTGAGAATGGAGAGATTTTTGTACAACCACAATATCCGTATCTATTCTAGGAACCTCATTCCTATGCTTGGTTATTTTTGTTTCGGTGTTTTTCTTGTTGATCCAATCAAGTAGAGAAGGACAAGGGGAAAATCTTAACGAGAATTCCAATATCAGAGGTATATATATAATGTTCTATGAAGGAACAACCTCTTATAACCTTAATAAGTTAGGATCCCTCTTCCACCCCATGAAATAAATAAGTGTCTTTGTATATTTTTATGAAAATAAAAAATAAATAAATGGTGAAAGAAGAGAAAGGCTTCCTACATAGAAAGGAAAAGCAAGAAAATTCATCGAGGTATTGTCCAAGATCACTAGAAGCAAACAAATTCTTGTGTTCATGTACTGACTTTTTCATGGTACTGCCCAGGCCTGCTAGTAATGGAGAAACACCAGAGAGGAAAAATAAGACTTTGAATATCTAAAGCTCGCAAACTTTATTACCCTTCTCTTGAATAAAAAAAATTGCGATATGGATGGCCTTATGAATGTGTTCAAATGAGAAAGAGATGAAGGGGACTATATATATAACTGCGTTAAGTGGAGAAGTCAGAGTAATCCATAGAATGAATCAATACTTTCTAAATAACTAGACCCTGCACAAAAGATTAGACCAAGGCAAAGAAGTTTGAGTTCTATCAGTATGTCACCAATTGTTGTCACTACTACAACACCCTCCAAAATTTTGGCTTACATCCAAATTTTGGAGTCTAATTTGACCTTGCACGTTGTTGTTTCTAGTAGTAAGAGTCATTCCACATGTATTCTTTTAAGTTTTCAAGTCCCTTTTGGAAGAAATCTCAAGTGTCGTATTTTGGAATGGGAGGCATTGCACATCACAAAAGTAGTGGTATGGTTCATTTCAACGGGGAACTTCGGTGTCAATGATTCCTCTTTATCATATAGATATGTATTACACTCATTCCCAATTTTTTATGCATTCTTTCATAAGTGTCGTCATTGTCATCACAAAGTGTATATTTAGTGTCGCACTTGGAGATGGTTGTTGTATTATTGTCGCATTGAAGGGATCATGTTGTGGTTTTGCAATGAGCATTCAATTTTGTGTCATTAATTGTTTTGAGAGTGTGTGATCATTAATAAGTTCAAACCTAGTTTCGCTTCTACCTCACTGATCCCACACTTGGTCAAACTATGGAAATTTCTTGTCCAATCAACTTGACTTCACTTAACCCCATGGAACTGCGCACTAAGAAGTGTACACCCTCAAGCTTAACCCTTGCCTCTTGGAACTACCCATTTCATAGTATCAATGCTCAACCATAGCATCTTGACCTCCACAACTATGCAGTTTATCGTCCAAGTCAGCCTTCTTCTATGCAATGTGTAGTGGCAAGCCTCAAGTTATCATCCTGCCTCCTTGAACCATTAATTTTGAAATCCATAGGTCTCTCTCTTCTGTATTGTGCATTGGGAAACTTCAAGGCTCAAGACTGCCTCACTAAGCTCCTCAATTGTTCATTCATCCTTCCCGAGCCTCCAAAATTGTGCATTACGCAGTCTCAAGCCTTAGTCCTCCACTCGTGACCTCTGAAATTGTGTATTGTGCAATCCATGAGCCTGCCTCTCATTCCAACACCTAGTTCCAACTTATTTAGTGATTTTAATGAAGCATGTTAGACTAGGATTTTTTCAGACTAATGTCTTCTTGTCATGAGTGAGTTATAATTGAAGGTACTATATTTTCACATCACAGGATGATGTTTGAAAAGAAGTAGAAAGAAGTTATACTAGAAGACACTTATGCAAATGCACAGACAAGTTGATCATTGAACGAGAAGATGAAGAGACACCAGATTGTGATAGCAGCTAAAGATCAAAATCATGGTGAAGACTCCCTACCTTCAATCCTTATGGAGGAAGAAGAATAAAAACATGTACCATATTTCAAAGAGACGCATAGATAGAAACAAAAAGAATGGCCTAACATTTCCACATCATCATTGATTCCATGTCATAAATGTCATGTCATGTCTTGTCAAGGTGTTATATGAGTCATAATTTCCCACATCATTTTTGGATATGATTATTTAATTTTAAATATATGATAAATGTAATGTAAAGTTGAATTCAAAGAGTCACTTATAGAATGTGAAAAGTCACGCAGGATTCAAAATGTCATATGGAAGTTAAAGAGTCATGAGGGTAGTCCAAGAGTCACAAGGGAGGTGAAGAGTCACCCCTACAGCCTCATAGCTCAAGCAAAGAACTTTTCACCTTGATCCTCCCACTGGGCATTAGAGAAGAATATAATTATTTTTGAGGAGAAAGTGGTAGCTCTAATGCTTCACTATTGGAGATAGTGTTGTTCATTGTATTGATGTATCTTGGAACTTTTTCTTAATACTTGAAGCTCATTGAGCCAACACACTTTCATGCATATGTTGTAAGCCTATTCTTTGAATGTTCGTGATATATGCTATTTTCATTTGTAATAAATAAATTGAACTATTTTGGTGGCCTTGGTGCTTATCTTGTTTAAGGTGTGTTGTGTTTGTTTTAACAATAATTGCTTTTATGTGAACTATTTCGCTAGTTAATATATGATTCTTTCATATGTATATGCTCATGTGTCTTTATTAGATTAGTACTATTACTCTTCTCTTAAAGCCTCACTTTTATTTCCCCTTCGGTGAAATAACCTTGATACATTCTACAATAGAACATTCCACAATGCATACTCCCTTGTTCATTCAAAATTACATGTACATTACTCTCTCATGCTAACCATTGCAGCCAAGGAAAATCTCTAAGAAAATGGTAGTCGTGCCTTATTTTTGGAAGGGATCCTACACCAAACAGTGTGAAGTCTAATTGGGACTTTTCATCGAGTATATCCCCTTGCATGTTTTTGGGATCCAACACCATTAACCAAGGTATTTTTGTATGTGTATTGGGGACCATTCCAAAGGCCTAAGGGTAAAATACATAATTTTTTCTTAAATTAGAAGAAGTAAAAAAATATGTGTAGTGGTTGTTGGAATGAGGAGAAATTTGACCAAGAACTTTGCCTTTTGGGTAACCTATCCTCAAAATATGCAAGATATATTAGACTTGAAAAATCCTTGATCACAATCAAGAAAAAGTAGCCTTTTCTAAGGATGAAGGATTTTTTATATCAATTGCCACATGCCAAGTGCTTTGACAAGTTGGATTTGAAATCGAGATACCACTAGGTATGCATTAAAGAATAAGACACATATAATATTTTTAATCCCTAGATGAAGCGCCATGTTGGGCATGAATCCCCATTTAAAGCTCTAGATATTGAATTATATTTTTATTGTTAAATTAATGTGGTTCACTAGACACTTTAATTGTAATTGTACCTTTGTATCCTATATATACACTAAAGAAACATATTTATAGAGTAATATCATCTGTATTGTGCATTGTATTAATTTTAAAAGGAGGTATCTCTCAAAATTAATTATATTCACTTAATTTTTATCATTTTGAAGGTGTTTGATTCATAAAATTTGGAATCAAATCCTACGATCCTAGGACTCTTCTCCTTCAATCAACACGTTTTGGAATTTTCACTATAACTTTTTTCTAGATTTTTTTCAACACAAAAAACTTTAAGGTGACTGAGTTGAAATATCAAGGCACAGGTTGTAGAAATTTTAATACAATTATGTATTGCCTGGATTCTCCTGATCTAACAATTATATGCCACTATTAAATACAGAATCCTTCTACTAAAATATTTGCGGAAATTTAATCGCCAATTGCAAACACATGAAGAAATATCAATCACACATAACACAGATGTTTTTACTGGGAAAGCATAAAGCTAAAAACCCCACTATCATATATTATGTATATATCATGGATCATGAAACAATCTCATACAAAACTCTAATCCAAGAGCTCTCAGTACAATATACAATCGTCTCACATTTTCATACAAAAATTGGCAAATACATGTGCCAATTTACTGCCTCCTAACAGCCTACCTCCACTGCGCAATCCCTACTGATCACAATCCCTGAATGAATGAGATCATGCCTTGCCTTGACTGTGCAATCCTCATTGGCATCTCCAATGTGTGTGTGGTTGCATGAGTGCACCCACTAATGTCACAACAGATAGTCAAATTGTCCCTTTCACCTATCTCTCAACTGGGTCTCCACTGGATCTGACATGCATGTAGTTAACAGTAGTAAATATTTAGTTCCATGTAAGATCACTCCATGTGAATTAATGTGATATTTAATTCACTGATCTCTCACTACTGTATCTTTAGTTACAACTAGCACAATTGAGTTTAACTCACTTAACTAAGTTAAACTACTTACAACTCTCATAACTACACATCCAACTTTGTTACCACTTTGTATCACTCAGTTACAACTAAGTCCACTTGCATGTCCCACCAACCAACCTTAGAACTCGAAATTCCTTCACCTAACTGTTTTTCCACTTCAATTAACTGAACTCAAGTGCTTCAAGAGAATAGATTAATATTTATTATCCAATTATTAATATGAGATAATAATAATCGACATGCATTCTATCTTTAGACATGCGATCTATAAATAGACTTCACACATGCATCTAAAAATAGAACCTCATCTATAAATAGAATTTTCTTACCATTTAAAAATAGACTCCCGCTATAAATAGAATTTTCTCACCATTCTAAAAATAGACATACAACTCAAAATAGCCTGTAGGCCCCACCTAGTGTAGGTGCTTAATTTTCACTAGGATTATCATCTTGTTGAATCTCAACACTCCCTCTCAACAAGAAAGGTATTATCCTTCACCCCAATCCTGTCTCTATGGTATTTGAATTTTCTCCTGGTGAGTGCCTCCATCAGAATATCTACATCCTGATCTTCTGTAGGAATGTACTGAAGCAACATGATCTTTCGCTACACACAATATCTGATATGATGATACCGTATATCTATACACTTAGATATATCATGAAACACAGGATTAATCGAGAGTTTAATGAAACTCTAATTATCACAATTAATCACTGTATGATCTAAATGAGAACCAAACAAACCAACCAAGATCTTTCTCATCCAGATAGCTTCACATGCAGCTTGACTTGCTGCCATGTATTCTGCTTCCGCTGAACTGAGTGCCACATATCTATGTTTCCTACTGTACCAAGAAAAAGTTGTAGATCTAATACTGAAGACCCCTCCTGATGTGCTTTTTATGTCCATTGAGCTGCCCGCCTAATCTGCATCCATGAAGCCATGCAACTTCACCTCATCCGTCTGTCTGTACCATAAGCCATACTCGGATGTGCCCCTGAGATATCTCAGGACATGCTTCCCTACCTTCCAAAAGGGCTTGGTAGGCTTAACCATCGCTTGACTAAGCTAGTTCACTGCATATCATATGTTTTTTATTTACTAAATACATTATCAAACCCACTAACTGTTGATAGACAGTAGCATCCACTACCTCTCCAGATGTAGTGTCCTCTTTCCTCTAGTTTCCTGGAAGAGTAGTATCCATGGGTTTGCAACCCTCCATGTGAAAATTACCCAGTATCTCCCTTGCACACTTTCCTTGAGAAACAAAAATTTCACCTTCTCGCTGCCATATTTCCAATCCAAGGAAATAATGAAGGAGGCCCATATCCTTCACCTCAAACTTCTTCGCAAGGTCCTCCTTGCATGAGTGTATCAGCTGCTCATCACCAGTCAGTATTAAATCATCAACATAAAGAACAATAATTAAAAGCTTACCCTCCACCACAATTTGGTATAGGTTTTCATTCGCCTCACTCTTGGTGAAGCCAAGTCTGGTTAAATAGCTGTCGATCCGAGTGTACCAAGCACAGGTGCTTGCTTCAGCCCATACAACACTCTTTTGAGTCTGCACACATGCGAATCGCTGCTTAAGATATCAAATCCTTCAAGCTGCTCAATGTACACTTCTTACTCAATGATCCATTAAGGAACGCAGCCTTCACATCCATCTGATGAATGTGCCAACCCATCTACGCTGAGAGAGCAAGGATGGTCCTTATGGAAGAATACCTTGCAACATGTGCAAAGGTTTCTTCATAATCCATCCCCTCAATCTATGAGAAGCACCGGACCAAAAATGTAGCCTTGTATTTCTCAACACTCCCATCAGCAGCTTGCTTTACCTTGTAGATCCATCTTGAACCTACCCTTGATTTATAAATCGGCCTTGGAACAATTTTCCAAGCACTGTTTGTGACAATGGAGTCATACTCCTCCACCATTGCATCTACCCATGTGGGCTCCTACACTGCTTCCTAAAGGAAGATGGCTCAATCACAATACATTTTCTCATGAGAGCCATGTATCCAGTGAATCGGTCAGGAGACTATCTTTATCAGCGTTGTGAAGTAGGGACTCCTACATTCTGTGCAGCATCAATTTTCAACCTCTCAGCTTCTGTGGTACGCCTTCTTCTAGTTCTCATGTTTGGCTCTGCGTGAGTGGACACCTCCACTTCATGAACCTCCTCCTGTGGTTGATCCACATCTAAAGATTCATCTTTGGGAACCAAAAGTTCCTCCTCTACATATAAGTCTAGTTCCCTCTCAAGCGACAACTTCATGGCTTTCTCCTCATTGAATTTTATATCCCATCGCACCACAGTCATTCTACTGTTTGGAAAATACACACGATAATTATGGGGTGTTTCTGTGTACCCCACAAATATCCCAACTTCAACAGTCAACTCCAGCTTCTTTGTGGCGTTCTTGGTCACATGCACATAAATAGATGAGCCAAAAATCTTAAAGTGAGAAACATATGGTTTCTTAATAGTAAAAGATTCTTCGGGTGTACTCGTGCCAAGTACTCTATGAGGACAACGGTTTTTCACATAAATTGTAGTGTTGCATGCTTCTGCCCACAAATGCATTGGTAGGCCCTGATCATGCAGCATCACTCGTGCCGCACCCACGATCGTTTTTTTCTTCCTCTCTATGACCCCATTTTTCTATGGGTTATGAAGTGCTATGAGTTCTCTTTGAATTCCTTCTTTGCTACAGAAGCCTTTGAATTTGTTCGAGATGTATTCTCCACCATTATCGCTCTACAGAGCCTTCACTTGCTTCCCCAACTCTTTCTCAACCAATGCCTTAAACTCACAGAACTTTGAGAATGTTTGATCTTTCTTCTACATGAAGAATATCTATCATTTATGATAAAATTCATCAACAAAAATAACATAATCCCTATGTTTTTCTGTTGAAGAAATCGAGAATGGTCCACACACATCTGTGTGAAATCTCTCCAGGATCACCGAAGCACAGTTCTCCTTTTTATGAAAGGTTGACTTCACATACTGCCCCATGGTGCAACCCTTACACTAATCTAACTGAGAAAGTGTTCCCATTCGAATTCCAATAGATATTTGTAACATGACTTTCAAGGCTCCGTAATGAATATGGCCCAATCGCCTGTGCCATAATTCGCCCTCATCTCGGCTCGCCACTTTTTCCACCTTGCCCATCATGGCAGTGCAGCCTTCTACCTCCAACTTGTAGAGATTCTTGACTCGAATCCCTATCCTCTTGGCTTGACTCATTTTTTTATGTGAGAGGAAATATTTTCCATCGTTGAAAATAATGTCATAACCTTTGTCCTCCAGGATCGCAACTGAGACCAAGATTTTCTTCAGACCTATAACATGCATAAAATCTTTCAATTGAAATGATTTACCTGACTCCCTCTCAAAGGTAATGGTACCAATTCCATTCGCACGGTATCGTCCATCGTTTCCCATCTCTATATGCATCTAGAGATCTTTCTCCTCCAAGTCACTTAAAAGCTCCTTATCTCTCGTCATGTGGAAGGAAACACCACTATCAAGATACCACACCGATCCCATTCAGCTTGATACCAAGCATGCGATCAAAGAGAAATCAAGTTCAAATTGTGAGGCAAGGGTCTCACCAGCTGCAGCTCCAGCATTCTTCTTGTTATTCTTTTTCTGTGGGCAGTTAGTGGTGAGATGCCCATGTTCGTGACAGTGAAAACACTTCACCTTGGACAAATCCAGCTTCTTGCCTTTAAACTTGGATTTTGAGTGGAATTTCTTCCTCTTCCCTTTCCTTTCCTTGGAAACCAAAGCACAATTCTCTTCATCATCTTGCTTTGAAGAAGAGCCATCTCTAGTGTTTCGCATGATCTCCTCCTGCACTAGATCTAACCACAGTCGTTCCCAATCCGACAGTTTTTCCCATCCATTGACAGAATCTTGATAACTATGCCAACTCTTAGGAAGTCCCAAGAGAGCCAATCTCACCAAATCATCATCAGCAACTATGATTCCCACACTCCCTAGTTCATCCTAACATTGGACAAACTTTGTGAAATACTTAGGAATATTGTCGCCCTTCTCCATCTTGATCTTTCTAAGTTTATCCTTCAGCGCCAATTTCCTATGGTCGTTGTTGCTTTGGAAAATATCTGTCAAAGCCTTCCACATAGCAAATGGAGTGGCTTTCCCATGAAGGCTTGAGATAATATGGTCTCGCACACCTTCCAACAGAATCCTTCTCGTCTTCGCTACTTTATTTTTCCAGGCATCAAGTAGTGCAGCATCCGTCGAAGTGGGCTTAGGAAAATAAATGTCGATGAATTCCTTCAAGCCATTATCTTCAAGCACTGCCTCCATCTTTTCCTTCCATGAAATGTAGTTAGAGCTCCCCTCGAGTGCATACTCTAGCTTCAAACCATTGAAATCCATTTCGATGTTTACTCAACTGTCACACTAAGAAATTCTTGCAGCAAATTCGAATTGTTTCCACCAACAAACTCAGCTACTGCTTCAAAATTGCAATCTTCTTTACTCTGATACCATGTAGAAATTTTAATAAAATTATGTATTGCCTAGATTCTCCTTATCTAAAAATTATATGCCCCTTTTAAAAACAGAATCCTTCTACTAAAATCTTTGTGGAAATTTAATTGCCAATTGCAAACACATGAAGAAAGATCAATCACACATAACGCATATGCTTTTACCGAGAAAGCATAAAGCTAAAAACCCCACTATCATATATTATGTATATATCATGGATAATGAAAAAATCTCATACAAAACTCTAATCCAAGAGCTCTCAGTACAATATACAATTGTCTCACACTATCATACAAAAATTGGCAAATACATGTGCCAATTTACTGCCTCCTAACAGCCTGCCTCCACTGCGCAATCCCTATTGATCACAATCCCTGAATGAATGAGATCCTACCTTGCCTTTACTGCGCAATCCTCATTGGCATCTCCAATGTGTGTGTGGTTGCATGAGTGCACCCACTAATGTCACAACAGATAGTCAAATTGTCCCTTTCAGCTATCTCTCAACTGGGTCTCCACTAGATCTGACATGCATGTAGTTAGAAATAGTAAATATTCAGTTGCATGTGAGATCACTCCATGTGAATTAATTTAATATTTAATTCACTAATCTCTCACTAGTGTATTTTTAGTTACGACTAGTTACAACTAGCACAATTGAGTTTAACTCACTTAACAGAGTTAAACTACTTTACAACTCTCATAACTACACATCCAACTCTGTTACAACTTTGTATCACTCAGTTACAACTAAGTCCACTTGCATGTCCCATAAACCAACCTTAGAACTCGAAATTCCTTCACCTAACTGGTTTTCCACTTCAATTACTGAAATCAAGTGCTTCAAGAGAATAGATTCATATTTATTGTCCTATTATTATTAAGAGATAATAATAATCGACATGCATTCTATTTTTAGAAATGTGATCTATAAATAGACTTCGCACATGCATCTAAAAATAGAACCTCATCTATAAATATAATTTTCTCACTATTCCAAAAATAGACATACACCTAAAAATAGCTTGCGGACCCCACCTAGTGTAGGTGCTTAATTTTCACTAGGATCATCATCTTGTTGAATCTCAACACAGGTGGTCAAATTTTTAAGTTTTAATTCATCATAATTTCATAGATATAACCTATAGAAGATAGGATAAATAATCCTAAAATATGTTTTAAATGAGTCATCTTGGAATTTTTGCTATAAACTATTTTTCTATGAAATTTCAAACCACGAAACCTTGTGGAAAATGAGGAAAAATATCATAATGTTGCCAACATTTTGAATTCTAGTTCTATATTATTTCATAGATATATTCTATAGAAGATATGCTTTCTCACTAATTTTGAAATCAATTTTAAAAGAGCCATATTAAAAAAATAAAAAATAAAAAAAAAATAAAAAAAAATAAAAAAAAATTATAACATTTTCTTAGTGAAGTTTCAAACTCTAAAATTTTTAAAATCCTAATAACATAGAATATTACATTTAAGATCATGCTCATATTTTGACTCATTTCATTTTATGAGATATATCTTCTCAACCTTATGGTTTCTGATTACTCTTGCAATTAGTATTAAACAAGCCATTTTGGAATTTTTGATATATTATTTTCAAATGAGGTTTTGGACTATAAAAGTTTTACAAGACAAAATTTTAGACTCAAAAGGGCTCAATTATATATATATATAACTTGGAGATTGTTTGAATGGCTGACCTTTGTCCTAATATATATATATATATATATATATATATATATATATATATATATATATATATATATATATATATATATATATATATATATATAACTTGGAGATTGTTTGAATGTCGACCTTTGTCCTAATATATATATATATATATATATATATATATATATATATATATAACTTCTGGAGATTGTTTGAATGGCTGACCTTTGGAGATTGTTTGAATGGCTGACCTTTGTCCTAATATATATATATATATATATATTAGGACAAAGGTCAGCCATTCAAACAATCTCCAAGTTAGGGTTTGAAAGGTATGTGACTTACCAATGGAATAACATTTGATTGGAATATTTATTTTTGGTGATTGAAAAGTTATGATAAATAAAAATTATTATTATTTTTTCATATTGAAAAGTTATTTACAATAATACTATTAGTACTCATAAAAACTCAAAGATGGTATTCAAAGATAGTGACGACTTAGAAAACATGCTAACCCAACTAAAGAACCAAGTTGATGAAATGAGAGGTAGTTGAAAGTATGACTACTAGAAGAGTGCTCACTAACAACTATAGAGAACATTATGTTCCCTCTATTTATCTCACTCAACTTATAAGGTTAACATATTAAAAAGTGGAAGAAATAAAATGAGGGTGACTATTTTTCAATTTTGATAGAAAGTACAATAACTGGGATAAATGAGGTGAGAAGAAACTTTTCTACATACACTATGAAAAGGGAGAAGATCAGGAATTGGAACCATCACAATATTTAGAGCTAGAAGAGACTACTCCAATTATTCTTGTCATGCATTGATTAACATTAGTACTCCACAACCCTCAAGATAATAGGATATATTAAAAAGAAAAAGGTAAAATTGTTTATTGATTTAGGTGATACCCATAACTTCATCAATTACAAATTAGCAAAACTTCTCAATTGCTTTGTATTTCCAACATAGAGTTCCAAGTAATGATTGTATATGGATGAACATTAATTTTTTTAGCGAAGTGTCATAGTATTAAGCGCAATATGGGGGAGAATTTATTGGATAGCCCCATGATTGCAATCCAAATGGGTGGTATTGATGTTGTATTAGGGTTCAAATGGTTACAATCATTGGGAAGAATGAACTTTAATTTTCAAGATATTTTAATGGATTTTTTCTTAAATGCAAGGGAATTGAGCTTAGAGGTATACAAGAGAAACCCTCTAAAGTGATAAGCTCTATCAGCATAACAATATTACTCAAAAATGGATACCATGATGTAACTACGCAATTGTGCTCACTGGATGTTCAAAAATATATATCCTCTACTCTAGTGGATCTCCAAAAAGTTATCAATAATCATTACATGGTGTTTGGAGAGATGATAAGGTTCTTCTACCTGCTCAAGATCATGGTGATGCTCTTCTTTTGCAACCATGAAGCATACCACCCAAAATTAAGCCTTATGAACATCCATATGCATAGAAGAGTGATATTGAATGTATAAGCAAGAAGTAATAGAGGCTAGCATCATCCAACCAACACAAAGTGCTCTCTCTTCACTAGTGGTGATGGTTACAAAAAAGGATGTTTCATCGCATATGCATCCAAATTATAGACAAATAAACAAAATTAACATCAAATATAAGTTTCATGTTCCTTTTATAGATGAATTATTGAAGGAATGACATGGAACAATTTTATTTAAAAGTTTGATTTTTGTTAGGGATATCATCAAATCATAATGAAGAATGAATAAATTCCCAAAATAACCTTTAGAGTACATGAAGTTCATTATGAGATTTTGGATATTCCATTTGGACTTACTAATGCACTTTCAATATCTCAAATCTTGATGAATAATATTTTCAAAGCCTTCCTTGGAAAATTTGTGTTAGTATGTTTTAATGGCATACTAATCTCTAGCAAATCCTAGGAAGAGCATGTACAACATGATTACAACGTATAAAAATTATTGTAAGAACAATTACTATATGTCTATCCTTCCATATGTTTCAATGGGGTTCAAGAAGTGAAATATTTTGGTGATATCGTATCTCATGAAGGTGTTAAATTGGACCCTAACAAAATTAAAGATAAGATGGCATGAACAATCTGAAAAACCTTGAAGAAACTTAGAGAATTATTAGGATTGAAAAGATATTACCACAAATTTTTCAATAATTATGTCAAGAAACACCTCTAATAGCATTATTAAATAAGGATTCATTTTCTTGGACCCGAGAAACAACCAAAACCTTTTAAAAAATTAAGGAGACTATGTGAACAACTCCTATCATGACCACACCTAACTTCACAAAAGCCTTTATTGTGGATTTGAATGCCTTAGGTCATGGCGTTTACACATTTTTAATGAAATAAGCAAGGCCCCTTTCCTTTGAAAACATCCAAAATTAAAGAAAATAAATTACTTAGACCCATTTATAAACAAAATTATGGCCATAATACATGAGGTTAAAAAATAACACCCTTGCTTAGTAAGAAGACACTTTAAAGTCCTCGGAAAAAAAGTAATACACCTCAAAGTAAAAATAGATCATGCTAGTTTGAAGTACTTCTTGGAGGAACAAATAGATTTTAGAATACAAACAAAAATGGGTTACAAATAGGTTAGGTTATGACTTTGAAATTATTTACAAAAAAGGAAAACATAATATGGTGGCAGATGCACTTTTAGGGAAAGGAGAAGAAATATTTGTTTTACTATGGGATTCTTTTTTATTTTATGTTCCTATGGGGTGGAAAATAAATTTCATATGGTATGCAATATCATTAAAAAAATAAAAGAGGATCAAGTGTGTTACACACAATTTTGTGTAGAATAACAAGTTGTTATGGTATTGTTGACGGTGTTGGATCCTGCCAACATACAGGGGGTCTCCCCAACGTGAGGCCCAAACTAGACCTCACAACTTGGTGTAGGAACCCCATCTTGAAATATGGCACAAATTCCATTTACTTAAATATTTTCCTTGCCTGTAGTAGTTAGCATAAGAGAGGAATGCACATATACTTTTGAATGAGCATGTAAGTATACCTTGATAAATGTTCAATTGTAATTTGTGTCAAGGTTCTTTCACTATAATGGAACAAAAGTGAGCCTCAGAAGAGGATTATTAGTATTGATACTTCTAAAGATAGGCTCAAATACATATGAAAGAATCGTTAGTCATCAAATGAAATAGTTCACAAAGATGCAATTATCCTGAAAATAAATACAACACATATTAAATGAGATGAGCACCAAAGCCATCGAAATAGTTAAATTTATTTAATACATATGAATGCTAACATATACCAAAAAAATCCAACGAATAATCCAAAAAAAATCACGATATACGCATGAAAATGTATTGCCTAAATGAGCTTCAAATATTAGGCAAAATCTACAAGATACATTAATACAATGAACACCACTGACTCCAATAGTGGAGCATTAAGGCACTACTCACTCTCCAAAAGAACTATCTTCCTCTCTAATGATATAGCAGAGAATCCAAGGTTAAAAGTTCTCTCTATAAGTAATGAGGCCTCTTTTATCACAAAATAAATGACCTTTCATATCCCCATGTCACTTTACCTTCCTCATGACTCTTAGACTTCTAATGTGACCTTTGGACTTCTATATGACTTCTGAACTTCTATGTGACTTTTGGACTTATCCATGTGGATATTTTGTCCATATATGGCTCTCGGACTTCCATTTATTTACATTTACAATATTTTCCAAAAGTACATCATCATGTGACGACAACATGACAAGTCAACAATATTGATGACTTGGACTCATGGATACTTGTATATAAATCTTGTTGGGAAAAATACTAAGAGGGGGGGTGGGGGAGTGAATCAGTATTTAAAACTCATAATACTTTTATTTATTTTACTGATTTATATACGCGACTTTAATTAATCCAATTAGTGTATGCACTCGTCTTTATTTAAGGAAACTTGTGTATGCCCAGTGTACTTATTATTCAGATATTTAGTAAGCAATAAACATGTGTAGTAAGAACAGAATAAATCATCACACATAAGCAACACACATGAACACCAAGATTTAAGGTGGAAACCCAAGTCAGGAGAAAACCATCATTGATGTCATCATTGTCTTCAATATTTATCATAAAGAAAATTGCTTACATTCTTGTACTGGTGGAAACTCGTGCCAACACGCAGGCACCCACTTGAAGAAGGCTACAACCTTCTCTCGTTCTCCAGCTGCTACTGGAAGGGAGCTTCAACCCCGTGTTCTTGTTTACCATCTACCACTAGAAGGCAGTTATGACCCCCTGCTCTCGTTTACCAACCACTCCTGGAAGGGAGCTACAACCCCCTAATCTCATTTACCATCAACCATTGGAAGGGAGCTACGACCCCCTCACTTAAGGCTCCAACCCTTAGCACCACCGCGGACCGCGTTTCATAATTTTTCACACTCAATCCAACAGCTTCAACTCAACACAACTTGTAGGCCTCTTTTCGTCAGATTTTCATATTGGACCCACTCCACCCATTTAAGCCCAAAACCACACATCAAACTGAAACATATAACTGTACCAAATCATTGACTGCATCATCAATCAACCAACCAATCAATGATCTTTAATCACAATCAACTAGCAGCATAATCAATACTCAAACAGCCCATATCTATATCAAGACATCCTTGAGCGACATCAGAAACACAGTAAAAATGATCAGACATTTCCTTCAAATTCTATAGAAAAAGCCTAGCTTGCATACACGTCTTCCATAAGAAAAATCCATGATTGTACGCGCTTCTCATGAAACTAAACTTCATATAGATTTACTGAAATTATATGCGCCTCTACATAATTAAAGTTGCATTTATACGCACCTTCCTTGATTCTAACCCGCGTATAGATCTGTAATTAATTTATTAATTCGAAACACTTCAGAATAGAAAACTTACTCAGATCATACCCTTCACTTCAGCAAACATGCTCTAGACCACAGATCTAAACATCTCACAAACAGATCATGCAAATACATACTCATTTTAGGTCTAGAGATCCCGATCCATCATTATATTCATTGGTGTATCATTATTTCAGATCTATCAATAAAATATAGCCCATTCCATGTATATATACTTCAGAGTGAAGTATTCATTCGATGCCTATACACACATGCACACTTAACACTATGATCTCCACCTCCTTATATAGTTTGAGCCTTAGCCAATACCATGACCCAAAACCACACATGTGTCAATGGTATTCTTGGGTGGGATCAAATAACCATTATTGTGCTCAATATTGTGGTCTAATACCATGGTAATCACCCTTGGTATTATAAATTTAGTGCGCAAGCACATACACGACTTTTCTTCTTCTTACCCTCATGTATATGTGATTTGGCCGTGATGAACTCGCATATAGTTCTTCAATTATGTACTTTATACGTCTTCTACAAAACCTATGTCCCATCATACTGTCATTCTGTTCCATCACTTTGTCACCTCTGAGCTTATCCAGAAACCATATACTTGGTCTTTTACAAGTGGGTTTTCATCAAGGACAACACACGCAATCATAATGCCAACAATCTCCCCCTTTGGACTTGATGGCAACTGTTTTGGTGTTTGATCACCATAACCTGTAGAAACCTTATAGATACATCAACATAAGCATTATTCAAACACAAAGTTACTCTCTCCCTTTGACATCAAGGGCAAAGGGCAGACCAATGCCGAAACAAGGCTTCTCTTTTTTTGTAGATATAAGAGCTCTATAGATCTGCGCTACACTATACGGACCATGCTCCCCCTAAACACATGTTGAATCTTCAAACAGATTTTTCAATGAAACACATGACTCTATGATCTTTCCTATCACCAAGGACTCATAATCACATCAATCACCCAACCAATTAGGGTTACATATTTGACTCAACTCCCCAACCAAGTGGGATTACATATTCGACTCAATCACCCAACCTAGTGGGATTACATATTTGAAAAGGTCCATACATGACAATATTTACATCATAGGTATGAACATGACCCTTACATCAAATTACAGATATGAATTTTATAACCAAGACCAAATTTCCTGAATATAGAGAGATCATCTAACATAATTCAGCAACCATGATACACATAATGCCAACAATGCATTATACTCAACAAGGCTAGTGCTCCCCGTGAACTTGTGTTGTCTATCAAGTCTAATCACAAAGACTCATTCATCAAAGCATCTTCATAAATCAGATAATATCATATCAACAGACTGTAACCATCAACATCAGACCAAGAAAATTATAACTGTCAGCAACATATCAGAATATATTATTGAGTCGGTCTCACAATTTTTTTTATTATAGAAAAACATACGCAACTATCTCCAAAGGAACTCACGTATATACATGGATTTAGTTTATGAAACCCGCGTACCGAAAGTGAAATACTGAAATTTCACAGCTCCATCTCCCCCTGAACTTGTACAGGATGTACCTATCTTTTGTTGTCACATCAGATGCACTATTAGAAATATAAACAACCAGCATTAGCAAACCAACCATGGGGATCACCATATATTGCTTCCACTGTGATGATACCTTAATAATTCCGATAACTTATCTCACATCATTCCTGCAGTCATTATGAGAAGTAAACTTTTTAGAAATAGATGACTGCAATAGGGTCAACATTCCCTATGTTTTTTACCAGTGTTTCTTCTTTTTCCAGCTTTTCTTGAAGTTTCTTATTGTGTGCTGGAACTTATTCAAATTCTCAGTTCTGTTCAACATATGTAACCTGCAATCAATTCCCTTATGCCCAAATGATTTACAATAAAAACAACATCCATGTAACCATCCTTTATTCCTTGATCAATGAAATTCTTCAATAACCAGATTCTTCTCTTTTATGGTATGATCATCATTCATGGTACATGCCATGAGCACTTGTAGATCTTGATCAGACTCTCCCTCTTATCCATTTGAAAACCCATCACTATCTTCATTTGTATAAAAACTTCTTCTATTTTCAAATCGTTTCCCTTTACCATAATGACAAACTCTACCACAAGAAAAACACTTGAAGGGAAGCTTACCTCTACCACAAACTTTGTCTCTTCTTCTTCTGATATATAACTTGATTCCTTGAGAACTTACTTTTCTTTTCCTTTTTCACATGCTTTAAATGTGGCTTCTCTGACTTGTGAGGGACCTAATTTTCTTATTTCAAAGGCAGTCAGGATACCATAAAGTTGAACAACAGTAAGAGTCTACAGATCCTACTTTTCTTCAATGGCATACACTTTTGAATCGAAATTTGGAGTTAGAGATCTCAAGATCTTCTCTACTAAATTTGAATATTTTATATATTCACCCATATTTCTCTTAGAATTCACAATCTCATCTATTCTTAGAAACAAGCTTACAATACTTTCATCATAATGCATTCTGAGATTGTCATATTGAATTCTAAGAGTTTGAAGTTTGGAACTTTTTACCTTTGCGTCATCTTCATAGCTCTAAATGATCTTGTCCCATATTTATTTTGTTGAATTTAGATGCATGAATTTTACAAATTTTGATTCGGACAGGCTTCCCAATAAGGCATTGAAAACTTTTGCATTGGTTTCATATCTCTTCTTTTCTGTTGCATCTATAGGAACAATTTTTGGATACTGGTAAACTCATTCCACGATTCCCCATACATCTACTCTAAGACTTTGCAGATAAGCTCTTGTTTGTATCTTCCAAAATAATAGATTACTTCCATTTAACATTGGTGGCCTGATAGAAAATACTCCTTCATGACTTCCCATTGCGATATATCTCCTTCAAGCAATCAAGTTTCTTCTGAAGGACCTACTCTGATTCCAATTGTTGAGAAAAATATTGGGGGGGGTTGAATCAGTATTTAAAACTCATAATACTTTTACTTATTTTACTTATTTCAATACGCGACTTTAATTAATCCATATAGCGTATGCACATGGATTTTTTTAAGGAAACTTGTGTATGCCCAGTGTACTTATTATTTAGATATTTAGTAAGTATTAAACATGTTCAGTAAGAACAGAATAAGTCATCACACATAAGAAACACACGTGAACACTAGGATTTAAGGTGGAAAACCAAGTTGGGATAAAACCACCATTGTTGTCATCTAGGTCTTTAATATTTATTATAAATAAAGATGCTTACGATCTTGTATTGGCACAAACTCGTACCAACACACAAGCACCCACCTGCAGAAGGCTGCAACCTTCTCTCGTTCTCTAGTTGCTACTGAAAGGGATCTCCAACCCCCTAATCTCATTTACCATCTACCATTAGAAGGGAGGTATGACCCCCTGCTCTCGTTTACCAGCCACTCCTAGAAGGGAGCTACAACCCCTTGATCTCATTTACCAGCAACCACTGGAAGGGAGCTATGACCCCCTCACTGAAGGCTCCAACACTCAGCACCACCGAGGACCATGTTTCATAAATTTTCCCACTCGATCTAACAACTCAAATCAACACAGCTTATAGGCCTCTTTTCATCATATTTTCAAACTGGACCCACTCCACTCATTCAAGCCCAAAACCATACATCAAACTGAAACATATAATTGTACCAAATCATTCACTGAATCATCAATTAACCAACCAATCACTAATCTTTAATCAAAATCAACTAGCAGCATAATCAATACTAAAGAAACCCAGATCTATCTAAAGACATCATTAACAGACAACAGAAACATAGTAAAATTGATCAGACATTTCCTTCAGAAAAACCCTAGCTTGCATACGCGCCTTCCATAAGACAAATCCGCAACTATACGCGCTTCTCTCGAAACCAAACTTCGTATAGATTTACCAAAAATATATGTGCCTCTGTAGAACTGAACCCGCGTGTATATGCGCCTTCCTTGAGTCGAACCCACGTATAGATCTGTAATTAATTTAGGACTATGCAACAATTCAAAATAAAAAACTTACTCAGATCATACCCTTCACTTTAGCAAACATGTGCCAGACCACAGATCTAAACATCTCACAGACAGATCATGAAAATACATAGTCATTTCAGGTCTATAGATCCTGATCCATCATTGTATTCATGGGTGCATCATTATTTTAGATCTATCAATAAACTATATCCCATTCCGTCCATATATACTTCAAAGTTAAGTATTCATTCAATACCCATATACACATGAACACTTAACACTATGATATTCACCTCCTTATAAAGTTTGATCCTTAGCTAATACATGAGCCAAAACCACACAAGTATCAATGGTATTCTTGGACGGGATCAAATAACCATTACCACTCTCAATATTGTGGGCTAATACCATGGTAAGGACCTCTGGTATCATAAACTAAGTGCGCAAGCACATACGCAGCTTTGCTTCTTCTTACCCACATGTATATGCGACTTGGTCGTGACAAACTTGTGTATAGTTCTCCAATTATGTACTTTATCCATATTCTGCAAAACCTCTATCCCATCATACAGTCATTCTGTTCCATCACTTTGTCACCTCTGAGCTTATCCAGAAACCGTATACTTGGTATTTTACAAGTGGGTTGCCATCAAGGACAACAAATGTAATCATAATGCCAACAAATCTCTTCGATAAATGATGAAACTACCACTATGTTTTCAATACTCATAACATAACTTGCATTATTGTTTCCATCTAATCTCTAAATGGCATTCAAAGATCTTGGAGTCTTCATGGGTCACTTTGATCATTTGGATCCATTGTTTTTTCAACTATCACAACATGGTGCCTTCATCTTTAGGATGCTTCCTTGCGAAACAATTCCTATCATATCTCCTCACGGATATTTTCCATGCTTCATTGAGCATATATATATCACTCATGGAAAACAAACACTAGCCCAAAAATATCATGTTCTACCATGCTTGATGCAAATTTTCTTTCGTGGATCCACGGTGTGCCAAGGGATGAGAGAGAGATATTTTTGGGCACAGGGAACACTTTCAAGAGACAAGGAGGGGCTTCTATGATCACTGATGATGCTTTGTGCACTCAACTAGAGCAAGAAATGGCCTCATGGGTGCGGGGCACAACTTCAAGGGACAAGGTTGCATGAATTTTCACTGAGGATGCATTCGGTGCTTGGAAGGGAGAGCAAGAGCCAGAAGGAGGGTGAAAGGAATAGAGAAAAGGAAAAAGGTAGGCCTCACTACCCATTAAGAGTGTGCAGTGCACTCAACTGGGAGACTGAAGGCTTGAGTGGCGCAGGGAACATAAACAAGTAACAAGGAAGGGGTCATGATAACTGGGAGTGCATTGTGCACTGGATCGGGAGGAAGAGTTATGATTGACATAGGATGCAAATTAAATTGACTAGGAGGGTCTCCACTAGGCCTTGAGAATGTGATGTCTGCTCTTCTTTGCCTAAAGGGAAAGCTTGCAAACTCAAAAAATTGTTTATTTGGAAGGGTGGAATCTTGAAAACCACATTGAGTTAGGAGAAAAATCAAGTGGGACACATCTAAACTCATCAATAAAACTTATACAAGACCCAATACTAGTAAGTATACATCAAAATTCTAGTTCCCAAACTTTATCCAAGTATAATAGACAAATTATGTGTGATTTCATCCAAAAGTGTTATTTTGTGACCAGAAAGTGTATTACGACTCTAAAGTGCACTAGCGTTAATCTTGGTGATCTAGTGACACTTAGAAAGGAACATGGACACTTAGAACATATGTTTAATTGAAACGACACTTGAAGACAAAAACTAACACTTCACATGTTAGGAAGTAGGCTCCAAAATTCGAATATATAGCAAAATTTTGGAGGGTGTTGTAGCAGCGACAACACTTGGCAACATATTGGGCGAAATTCAACTTCTCTATCCAAGAATAGTTTTCATAGAATTATACATTTGATATGTATCGATTCATCAAGGTATTTTCCTTACCTTACCCACTTAACCTGGTTATAGTTGTAGTACCCACCATTCCCTTTCTTGGATTAACACACAATAAATTTTTCCATTTGACAGTTATTTCAATCGAGGATAAGGGTAATATGTAATTACGAGTTAAAGATATTTAGAGTATTATTTTTCATCTCTGGTGTTTCTTCACTGTCAGTGGGACTATTCAGCACCCCAGTGGAGTCACTATAGGAACAGAAGCATTGATTTGTTGCCAAAAATCATGTTAAGTACCCCAACGAAGTTACTTACTTCACCCCTCTGCACATGAAGCCTTTCTCTTCATCACCCTTTTTTATTTTACTTATATAGCTATGCTTAGGAACTTATTATTTCATTGGGTTGAAATAGGGATCCCCACTTATTGAGAGCATAAGAGGTTATTTCTTCCGAGAAGGGTATATCTACCTTTGATATAGCTTTGATCACTATTTATTTTCTCCTTTCCCTTCTCTACTTGATTATATTAGCATGAAGAACACCAAGTTAAGGAATGGCGATGCTAATAGGTGTGGGTGTCATGGTTCTACTTAAGGATTTACTATTGAATGTATCATATTATCCATCTAGATATTACTTTACTTGAGGTAGATACAAAACAAATAAGAAGAACTAATAGATAGCCAAGTGTTGTAGCTATCACAATCCCTGTTTGTTTCACCAGAAAGTCACTTTGAGCCATAGGCACTCTCACACAAGGTCTTATTTTATGTACACTGACCAAACAATAACAAAGGCAAAATACATGACAAAAAAAACAACAAAGACAAGGAAATAAATTGTACAAAGGGAACACATCCCAAGGCTGCTACTGGAAGTAGTGTTTAATGTCTTGGCCATTGACGATAATAGGTTCATTCTTCCCATATAAATATTTCAACTTGTAAGAACGGTGTTCGAGTTCTTCAGTGATGGTGTATGTTCCAATCCACAGAGGTTGAAACTTAGTGTGTTTCCCTTTCTCTTCATGGCTTTGTCCCACTTCAATACTAAAGTCACCCACACCGAAATTTTTATTCCCTGCGGACTTCTTGTCAAACCAACACTTGATTTGGTTTTGGCAGATAGAAAATGTTTCTTTCACTCTGAACCTTTCTTCATCAAGCTCAAGAAGAGTATTTAACCAAATTTGAACAAGAATATGAATTTTCCCTGAGATTCGTGCGAAAGCTACAAGGCGGGAAGATAAATGTTCAGCGAAAGGATAACCTCTTTTCCAAATACAAGGAAGTATGGACAAGTTTTCAAAGAGGGGTTAGGAGTGACACGGTTAGCCCATAATGCATTCACCAAAGCATTGTGTCAATTCTTCTATTCAAAGAAAATGGTTTTCTTGATAATGCGAATAATGTTCATATTTGTAGACTTGGCTAAACCATTTCCTTATGGGTAATAATTAGATGAATGCTTCAAAAAAATACCATATTCTACTACAAACTAATAAATCTGTAACAAAGAAAAATAAGTTACATTGTCAAAGACAAGTGATGTAGGAATGTCGATCCTGGTTATAATATTATGCTTGAGAAATTTGATGACTACCTGATCATTGACTTGCCTTAATGGTGGCACTTAGGTCCTCAAATGGAAATACTTGGTTGTGGTTAGAATATATCAATGTTGCTTTGTTACACGTTATTTTTTCACCATTAGGAAAATGGCCATTAATCTGGATCTTTCGCTATCCACTAAAGTGTTCCAAATCATTCCCCTATAAGGCTAGAATTTAAACAATCCCAAAGAAAATGAGGATTCTGGATTACAAGGTCTAAAAACCTATTTTTGAGTACCTGCGCGGTTCCCTAGATAATTTTTTTGTATACGTAGATTTCACCATTATACCTAGTGCAAAAGTGTGATTTGTTTTCCACTGTAAACTACGCACATGACTCAATGAAAGTAAAAACAAAAAAGTGAAATCTAAAAGCTTTTTTGGGTGAATATTTCCCAACTAAAATATTTTTTGGGTGAATATTTCCCAACTAAAAGCTTTGAGTTCCTTCTTACTCAAGCTTGATCCCTCTGTACATGGAGCTAATTCCATTTCTTTATGGAACCCTAATCCCACGTTTTGAGGATCTCATCCCTTAGGAAGAGGATCTCAAACCTCTTCCTCTTGGCCTATAAGTCAAACACATACTAGAGAGTTAGTGAGGACTACTGAAGGTAAAATTATGCTACTCAAATAGGGCTAGGATGCTTGTCATCTAAGGAGAAGATTGGAGACCATTGGAAGGAGCCATACTTCATCAAGGCTAAGGTTGTGTTACTCCTTCATTCTTGGGATTAATAAAAAATATTTTTCTTCCCACTATGTTTTTCAATGGAGTTGATGTATTGTGTATTTGTTTCCATTTTTCCATTGATAATGATATTAGGTACTAGTTTCATTGATCACTAGTATGAGTTGTATTTAGTCATTTATCTATCATATTCCTTTGATATTTTTTTGTTAATATGTTTGCAGGTATGGATTCTAATAATTGATCAATTGGATCAAATAATAGCGAGGATCTTCATCAGATTTTTTTTGAAAGGTACAAATCTCATATTTTACCATTCTTTTTTATGATTCAACAGGAATGAACTAAGGGAAAGATCTACTAGTTTGTATGTTTGTTACTAGAGTCAGTCATTGAAACTAGGGATATTTCTTTTGTCCGCATAAGAAATTATTATGTCATAACAAATTATCAACACCCCTAGGGAACATTTCATTCTTCATCATCTCCTTGTTTTGACTTGAAACTTTTCTTATAGCGTTATCTGAGTGTCTGCAAGATAGTGAAAGTTTGGATTTTGTTGATTGTTTGGTTGTATTTTTATTTGTATTTTTTTCTAAAATTTTCTCGGACTGTGCATTTTATCTTTAGAAATAGAGCACATATTTGTGCACTTATCCCTTAGCAATAGTGCATATGCACACTGGATCACATTGTTTTCCTATGCACATACCTGAAATTTTTGAAAAATCTAGTTTTCATTTTGCTAATTCCAGTAACTTTTGTTTTATATGCTTGATTACACTTGTTTGCACCTTTAGAAAGTATTTTTCAGTTCAATTGAATGTTGTGTAAGAGTCTTCTAAAAATTTCTTGTTTTCATGAATTACAGTAAATGCTTCATCTAGTGTTTTGTAGATCTATCAAAAGAAGGATTGGTTGTTTTTTATTTCCTATATTTCTTCTCTCAAAAAAAACAGATTTAGTATTTATATTACCTGTTTGTGAGAGATCATTTCGTTAATGAAAGGTAATGTTTTTCAAGAATAAGTGTTTTTTTATGAAAAGCACTTCTTTTACTGAACTTGAAATGAAAAGTTAATCTTCTTTCAGTGTTGAAGTTTTTCAAAATTGTAAAGTTAGAGAACATTAAATCCATATCATTCATTTGAAGAAATTCGTTTTAATGATTTGATTGGTTTTTCATGAATTTTGAAAAAATTGAGTTATTATGTGTTAAAGGAAAGTTTCATGGTTTTTTGAGTTAATGAGCGAATTGAAATATTAAAGGTTAATTTCCGCATTTGGGTCATTTGAAAGTGAAAATTTTCATTCATGAAAAATAATATGGTAAAATTAAAAGTTTTGCATTCTCTTTGAAAATTTCAAAAGACTCTCTCTTTGCCATGGTTATAAATTCATCGAAATGGAAGGCTTATTTTTCTCATATTTTCCGCATTAGGGTTTGAAGTAAAACTAGCATCATTTTCACCACATCTCTAAATCGACTTAATAAAAAAGGAACTGTAAAATTAATAGAATTTTTAATCAACTAAAGATAGTGTTTCTAGGTTAGAATACATTTTCCAACGTCTATAAACATAGTGGTTGTTATTTTTGTGCAGCACATTCTGCAGGTAGTCGGTATTCCACGTACGTAAGTATATGGGAACATTCTCCACGTGTATTTGGGTACATCAAAAGATGTTCCATGTATGAAAAGTATATGGGGATGCTTCATATCGTACAAGGTCGCACTACACAATGCTAACACAAATTGCACCTCCACGTACCACGAGTATATTTTGAAAGCCCCCTTCTAGGTTGCATACCATCCATAAGTAACCGAGTCGGCCACTTTGTCATCTGTGATACACCAAACATAACATTCGGTAAAATTACCTGCCCGTATGTAAGCCCTTGGTTTTCCAAGGCGGTATATTGCAGTTCGCAGTGGCTTAGTAATCCTTGATACCTAGTTGCCCCTTTTTTATTTTTTATTTTATTTTATTAAATAAAATTGGAATACACTTTAATAAAAATTCACTGTGGCTAATTCACCGAGACATTCGTGTAGAATGCAGGGTTTACCCCCTGTATATAGAACTGGTCAATTGGAGAAGATTAAATTTGAGAGGTCGATATCAATAGGATCTTGGGCCTTATATCAACCTGATACATCTACAACTATAGAATATGAGACAGTAGAAACTGAAGTGCTTCAACCTCACGAAGTAGAATCAGGCTTGGTTCAATATGGGCTAGAAGTTACCGAAATTATTTAAAGAGAATCTGATACCAGATAAGTTTCAGATACAGAATTAACTGAACTAGACATTGAAGAACCTAAATCTGGCATTTATGAACCTGAATTTCCTTTAGCTGCTATAGCCCCTACTCCTACACCACCTTCACCTCGAAGGAAGATAATAATTATGACCGGTCGAACTCATAGCCTTATAAGTATTGAAGATATTACTAGAGAAGAGGAGGAAGAATCCAAACGTACTTCTGTTACTATTGGTGAACCAACTTTTTTCCAAGACATCCTTTTGATCCATTCTAACCATATCCTTGGTATTTCACCCCCTTGAACTTTTTAGGTCAAGGTATTCCACGTTATCTCACTCCTTTCTACTTTTCACCAAGACGAAACATGTCAAGAATTCCTCTTGGGAGTCAACCCACTAATACTTATATGTATGCGAGCTCTCTAGAGTCATTATTATATGGTGGTCCTTCAATTCCTACTGGGTACCAGTCACTTTATGGAACTTTTTCAAGAACCACTCCTTCCCCTCAAGTTTCTACTTGGTCATTTGGTCCATATGCTTCCATTGTTCATAGCATGACTTTCATGCCTGAAGTACCTTTTGAATCACACCAATATGTTAACATGGTATCTCGTGATTTAGGTAATCCTCAAGTAACCCCAATCAGTTTTTATTATCCGCCTTGGGGTAAACCACCTTATCCTCCACCTAGAGGACAACCTATTGTCGGGTCATATCCTACGGTTGGAGGACAACCTTTTGCGAGAACTTATGAAAGTTATGTTCAAATACCTCGGGTCAGTACAAGTCAACCTGTTGTGTCTCAAACCTTAATTGGTGCTCCTTACCCATGGATGAATACTAATTTGAACCGTTTTTTAGCCTCCATTTTGTCTAGATTCTCACACTTTTTGCTAAGGATCTGTATGCCTTCACCTGGTGATTGTAGTTATTATTGTCCTTTTCTATACATTGTTGGACTATTATAGAGGTATTGAGAGGGAACACTTTATTATTCTGTTAATTCTCTTTGTTTTAGTGGTTTGAGGAATATTTTTGTGAAAATCACTAATAACATGTTATCCTTGTGACAAATGTATAGTTCCTGTTCCAGCAGCAGATTTCCTGTTCCAACAGTGTAGTTCTTGTTCGTGTAGTACATATCTTGTTCTCACCTCCATGATTATCATACATCTAGTATTCATGATGGAAAACGAGCATATGGGTTTTGAAGATAAATTGTCTAAGATGTGGATGTGTTCCCTTAATTGCACCTAGGTATTCAAAGCAACATGTAGAGTAAAGGTCAAAGCATCCAGTCAAACTACTTTTGAGAAGCCATGAGGTTTATTAACAACATGTTATTCCCATGGAAATTATAGCGAAGATCCCATCACTCAATACCAGTCATTATATTTGTATGGAGCATCAAGATCGATAGGGATCTAGTCAAATCAACAGACTCTTTATTTTGATTTAGAAATCAGTTTACAAACTCTGAAATTGAGTGCAATGTTAACATTCGATCCAGATAATTAGGAGGCACTGTTGTTATAAATAGGAAGGCTTTGTACTATAGGAGGGGACGATTTTTAGGATTCGATATATATATTTTGATAAGCAAGGAAGGGAGTAAAGGGAAGATCGTATTTCCGGTGGGATGATCCTCAGAGGGGACCACTAGAACAATGCTCTGCACTATCTTATGCGTATGTAACAAGACTTCGAGATTAATAAAAATTGGCATCTAATTTATGCTTATTATTTCTAAGTATTATGGGATTGTGATTTAACTTTTATTAGGGCAACGAGCTAGGTGGTTTGGGCCCACCAACCAATTCGTTGCACCTCTTAGGATTTTTTGCATTCCGTTTTGATTAATGCATAAGTGTGAGAGTGTGATTAAGTAGAAGTTTATAATGTTATTTCAGAATTCTCCTTTATGATTTGATATTAAATTGCACAATTTTGATTAATGAATTTGATGGTATGGTTACTTTATTGGAATTCATTACTGTTCAGCACATTGGCATTTTATATGTAAATTGAGATGGAGAAAACATAGTATATTTAGTAAGTTTTTTTTTACTTCATTTCACATTTATTAAGAGATCATTGCATTATTTACTCTAATTCCATTTATCATATAACGAAATGTACTTTCAATTTGTAAGGATTAAATGATAGAGACAACAATTTCTTATCACGAAGTAGGGGTATGATCACTAAGAGTTCTGATTTGATTTATTATCCATATCATTTGAGCATTCATGAACACTTTAAATTATTATGTGAAATTGATCATGGAGTCTTAAGAGAATGATATTCATTCTTATCATTCAAATACCACGATTAACATGAGAAGAATTTATCTTTTATTCATTGACATAGTAAAGTGTCCAACAAAACACTTTGAGAATACCTCTGGTCAAAGGATATAATTGATGTCTTAAACTCTTGATTGAAAACTGCATTATTTTCAAAAAACAATTTCCATGTGATTCATTCTAAGTAGCAGTACATTTACATTTGAAAGGAATCATTTAATTATTTTTTCAATTAAGGATAAGCCTTAAATCAGTTGGGAATGAGTTCATCTTCTAATTCCTAGTTTTACTTCATGCTTTCATTCTTTGCTCGTAATCCTTTAAGAGGTTTTGAAAACATAATTTCACCCTTTTATTTCCTGAATGGTTTTTCATTTTGAATGGAATCTAAATTCCCTTGTCCCCTAGATAACTGAGGGAAAATTTCTGCAGGAGTCACTCAACCCAGAAGAGGAGCCAGAAGTAGTTTCACAGTGTGTTCTCCTTACTTTGAAAAGTCTTGTTTTCTGAATGATGTCATTTGAATTATTCGCAAGAGATTGATTTCCATTTCACAAATCCCCGAGGTATTCTTCTGGCATTTATTGTGCTATGCCTCTAATATTACGCAACCTGAATTGACAATTTAAATGTTGATATATAATCTTGTATTTATACCGCTTGACATTTTGGCATCGTTGTCGATAAGGCCTCAGATGTTTGTCATTCTTTTTCCCTTTTATTTGCAAGTGAATTTTTTTATATTATTGTGATTCCCCTTAATTTCTTAAGCATACTATACGGTATTTCCAGAGAGCTCACAAGCTTGGTTTTCTTCCTTTTCTGCAATTCAATTTTTAGTGTGTTTTTCTTTCTTGATGAAGCATACTGGAATGTTTTTCTGGAGAACTCATAAGCCTCATTTCTTTCCTTTCCTACAAATGACTTTATAGTGTAGTTTTATTTCTTGTTGAAGCATATTGGACAGTATTGCCAAAGAGCTCACAAGCTTGGTTTGTTTCCTTTTCTGCAAATGATTTTTAAGCGTGGTTTCCTTGATTTATGAAGCGTATTGGAAGCTATTGCAAGAGAGCTCACAATCTTGGTTTGTTTCAGTTCCTGCAAATGAATTTTTAGTGTGGTTTTCTTTCTTGTTGAAGAAAACTGGATGATATTTCTAGAGAGCTCACAAGCCTAGTTTACAAATGATTTTTTAAGTTTTTGGGTGTTGTAAGACCCCCCCCCCCCCAATGCGCTAATCCATGTGTTAACAAGATATTACAAATAGCAGAATAAAAATGATCAAATGCTTGCCAAGAGATGCACTCTAGGAGCTTTCTCAGATCTTGGCAATAGCTGGCGTCTCTACTTCACAGGAGGGAAAAAATTTGGCAGAAGTCAAGAGCAGATCCATCTTTTCAGATGTGATAAAGGAACAAAATACCCATGAGCCATCCCTTCAAGAAGGTCGAGAATATTTCTTTAAATATCTTTGTCAATATAATGAGGAAATTTAAGAAACATGGATCAGACTGAATGAGGAGGAACAGCCATTAGAAACAGATATTGAATAGTTCTTGACATTTCTATCACAAGATCAAAATTGTACTCAATAAAACAATCAAAAATTATGGGAAGACCGAGATTATATACCAGAAGAGGGGATGCCACCAGTTACTATTGAATCAGAAGGCCAAGAATATGTGAACCCTATTGAAATTTGGTTCCAAACAATCTTTGGTTCACAATTCTCTTCCATCATTTGGAAACTCTTGGTATCATATCAATTAAAGAAGCTAGTTTCTCATACTCTGGTATGTGTTGGTGTTTATTAGTTAAAACTGAGTGTGAGTATGTTTAGCATTTTGTTACGTACTTGGTTGCATTGGAATTACTCCTATACTTAAAAAGGAATTTTTCTGCTTTTTAGGGTAGGGTAGGATAGAGGAATAAATCAATTCCATGAATAAAGATGTTACAACAATTCTATTAGGGTTTTGACTTCCAAAGCATAGCCAGTAAAACCGCTTATTCATCCACATTAGTTGTTAACACACACATCTGTGGTAACTCTTGTTGAGTATGATCCACTCTAATACCTCATGATGTTGCAAAATTGATCATGATCCATTTTCTAGTTTAGTTACTCTCATGAATTTTCATCTGAGATATGTTTTTTGTTTCTCTTAGAAGGTATCATTGAAAAACCTCCTATGGTGGACCACTCCTGCAAAGACCATAATGAGCCATTCATGAGAACTCTAGAATTATTAACTCAAGACATATTTCAGTCATTATCTGAGACATTTTATTTAAAATGAGTTTGTAGGGAAGGAGGATGAATCGATAAATATTAGTCATTAAAAACTTTTCACGCCATCACATACTCTTAAGGAGTAGATCTGCCTCCCCACTCATTAAGTAAATTTTGAGATTTTATAAAGAAGGATTGATTGAAGGATATGAGGTCTCATTATGAGCCAATCTACAATGATCATGAGACCTAACATGCATGAAATTACTGCTACTGGTCACCAAGCCTGAGTAATGGCTTTCAGTTGAAAAGTTGGAAGACAAGAGGTCTCATCAAGAGCCGACTTGTTCATTCTTGTTACTTATTGTGAATGGCACTGCCATTAGCTGGTTACCAAGACAGGACAGTGGCTTTCATCTAATTTCTAAAACCAGATAGATAAATTTGAATCTATATCTAGTAAGTGGGGCACAACCATTTCGTTGGGTTAAAAGACACCCCTGTCAAGGCTATAGACACCCACAGAAAGTAGGGTCATGTATGAGGTATTAAATTTAATTGTACATTGTGATTTACTCTGTTATATTTTCCTTTCCCTAAAACTCATTATCTTATCTCTCGGAGAATGATTTTAAGATATTTTGGGTATAATGCTTTGGAGTTCTATTTTTCGAAAATAAGAAAACTTTTAATGGATGCGGTACCCTTAGTGCAAGTAATTCTTTGTGCCAGATTAAGGAGAAACTTAGTTTTGCACCTGGGTGGAAACAATTCAGAGTGGTTGATGAAGAATTTTTTGATCTATCCAGTGTTGTAACATTATTTTCTTTGATAAGTTAGCATGGTAGTTTAAAAAATAAAAAATAAAATGCTAAGTTAGAACATGGATGAAAAGAAAAAATTAAAAAATGTTAGGAAAATTTATATTTTATACATCCATGTTAGAATAAAATGTTATAATATATTTCCTCTAAAAAAAGAAGGCAATCTCGGATGCAGGTGTTAGTTCGAGCTAAGCAGGAGCGCCACACGGTCGTAAGGTGGCAGGACACCTGCCCTCCCCACACTCGTGCACATGGCCAACTGCTCTGGTTCAAATTTTGGTGCATGGGGTATTTACTCACCACCCCCGTCCGCCTCCATTTGACGTCCTCCACCATTAATTTCGTCCTTTGCACATTTATGCCGACAAACACGCCTTCACCATCTCCCATGGCCCTTAAATCCACCACCCCTTCTCCCAATTCTTCCATTCGTCTCTCCCTTCGGCTCTGCATAGATGCTCCTAGTGTCTCAGCCACACCTTGGCTCCTCTGCTCCATTCCTTGCTCCTCTGGTAGCTTTTCTATGGCCTTAAACTCCCCTTATGGGCCATCTAGTGCTTTTGCGACCCCTCAGTTATCTGCCCCACTCCCACTCCTCTGCCATGCCTAGATGCCACCGCATGCAGTGCCGTAGAGGAAGGGGTCGTGGTCTTCCATCTCGCCCTCTCATTTCTCCCTCAGTGAGGAGGATGGTGAATCTCTCGATTGACTAGGCGGAGCCAAATATCCTCGACCCCATCAATCTTTCAGCTCGCCTGTATCTCCACCTTCCAAAATCAGCTTCTGAAGCCTTTGGCTCCGACCTTTTCCCTAGAAAAAGAAGTCACTCGTCCATTATCCCTCGTGCTCCTTCCTTCTCCCCCCACAAGATGGTGGTCTGGCCAGTTTAGAGTGCCTCGAGCAGCGACCATGGAAGCTCGAGCTCGGACGAGGATGACACCAGTGCAAGTGATGAGGCTCTCGCGGCTTCCTCCATTTCACCTAATGCCAACGCGATGCTTCTTCCTTCGTCAATTGTCCATGCATCCAAGTAGGAGGATGATGAGTCTGAATATGCATGCAGAATTGTGGAAGAGTCGTTCCACCCTCCAGAAAAGGATGCAAATTCTCCATCTGCTTAATTGTTGGGTACCTATCTCTCATTCCAGTCAATTTTCTATTATTTTGATGTTTCTAGTTTTATGTTTTTGTCTCAAACATCCCACTTGTAATGTTGGTTTACCACTATTGGCATCTTATTATAGACTTCATGTGCTCCACCATTGGGTTGGTTTCCCCTTCTGCGGCAGTCCCTTTTTTGTGGTTTTGAACTCGATATTTCCCTCCGAAATTGGCTTGCCAACTCAGGAGGATGAGAACTGTAACTTTTTGAACTGTATGATTTAATAGAAGTAGCCTAATTTAGAAATATGAAAATAAAATTAAAAAATAAAAATAAAAATACTATGGATGCATGTTTAAATGCGCCAGATACCCAAAGAGATTAAAATTTAATTTATGATGTTAAATTCCTCAACAAGGAGTTTTTATTTTCATTTATTAAATTTAATCAATTGGCACTTATATGTTTGTATCCTAAGTAACTGTTACACAGCATTTTGTCATCGTCCCTGCAATCCCTTACCCCTCATATTGGAGGGTCTTTCCCGTGACCTGTGAGCAGTGTCATACTCTGAAAATACCTTCATTGCATCCTTCTACATAAGGACATGATTTCTCATGTTGAACATTTCCTAAGAAAGCACTCAAAAACCTATATTTTGGCATTGGCGAGGGTAGCCAGTTCACCCCTCACGCTAATGGGGAAGATTAGCACTAGAGCTCGCGCCAGCTGGCGCTCTATCTCTTTTTTGTACCCGCGCCAGCCTTTTTGGGAATGTTTTTTAACAAATTGGAGGCAGAAGTTTCCTTTAACCACCTCAAGAATGACTCATTGCAAGTGGTTAAACTCGATAAGCCACGGATCTCTTCCTTTAGGAAATGGTTGATGGAACATTCTTGGAGGATAGGACTCCCCCCATTATTATAGGAATCCTAACCTCTCCTTCTCCCTCTATATAAACTAGCCTTCTCCCTTTACAAAAGCAAGAGTTGAACATATAGCCAAGAAGTTAAACTTGGAAAAGAGATACTATAGTTGAGTAATCGCTATAGAGAAGGTTGAACCAGGGAGGATCCCGTAGAGAGAGCCCTGTTTGAATTCCTGACGAGCTTTGTGAGACGTGCTCCGCTGGAACCCTGCTGGAGGAGATTGCAATGTCGAAGCCTGGTTGTACTCTTCCTTCTTTAAATTAATATACTAAACTACGGTATTGATTCCATCTCTGTGTTATGTTTATTTGACGCATTTTATTTAGTCTTCTTCGACTGACTGATAGTTAGGAATGCGAAATAGTATGTTGTGTATCGTCTTCGTTTCTTGCGTATGTGTAGGTATCCGAGCATGAGAACGAGCAGATCGTGATCTATCGAATCAAGAGAGAGAGGCAGCTATTCTCCCGGACGACACAACAGTGCAGGACCTATGGTAAGTGATCTACCAAGTCTCTGTCCATTCTTAACTAGGAATTGATATCATAGCATGTCTCGTTTGTGGATAGACCCACTCTAGGGCTAGTGGGATCGCCTCTGTCCGCAGAGGGGATTTACCTCACCAACAAATTGGCGACTCCGTTGGGGATCAATGTGAGTTTTTCTATCATCCCTTATGCCTTCTTCTTGGTCTTTTCTCGCTTAGCTTGATTTTCTAATTATCTTTGTTGAGTCCAAGACCCCTATTCAGCCCTAAAGGATCAGATCTGACCTCTGTTTTTCCAAAATTTTCATCTTTTTAAGGTTGGCTTGATTGGCGCAGTTTCCAGCTTAACAGTCGCGCCCGCTGGCGCTTGTTGCCAGTTCATCACCCGCACCATCCCCTGTCTAGCACGGATTACAGCCAGATAGTCGCGCCATTTCCTCTATGTGCTAGGGTTTTCCCTGTTTTGGATTTTTGGGGCAATATTTCTTATTCTGGGTGTTTTCTTGGCTTGATTTGAGTGCCTTGATATTGTTTGTGACTGTGATTAGCCTTCTTTCTTCGGTTTTTTGTCCATTTCTTTCAGCATCGTAGCCCTAGAATTTTCTAGTGCCTTGGTATGCTAAGCCTCCTGTAAGAGCTTTGGTCTTTTGTTTCGCAGCCACCTTCATTATTCGCTTGATTGCATTCATCTCCCTGGATCTGTTTTGAGTGATTGCATTTGATGGAATGAGTCTTTCCTCTTTCATTCAGTTTTGCTTCTTGCCACTCCAAGCATAGCTCACATTGCTTGTATGGGTCTGTTTCAACATATTTCTTTGATTTGATAGATTGTGACATTGGTTTGAGTTCTTGTCTTGCTTTCTTTGAGTTGTTTGGATTGTTTTACTTCGACTCTCGCATTGATATTCTCGAACTAGTGTGAAGGTTTATTTTTCATGTCATTCAGTGCACTCTTTGCTCTATTACATTGAAAAATCAAAAAAAAAATATTGTTGCTTGCATTCTTGTTTGCATTGTGGAATTGGAAAATCTTTCGCATAACTAGCATTGGGCATTCTAGGAGAGATTTATCATTCTCATTAGCTTGCATTAGGTACTGTAGTGGATGTTTATGTGTGTTCTCATTATTTTTTATCGCTTGAAAACTCTTCACTCTCTCATAGATAGCTCTTCATTGAACAAAATGGTATTGTATGGCATGTAGCTTGCATTTAGGGATTCATGAGGTTCAACATTCGGTAGGACCTAATCTCAACATTCGGTAGGACCTTGGAATTGAAACATAAATACAAGATCAACTTAAAATTTATTCAATTAACCTAAGGCAACATTGAAACCTAGCGGAATATTTGGTGGTCTAAGTTAGAGACGTGTTCCGGCATCTTTAAACCTAGCAGTTGTCGCTCGCCATCTGGCTTCAGACAACTCTAGTACGGACTTGTGCTCCCCGTACCGTCGAGTATATAAAGGGAGACCCCTCTAGGTTGCAATCCTTTTATCCGTAGGAAGCCGAGTCTACCGCCTTGTAACCGTGATACACCGAACACAGCATTCGGGGAGACTACCTGCACGTACGTCAAGTCCTTGGTTGATTTTTCTTTCATTTTATAACCAAGGTGTATATGGCAGTTCACGGGAACCTGGTACACCCTTTTACCTAGACTACCTGAGCAATCATTTTTTATCTTTACTGACTCCATAAACTTGAAAATATCATTGAGCACTTGTCCTTTCGTGCTCGTTTCAAACTGAAAGAGACTAGAGTCATATTTGACTGTTTCTTGACTCTTAAAACATGAAACAGCAAATGTTTGGTTTCAATTTGGTACAATAAACTACCTACGATTACACGCCCTTAAATTTTTATTACTTGACCTGTCTTTGCTTGCCTTGGTTTTGAGCCAAGAGTCCTCCTTTTTGATCTTTTTCCCTTTTTTTTGTGTGCTACAGTCACAATGGCGAAACCATCGGTTTCATCTACTAGTAGTCCTTACACGGATGATTCATCTGAAACTTCACATACTTCTAGGTATGTCGAGCTTGAGTAGCCCGTCATCCCGTCAGAGTACCCCTTTGGAGAACCAGTTGAGTTCCATTAGCCTCTTTCCAACGCTTGGTTTTGGTTTGGGGATGGGGAACATTTTCCCCCTCTCACATCGAGATCACCATTTTTTGCTGCTATCATACCTCCTAGCCCTCGTACTCTTTTGTAAGATCTTACGGTGGATTCAGACATGGACTCGTCTGGTCCTAACGGCAGTGAGGGAATTCCAGTTTCTAATGAAGAATACCACCTTTTCCCAGAAGACATCCATCCAGACCCTGCTCAATCTTCACCATCGATGTCGCTTCCAGCTGGATATAGGTATTTGGGTCAGATTATAGCCAGTATTGCCTCAATGGCAACATCAACTCTATCAAGGGGGCCGATTCTCCCATCATTAGGGTGTCGCCGACGACACATGTCTTGTTAATGCCTTTTGTTACATTTACCCTCACTAGACCTACTATCTGTGTGGCTGCATCGGCATCGGTCGTCACCACTCAGTCGTCAGGAGTTTCAGCTTCAATAGAGACTTCGATTATCATGGAAATCCCTGATGGCCTTTATTTTGAGGTGTATCGGCCAGTTGTTCAGTAGCAGAGCTCCTAAACTAATAAGTCCTCTCAAGATCTCAATCGTCCTTATTTTTCTCATTATGGATCAGATGGAACCCCGATTTATTCGCTTCCATTTCACTATGATGAGCATAAAAACCCTATCTATTTGCCTACCCCTGAGGCTTATCAGTACATTAATGGTTTTATACCTAACTTGCCTGTGCAACCTTATAACCAACAAGGACAACCCTTATAGGGACAACCTTCGGTTCAGCAAGGATATGCTCTCGACCCGCAAGGACAACCCTTACAGGGACAACCTTCGGCCTAGCAAGGGTATGTGTATGACCCACAAGGGCAACCCTTACAGGGACAACCTTCGGTCCATCAGGGATTGTTTTATGGCCTGCAAGGGCAGCCTTACAATCCTCAAGGTCAATCGTTACTAGCTCAGCCTCTAGTCCAACCAGGGCAACCTCAAGGACCAGCCGGGCAACCGGTATATCAACCCGGACCTTCATATGGTCCTGGGGGGGAAATCCATCCATCTCAACCTTTGGTGCAACCATAATAGCCATATTTTGCAACTGGTCCAAATGTTTCACAACCAGGGCCATCTTATGGTCCTACCACAGGTTAACCTGTTTATCAAGCACAACCTGGCCCACCCCAACCATCAGGCCAACGTGCTCAGTAGGGACAACCTGGTGGCCCTCATCAATCAGGTCAACCTGTTCAACCAACACAACCTGCACAGCCTATTAACCCTTCTCAGCAACTGCTCTATTCTATGCCATAGCCAAATCAACCTGTGCGCCCGACCTTTTCGGCTCAGTAGGTCCCCACTTATCAACAGCCCGTTCGACCCCAAGGTGGTTATTTTCCTCAAGGTCAATATCGACTGGTTTACAACCCACCTCAAGGTTCTGCTTATTACCCTCAATCTCCAGGCTATACTTATACTCCGCAGCAGAATACCTACGCTGCTCAATTGGGACCCTTGTATACTCAGAATCAGTATCCTGGTTATCAACCCCCGTATCCTGGTTCTTAGTCGCCATATCAACAAAATTATCCGGCTTATACCCCTTATGGTCAGAATCCTTTGGGACAAAACCAATGGGGGCAGAGTTATGCTCAACCAGGATGGAGTTTGGGTATGGGTCCTTATCGAGCACCTGCTATGCCTTTTAACCCTCAATTACCTTTTTTCGCTACGTTGGAGCTACCGAATGTGTTCAAATTGACAAATGATCCCATTCTTCATAATCCTTTTTGGCCTCCGGTTTCGACGAAGGTCCCAGGTGATTGCCCCAAGTTTGAGGACAAGTTTGGAGAAGATCCCCAAGCACACTTCATGACATACCATTTATGGTGTTCTTCTAATTCTTGGGTGGACGACTATGTTCGGCTTCGTCTTTTCCAGCGCACTCTTACCGATGTTGCTGCTAAGTGGTATATTGAACTGACTCATGGTATCTTTCAAGATTACAACATTCTTACTATTGCATTCCTAACTCATTTCCAGTTGTCGGTTCGTTATGAAGCCGAGACGCATCTCCTAGCATCCTTGAAACAAGACCGGGCTGCCCATATCTCGGACCATATTCATGAATGGAGATAGCGTCATCGCCTGATCAAGTTCAAAATTCCTGATCAGCTTCTTACTCATTGGTTCACTACCTCTTTTGTCAACTAGACTGCGAAGGACATCGCTATGGGGGCATGTGTAACCGAGGAACAATCCATCGCTCGTGCCCAATACCTTGATTTAGTGTACTCTCAATTGGGCATTTTGTATGACATATTGACTAAATCCCCACGACCTAGGACCTCTAAAGTGCCAGCTACCCCATCAGTCGACGGCGTTATTGGTTCCGTATCTCAGACTTCACGCAAGTCTTCCAATGGGAAGCAGAAATCAAATTCCTCCAATACTTCTACTCCTCAGTCTACCCCAGATTCTGGTAAAACCTTGGAGGTCAACGCCATTCATGCCAATCCTGCGGACAAGACTTCCAAGGGGAAAAAGAAGGGCAAATGAAAGGCCAAAGCTGATGCCCTGAAACCATAATCATCTAAACCTCATGCTAATGATGGTTCACAGTGAAAGCCGAAGTATCCCTGTCTAATTTATGAAGAGGATCACTACACTAAGGATTTTCCTTGACAATCTGAGGTTAGTCAACTGCTCAAAGGTGCTAAGGGAACTCCGGCGGTCCTTAAGGAGCCTTTCCCATCTCAGCAGACCCATATGGTCGATCAATCGGCACCATCTGCGTCATTTGTCTCTCAAGTATTCATGATGAACGGTTCTGCACTCGTTTCCATCGCTACTCAGTCGAAAGATTATACTGGCTCACGGCAGGAAGCCGGGAAAGAGATCGCTGATGGTCCTCCTCCCCCACCTGCCTTTGGTCCTCTTGAGATTGAAAGACCCAGTGTCGAACCCGTTGTGCGACCACCTTCTAAAGGTGTCCTCCATAAATCTTCGTATAATCCAAATGCCCGTGCTGCTCAGCATTACAGTATTGTTGAGGATTTGACACAGGCATCGTCCGCGATGTCCACGTTGGAAGTCCTCCAAAGTTGTACATCTCAACGGAAGGCGTTATTATCTGTGATCGGCGGTATCGATCCTGCTGATTCTAGTCTTCTCACTTTCGACTTAGAGAATTTCATCCCCCGAATTTCGCACCATATTGCGCTCATCATACAAGTCGGCATTAATGGTCTCAATATCCATAGGGTCGTAGTGGACGAAGGTGCATCTACCTGTGTCATGTCATCTGCTTTATGGAAGGCTATTGGCTCTCCAGCCTTGACTTCGTCACCCAATGCCCTTGAGGCATTCGGTGGAAGGAAATAAAAACCCTTGGGTGTTCTCGCTAGCTTACTGATCACATTGCAAGGAAAGACGGTCAACGTTGAAGTAGAAGTCGTTGATGCCAAACTCAATTACAATCTTCTACTTGGTCGTAGTTGGACTCACGCCATGTTGTGTGTTCTGTTCACCCTATTTCGACTTCTAAAGTTTCCTCACGAGGGAAAAATTATTACTATCGATCAGTTGTAATTCTTTACCTCGTCTTCCGAAAACAACATGCCATACGTGGGTCAGATTCCTAATCCCCCTGACAGCATAGGGCCGGGTCTTTTCAAAGATCCCCCTCTCATGGGTATTTTTCCCTTTCCGCCACCAAATACCATTCAAGTTAATATGATCTCTCGGTCAGATGACCCTTGGATCATCCCTTTACCTGAACAAGTTGATTCATTTGGGGATCCGATGCCGCTTAGTCCAATCAAAATCAATTATTGTGAGCTTACAGCTGCATTTGATTCTCCCACTTCTGAAGGTGCTCCTTTGAGCATGGCTCTCGACGTGTATTCTCAATCCCCCTGGCTCGGTGATGTTGATTCACAGGATCCTTTGAAAAAATTGTTTCCATCCGATGAAGCTATTATGGAAACCATGTCTCTCGAATATCTACCGTGAAGCGATGGGCATCATCGTTCCTCGTTTATGCCCTACCTCGAGGCTGTGTCTAACTGTCTTGAGCATTTTTCATCCCAAGTTCCTTCTCCACCACTTCAAACGCCTATCTTAACTCATGAAGTCTTCGCAGAAGGTAACTTGGGTAACATCACTCAAACGATGCCTATTGACATTTCCGTGAAACCGGGAATTGTCAAGAACATCCATGTGGGAGTCACTTGTTCTTTAGACTAATTCCAAGTGTACACTAGCCTCTTTCGTGAGTTCCGTGATGTTTTCACCTGGTCTTACGAAAATATGCCTGGTATTGATCCCAGTATTGTGCTACACGAGATTCCCACATACCCAAGTGCGAAGCCTGTGCGCCAATGTCTACGTCCAGTGCATCCTTGGAAAGCCGCCGCCATAAAAGCTGAAGTTGTAAAACTTCTCAAAGCAGGTTTCATTTAACCGATTCCTATGACAGAGTGGGTTTCTAATATTGTTCCTCTGGATAAGAAGCAAGGCGCCATTCGTGTTTGTATTGATTATCGCAATATCAATCAGGCATGTCCTAAGGATAACTATCCCACCCCGTTTATTGATCATATCATTGACGATTATGCGGGGAGTGAAATTTTCTCCCTTATCGATGGTTTTTTTTGGCTATAACCAGATTAAAATTCTCCCGTCGAATCAACACAAGACCTCTTTTATCTGTCCATGGGGAACGTTCGCATATAAGAAACTCCCTTTCGGCTTGAAAAACGCTGGAGCTACATTCCAGCGTGCGATGTCTTATGCCTTTCATGATATTCATCATATTGTTCAACCATACCTGGATGACCTTCCAGCTCATTCCTCTACGCGAAAAGACCACCCAGAAAATCTCTGCCAGATCTTTCTTCGTTGTAGACGTTACAACATTCGGCTCAATCCGCATAAATGCATCTTATGCGTCGATTCTGGTAGACTTTTAGGCTTTATCGTATATAAAGATGGAATTCGCCTTGACCCATTGAAGGTTGAGGCTATTGTTAATCTCCCCTCCCCATCCTTGTTGCACCAGCTCCAGAGTCTCTAGGGGAAAGAAAACTTCTTACGTCATTTTATCCCAAACTACGCCAAAGTAGCCAAAGGATTCACGCGATTTTTAAAGCAGGACATCCCTTTCTGTTGGGATGAGATTGCTCAGCAATCTTTTGATAGGCTTAAGACGTTGCTCGTCAACGCTCCCCTATTACGTCCTCCGAATTACCATCGTGATTTCACCCTTTATCTTGCTGCCGCCTTCAGCACGATCACCATGGTTTTGGTTCAAGATGATGATGACGGTAATGAGCATGTCATTTACTACTTGTCTCAAAACCTTCTCGACCCTGAAATGCATTACGCACATGTTGAGAAGTTAGCGTTGGCTATGGTCCAGGCTGTCCAAATTTTTCGTCACTATATCCTTTTACGCACGGTGACCGTGATTTTTCACTGTAACCCCATGACGTATATTCTGTCTTGGCAGTTGCTAGGGGGAAAATACTCGAAATGGATCGTTATCCTCCAAGAGTTTGATTTGGAGTTTACTACAGCGAAATCGACGAAATCACTTGTTTTTGCTAATTTGATTTGTTCTCTCCCCGCCGATTCTGCTCCTTCTCAATCCAAGGATCATGTTCCAAACGAAACTCTTTTTTCTGATTAGCACCTTCGAACCGTGGTATGGTGATATCATCATGTACCTCCAAACCTCTACTTTTAGGTCCGATTTGATGAAGGATGTCCGACGATGCATTCGGCATCAGTCGCAACCCTATCGTATCATCGGAGATACCCTTTATAGTGTTGGAGTTGATTCCGTGCTCCGCCAATCTCTGACCCTTGAGGCTGAGAAAGTTTTAAATGACTGCCACAATGGCACCTATGGTGGTCACATGTCTGGTTATGCCACCACACAGAAGATCCTTCGTGCTGGCTATTTCTGGCCGTCTATCTTTAAAGACTGCATTGTCACAATACGTAAATGCCATGCATGTTAGATATATCAACGCAAGATGTGTGCGCCATTGGTCCCTTTACATCATGTCATTACCGTGGGTCCCTTTTCCAAATGGGGCATTGATTTTATGACGTGTAACCCTCGTTCGACAAGGGGGCATGCCTATATCATTATTGTCGTCAATTATTTCACGAAATGGGTCGAAGAAATGCCTACACTAGCTGCAGATGGTAAGACAGTGACACAATTCATTTTCAATCATGCTATTACTCGGTTTGGTGTTCCTCAGGCCATTGTCACTGATCATGGTTCTCATTTTCGGGACTATATGATGGCAGAGTTGACATATAATTTGGGCCTGCGTCACGACAGCTCAACGCCTTATTACCCTCAAGCTAATGGCCAAGTTGAAGCTGTCAACAAAGTTCTTGTTAAAATGCTTCAACTAACAATTGGGATCCATAAATAAAATTGGCATCTCATGTTGTTCTCAGCTCTTTGGGCATACCGAAAATTAGTTAAGAGTGCGACCAGGTTTACCCCGTTTCAGTTGGTATACGGTCTGGAAGCCACTCTTCCGATTGAATGTGAAATCCGTTCACTCAAAATAGTTGTGGAATTACTGCTTGATACTTTGCCTAAAGAAGAAAGTCTTCTCTACTTAGAGAGATTGGATGAAAATCGTCGCTTGGCTACCTTGGTCATCGAAGCACAGAAAAAGTGATTCAAAGCCCATTTTGACAAAACAGTTTCCCCTCATTCTTTCATTGAAGGCGATCTAATTCTCCTGTATGACCAAGCTCATGACAAGATGGGGGCAGGAAAATTCCAACCCATGTGGCATGGTCCCTACATCGTTAAACATGTGTTACAGAATGGGGCTTATGAGCTCATTGATTATGAAGTTTATCCTTTATCACGGCCCAGAAATGGGTTGTACCTCAAAAATTATTGTGCTTGAGTCATTCATGCATGATATGTGTACATAGGTGATTTTTTCATTTTTTTGCATGTTTTGGTTTGATGTCCTTTGTGAGCTTTTTTATGCTTATTTGGGTATTTTTTGTTGTGCAGATGTCTGTTTCACCTTATGTCGGTTTCGCGGATGGTGCTTCCCGCAGTACCAGGAACTTGTCCTCAGCAGCCTGGGTAATTTACGATCCTGTTGGTGAGTTGATTAACTTACAAGGTATTTGTCTAGGACCAACTACAAACAATGTCACGGAATATAGTGTGGTTTTGGAACTATTAACCGAGGCAGTCAACCTTGGCATACGCACATTTCTTGTGAATTTGGATTCGCAGCTTGTTGTTCTTCAACTTAATGGTCATTATTCAGTTCAAAACCCATGCATTTTGATATTGTATTTGTGTATTCGTTTACTTGAAATACATTTTGATTTCATTACATATCAACATATACCAAGACGAACGAATACATTAACAGATGCAATAGCTAACATGGTGCTAGATAGACATTTGCGCAATTCATAAAAACATCATCATATGTAAATAGACCCATATGTAGAAAATAGATGTATATATATATATCGTTTGTTCGCAACGTGTGCATCATATAAAGCCCAAAAAATAATATATGTCTGTTTCAGTTACATCGTGAGACAACATGTCTCTCAAAAATGTGAAGAAATAAAGCCTAAATGCCTAATCGGCCTAGTGCTCATGATAGAACATCACCGCCCCTACCAACTGCCTCAGCAAGCGATGGATACGACTTGGCACTCCTACAGTGTGCTTATGATAGGCCTGAGGCACATCATTTAAGTGAGCATAGTCTAGGACCCCACGGGCGATCCCCTCCAGGTTCTGCACTAGCTACTCCTCGCCACCGGCGACATGCCTGTAGGACGCTCTGGGCCGACATCTGCATACATATAAAATTTAACTGTCAGAACATGCATATATACCAAAAAATCATAAAACTCATGAAAATAAAAAATGAGTCTCACCTAACTCTTCGTCCCAATCCTCTCCCTCTGAGAGCGGGAGGTCAGGATCTCTGGTGAAGTCTGTGTCGACGTAGGGCCAATCCTCGATGAAAATCAGTTGTCGTCAAAGCCAATCAAAAAAATCTGGCCTCTAGGACATTTGCTGGCCACCCCCTGATCTAGGCATCAGTGCGGCCCATTGGGCCATCCGTGGCTCTGTGGGTGGCGGCATCAGGACAATAACCTCCTGATGCTAGAATATGGGTAATCGTTCCAAGAATAACGATACCAGAATCGATCCATACCCAAACTGATTTAGTTTGGTCTTCTTGCATTTAGTGAGTTGTTGTTTGATGTTGATAGTCACGGCCTCGGCCCAGTTGAAGATGGTCGATTTCATGCACTCTGAAGCAAGAAGTAGTTGTGTCTTCGTGGCCTCATGTGGTGCTTGTGACCCAGCAGCCTGCGTGATAGTGTGCAGCACTACCCTCAGTGCCAAATCAGGGACGGTTTGGATACCCACTTTGTCACTCCCTGATCCCTTTCATGCCCCGCAACACACCCTGTCAATTACCATTCCCATGCTTTCCTCGGAAGGAAGAGTACCGGTCAAGATAGGGACTACACCTATGTGCAACAATCCAGTGATGAAATATATGTCTGAGACTTCGAGTTCAAGATCTTGATCTTGAAGCACAAACTTCTCCTGATCTTCGTCCCAAATGCTTATTAGATATTGAAGCAATTTGGGTTGAGCCCGGAGACATGGTGTCAGGAAGAACTTCTTAAGCCCACAATTCCTGAGGGCATTCATGCATTGTTCTTTTTCCATTGCTTTTTCATCCTCCTCATTGTGTTCTCTCTCTTTCCACTCGATAACCATCGTTTTTTGCTTTATACCTACATGAATTGATCATAGAAACATTATAAGTCCCCTTGGGTATCAAAATTTTTAGTCTATTGGTTGCATTTTCTTAAAAATAAAGTGGATTTTGGGTTGCACGGTTGGCACGACTGTTTGGATAACAGTCGCGCCAACTGGCGTAACCCCTATGCAAAAAAGGGTCGATTGGCGCAGGTCCATGCCCGAAACCTGCACCAACCGCGATGCCCTAAATTTTAAAAATCCTACCCTAAGGGATCCCAAATGACAACTAAATGCAATAAAATATAGCTCAAAAGATGGCAAATGAAGTCAGCTCCTACCTGAAACTAACGAGATCTGGATTGGTCCAGTGGTTTTCTCGCACTCGTCGCCTAAAGATCGCAAGGTAAAAGGACCATTGTTGCTCCACAAAGAGGTAAAAGTGAAAATTAAATAGTTTTTACAATTTATGGTCTTTTATAACTTTTGAAAGTCTAAAAATAGGTTTTAAAACATATCTGTCTATTATTTTCAAGAAATGCGTTTTACACACGTCTTTTTGTGCAACGACAGGTTTTCACATGATTTTGACGAAGAACGAGTTGTATTTTATACTTTTTCGGACTTAGTAAAAACATGAAAAAGTCACTACTGGAGTCACCTGTCAGCTCTTTTCTAACTCTCTAAAACTGAAAAAATCGCAATCGCTTGTCGTTTTGAACTCATTAAATTGGCTGCGAAACAACATCTACCTAGTATACGTTTACCCCTTTCTCGGGCTGGGATAGATTATTTATGAAAAAGGAATACCTTAGCCAATCGCAACTAAGAGGTTCTCTTGGACACAGTTTTCTACCTTTTCGGTTCTAAGGTACTATTTATGAAAAGGGACTGCCGGAGTTTTCTTTTTCACCTTATTTTAAAACCTTCTAAACATGAAAATATGTTGAGTTCTTCCTTTGTCAGACTCGTTAAAACTAATGACATCGAACTCCATCGTGATGACGTTTTTCGAGTTCCTCCTTCCTAGGGCTCGTAAAATGTACTAGGTTGGATTTGTCCGAAGGAAAAACTTACATCGCAAGCACATGCTATCCCCTTCAAGCTTGTTTTCAAAAATAATTGGGGTACTCGCCATAAATGGTGTGGGAAAATGGAACCAAGACTGTAGTCGTATTGGCAGTATGTCGCTCTTGAACATGGCACTTGTTTGCATCCGTGTCAGGTTAGGGATATCTCACTTCATCATTTGTTTGCCTCCATGGGTTTGGGTAATCTCTTTTGACCGCTCATCTGCTCTTTGCCATGTCACCATGACCTTAGATCCCTTGATGTCAAATACTGCCAAATCCGGTGTCGTACCGCCGATATGCTCAAGAGAAGTTTGCCTCTGAAGTTTTCAACCTCCCTCTGATTCTTTGTTGGTATTTATTCACAAACATCATGTTCCTTTGTCTTGTGTCGATGATGTGGGAAACATTATGGCCCACCTTTGATCAAGGTCACTTCTTGTCGACTCCAACTCATTATCCAGGAAGTTGATCTAGAGACTCCCTTCAGGTACCTTAGAGCCTGCATGCCTCAATGGCAGGTTCTTCACACTCAACGTAAGGTCCACATCATTGGCCTTCGATCGATTGACTCTGCAGGTGTTCGACGTCATATCACTGTTCAAATTTCGTGGATTGTACCTTTTTGTACCTTGAGAACCATTTTCATTATTGGTGGTTTCTCTCGCGTCTGTTAACAGCTTTCATCATTAGCTCGTAATTAGACGATGTTCTTGCATGTTCCACTTCACTTCACATATTCACATGCTCGAATTTGTACTTTGTTTGGGTCAAGATGGAGCGCAAGACCCTTGGTTTTGTCTGATGAAATCCAGGCTGCGAGTTCTTTGTGAATTACTATGACTTATTATGTGACTCTTCTGATTGGATGGCTGCGACCATACCTGAGTCTATTTTTTGATCCCTACTGTTGGATGGTTGTGTCCATACCTTGGATCTCATTGTTTATAAACTCTATTATGGATGGCGGCACCCATGCCACACATCACGTATCAGATGTATCAGTTGTACTTGTACTTGCAGGTCTTCCGACAGCAGTGTTTGGGTTGAACGCGTTCTCATAAAGCATTTCACCCCTCCCTCTCTCTCAGACCTCATGCTTTAGGGGGCATCTATTACACAGCATTTTGTCACCGTCCCTGCAATCCCTCACCCCACATATTGGAGGGTCTTTCCCGTGACCTGTGAGTAGTGTCATACTCTAAAAATACCTTCATTGCATCCTTCTTCATAAGGACATGATTTCTCCTGTTGAACATTTCCTCAGAAAGCACTCAAAAACCTATGTTTTGGCACTGGCACTAGTAGCCAGTTCACCCCTCGTGCCAATGGGGAAGATTAGCACTATAGCCCGCACCAGTTGGTGCTCTGTCTCTTTTTTGAACCCGCACCAGCCTTTTTGGGAATGTTTTTTAACAAATTGGAGGCAGAAGTTTCCTTTAACCACCTCAAGAATGACCCATTGCAAGTGGTTAAACTCGATAAGCCACGGATATCTTCCTTAAGGAAATGGTTGATGGAACATTCTTGGAGGACAGGACTCCCCCCATGATTATAGGAATCCTAACCTCTCCTTCTCCCTCTATATAAACCATCCTTCTCCCTTTACAAAAGCTAGAGCTGAACATATAGCCAAGAAGCTGAACTTGGAGAAGAGATACTATAGCTGAGTAATCACTATAGAGAAGGTTGAACCAGGGAGGATCCCATAGAGAGAGCCCTGTCTGAATTCCTGACAATATTTGTGAGACGTGCTCTACTGGAACCCTACTGGAGGAGATTACAACGTCGAAGCCTGGTTGTACTCTTCCTTTTTTAAATTAATATACTCGACTACGGTATTGATTCCATCTCTGTGTTATGTTTATTTGACGCATTTGATTTAGTCTTCTTTGACTGAATGATAGATAGGAATGCGAAATAGTATTTTGTGTATCGTCTTCGTTTCTTGTCTATATGCAGGTACCGGGCGTGAGAACAAGCGGATCGTGATCTGCCGAATCAGGAGCGAGAGGCAACCATTCTCTCGGATGACACAACAGCGCAGGACCTACGGTAAGTGATCTACCAAGTCTCTGTCCATTCTTAACTAGGAATTGATGTCACAGCGTGTCTTGTTTGTGTCTAGACCCACTCTAGGGCTAGTGGGATCACCCCTATCTGCAGAGGGGATTTACCTCACCAACAGTAACTATGTGACAAAAAAGGGTCAAATCACAAGGATAATGCGTCAACAATTTTGAAAGGCGGATCTCATACTTGCTCCAAATCTACGGCGAAGAGTCACTTCACGACCCCCCCCCCAACTGTTTCTCGGCGAGGGGGGGGGGTCTGAAGTGTGGTTTTAATGGCCACAAAGATTCACGACGTGGCAGCACCACATCATTTCGCACCTCCTCCGCCTAAAACCAGAAACTAGGGGGTACCCCCCCCCCCCCAAATTCCACCAGCGGTTTCACCTCCGATGACCATTTCCTCCCGCACCCTTAGCCAATGGAAATCCCTTCCCATGCCATAACTGTTGGTCCACCGTCCAATCTCATTCCTCCACGTCACTTGTTCGTTATCCTCCAATGCTCCACCCATAGTCGTTTTTATTGCCCCGTTGGCCATTAAGCCTGCTCCTGGACTGTTAAACGCCTACGGTCATATTCCAAACCATTAATCCAAGATTGCACCCTATAAGGTCATCTGCAAAGAGCCTGATACCACTTTAATTTCTCGTCCAAATTGCCATTATCCCCGCATTTTATTCCAAAGCAATTTTTCATGTCTGCACTCTGGAACCACTAATCCTCATTTCCGTAATCCATGTTACCCTATCTGCAACTCGACCTTAAAATACTTATCCCAGTCGATATCCCTGTCAACATGGCTCGCAAATCCAAGTCCAAAAAATAATCGACCCCCAAAAGCAAATCAAAAAAACCAGTTACAGAAGAAGTACAGATCGTGAACCCAGTTTCAGAGTTCGCCAATCCAGTTGCAGAAGAAATTCCTGCTGCAACACCACAGTTTATCCTTGACCTCATACCCCTCGCCAATGTCTTTTTCAAAGTCACATATGCTCACTGTGAATTTGATTTCCTTGAGCTATATATGTGGTTAAAACAAAATCACATAGATGACCACGACCCTATCAGGTTTTGGTAATCCATGTTGCCTATATTTTCCTTTCCACAAACTCACCCTTTTCATAATCTAATTTCCTGGTGCCATAAACAATATGATCTTATAACCAGATCAGTGGTGGCTCAGAATGGAAACATTCTGATCACCATATCCCCTGAAACCATCAACCAGATGCTACTCATTCCTTCATTTTATTCCCTATCCCATTTCTCACTTGTTGCTCTCATGGACCTTTATCATAAGCTATCATTTCCCCAGAGAGCCCAGATATTCGAGATATTCCTACCTAAGGATGCAGAATTTCCCAAGACAAATCCACAATACTCATCCTCCATTTTTCTTTAAGCCTCCAAACACTGCATCTCTCTCCGTTCATACCTGCTAGGATACCCAAATGACCAAATTGTTGATGAACCCATCATGGGGTTCTTATATATTTTCAAAAAATATAAATCACCATTTTTCATGTATAATTACAGCCAATTCTTGGCTGAAAATATACATGAAAAATTCATGAACTTTACCACACAAGGTGTGTTCAATTATACTTCTGTAATTGTTCACATGTTTTTGTTTCAGCGGGCAGAGATGTTGCCTATCCACTTCAACAAGCAGGATACACAGGAAGTGAATCAATCAGTGATTCACTAGACAGAGTTGGTCAGAGCTTCATCAACAACAACCTCTTTTGCAGAGTTCATATACTCATTCATGCACCCAGTAAGGTAGCTCCTTACAAGTCAATCAGAGCCTAGAATTGGGGAAGAAATCAAAAGGATCATGCACCTCAACGAACAAGATAAAACTGGCGATTGGTACCTATATAAAAATTACATAGAAATCAGGGTATATAGCTATGAACTCACACCATATAAGCTTCCAAGATATTTCCCTATGAGATTTTTCTCCTTAGAGTACATTAGACAAATTTTAAACATGGATGAGTTACATTTTGTCTCGGGAAAGAGAAAAGCTCATTTTAAACTCAAACCCAGCATTGGATCCTCCATCTGCAATACCAGAGCAGCTGGTGCCGAAGCATATGCAATGTTAAAGAAAATGGGTTTCCAACTAATTTTTACTTGGTCTTTTTCCCCCATGGCATTATTTCTGCTTTGTTAGTTGAACTCAAGATAACTTCCTACACTCATACCTCCATAGCAGAAATAGAGAAATATATGAACCAAGATAAATGGGTTGAAGGCACTCTCCAGGAGGCAGATGAACAAGTCATTTCAACCTCTAATGTACAAACTTGTGTTCCTGATAGTAAACAGCAGAAGAGAGTCAGAGAAGAGCCTCTACATGCCAAAGAAATACTTAAATAATTCATCTTGTAGCACAAAAATCCAAATCTTGCTTCTACTTACTTTCAGAGGGAAAACAACCAGAGATTATACATTTGAGAGAAAATTAAGTTTATACATCCACCAGTGTTCCTAAAATTCCTCCATCATCATCACCTGCAAGAGAACCACTAGAGATTATCCAGCATTCAAATGCCAGTTCTTCTGAAGAACAAAACATTTTCTCCAGGTTTTTAGACATCAAGCATAATAATGAAGCATTGAATTCTAATGTTTATAGTCAATTCTGGAGGCAAACATCGACATCACAGCATAGCCTTCTCACTGCCTTTTACAGTGAGAAAGGAAGGATGAAAATGGCCTTTCTGCAGGCAACAGTTCCATTTCCAAAGACTGATGTTGAGTATAAGAAGATTGTCTTCTCCTTTGATGCAAATCAAATCCATCCAATTGATTAGATGGACATGCATAGGTAGTCTAGAGAGATGTTATTTTCAACAATGAAAACAACAGCCATGTCACTCTCCAAACTGAGAGTTGCATTATCAAATGTTCAATCTCAACTGAAGATTGAAAAATTGTCTTCATTGGCCAAAGACAACAAATTTAAGTTTTTGGAAGACCTTGTAGTGAAAGTTGGGTATGATCCAAAAGACTGCAAGGAATTTGAGGAAATCATTAAAAATAAGAATGCATACATCTCTTCTCTGCGCAAGCAACTCAAGCATCCCTCAACTGAAGATCTACAAACAAAGGATATTGCAGAGAATGAATACAACAAAGAGGAGATGATGAAATTGATCATTGGTCAAAATATGAAAATTAGAAAGATGGAAGGACAGATTGAAGAATTACTGAAAGAGAAATCAACACTCCAGGTGACAACTGATCCTAATACAGTAGCTCAAACATCTTCTCCAGTTACAGAACTTTCAGAAGCTTTGACAACAACCGATGCAGCAAAATTGGCACAATATTTGGCTAGTCATAAGCAGGCACATGAGAAGTTACAACAGAGGTTTCAAATTCTTGAGTCACAAAAGATTAAAAATGATACTTTATACATGGAGGAAATGTAAAAGACTCGTCAGTTAGGACTTAAGATAAAGTAAGTAGAGAGTGAATCCTTAATGGCAGCAACTCTAGTTGAAGCTAAGCAGAACATCTAGGAGGACATCAACAAGTCTATGACAGAGGTATGACCATCCATACAGATTATCTTCGAACAGCAGGAGCTTATCACTAAATTTTGAGCAGCCATTGAAGAGCAGAAAGAGCATCTCAAAAAGAAGCCAAGTGAAGTCACTAATATGATCAATATTTTGAACTCAAAGAACAGAGAAGAGTTGGAAGAAATCAACATCTTGGACAGAAGTGCAACAATTTTGGAGATTAAGAAAGTTTTACAAAAAATAAATTTAATCAACCAATTGTAAACCAAATGTGAAGCTTTGAATACTATTTTTCAAAGATTTCATACTAAGTTTAATGTTTTGAATAAAAAGCACTGTCAGGATTGGTAGGATTAGATGATAAGTTGATTAAATTATAATATTATTGTAAAAAATTATACACAATTGCAATAGATAAGTCAAAGTGTGTAGGTATAAGAGGATGGGTTCCAAGGAAAGCATTTCTTAAAGCTTTGCAGTTTGATTTGATCATTCAACATCAAATCAAACATTTATTCATTCAAAGAGCAACTTTTGACAGATATACAGAGTTAGATGAGATTTTCAGAAAGATGATGAGTGTAGAAATCCCAAGTCAAGAGCAATGGGATAAATTTTGTGAGACCATTGAGTAAAAGAGTCATTTTTACAGCTTTCCAGCACATCAGATTTTCAAGGGTCCAGTCAGCAACAGCTTCCATCAAAAGGGGCCAAGTCATCAACAACTTCCAAGAAAATAGAGACACTTCATCCATATGTTTTCTTCTTCAATTCTTCTTCATTCTATTATTATAATCAATTAAGATATTTCTAAGTTTTAGAAATTAGTATAAATAAATCTCATTTTGAGTTATCAAGGGTTGCACCCTTGAATAAGTGATTTTTTGTAAGCAGAATTGTACAAGTTTTTCAATCATCAATAATAGAAGAAGGATTCTGAATTTGTCTCATACATCTTTTTTTTCTCGGTGAGTTTTTCCAGTTTTCAATACATTTTGTCTCTTCATATGTTTAATTGTTATCAATATAACTAGGTGAGATTAACTGTGTTTTAGTAATCTTATAATTCCCCTTGAAGTTATTATCAATGTAAATAATGATTTACTTAACAGTTTGTTGATGTAAGTCCCTTTCATTTATAAATTGTCAGCATCTTGATAATGTTAAATGTATTTTTTTGAACTTTTATACATTGTTTAAAGGTTTTCAAGCTTATGATTTATTGAAGATTCAATCTGAATATTTGATAATCATATCTTCTTACATAAGTCTACTTAACCAATTTACAAAATCTTAATCACTGTGTAAGATAAACAAGCAGCCCTTACTTATAATTACTAATATTATTTGGAAGATTTAGTCAATAATTGTTTGCTAAAATTTATCTTATACATTGGTCCTCCAAAATTACAAAACACAACAAAACATTATAGATTATTTGGCATGATTATTGACCACAATTATCTCAAAGGACAACATCCAGGAATATGTTATTTTGTTCTAATTTATCTTCTCCTTTTCTAGCATCATAACTCACTTTTATCTATAACAAGGTATTTAGAGTGATAAATTACTTGTTGATGATTACTCACAAGATGTTTATAGACAACCATGTGTTTTGATGTTAGTTTCCTCTAACAAGAATTACATGGTCTAGGTACATGATTACCGTAATAGGTTTAGGAACATTATGGCAGTCTTCTTAAAATTGAATTTTTTTCAGCAGAGATTCTTTTTAATCATTGATGCTAATAATACTTTGATTTTGGGTAAAAAATAATGGAATATTTGATAACTCAAGAATTACAGGTATGCATTATGGTGCAAGGGGAGCTGGTCTGTAAATTTTGTACAAATTATTGCTTTCCTGCACCTGATTTTGGATGACTTGAATTGATCCTGTTGTATGATGATCCTCCTTTTCTCACCCTTGGTACTTTTATCATTCTTGCACTCGATGCTTTCATAAGGATTGTTGCATGGTTTAGCTGGCACCAAGACTATGATACTACAGACTTGATGAATATTTTAAATTATGATGCCTTGATATTTCCTTGCTGATGATTTTTGTCACTTTTTTATTGGAGGCAGAGTATGATCATTAATCTTTAAGCATCCCCTAACCCCTTCTCTCCTCCGTGATTTTAAATTGATGCTCTTGTTAAATGTACGTTATGCCTTAGATCCTCAATGAGAAGACAATGTTCGATGTATGAGTAGAAATATTGATGTGTTTGAAATTTTGATGCCAAGTGTCCACATGAGGAGTGACCTGACCTCGTAATCATGTTTTTAATCCTGGGAATGTATGTGAAATACTTATAAATATTGTTCATGTACATTGATACAATGCTCATTAATTGAGATAAGTATGTTACGAGGCTTGGTTATGGGGGTTTTCATGATTGAATTAAAACACTGTCATCCCTTTTGATAATTAATTGTCCTTTAGTTATGTATTGAGGAAGAAAGATAGGATGATACAGGATCATATTTTTTGTGAGGAAAATGTAAGAGAGGAGAACAAACATTTGAGATTATGTATTAAAATTCACAATAAAAATAAAAGGTTGCGGGTTAAGAATGAGAAGTTGTGAAAGTTGTCCAGGAATTGGATCAAGCAAGCTAAGTATTATGTTTTTCATAACAAGATTTTAAAAAGAGAGATTAAAATGGCCAGAAGCAAGGGAGGCAGAAACTTGAACATTTCAATCAATACAGCAGGGCTCTAGGCCTCACACCTTGAATTTTTGAAAAATGTGGTCTCTGTTTTATGGTTTGGCTTACACGAAGACATGCAAGGAGATCAGTGTGGGGGAGTGTTAAGCCTCCATTTTGTCTGGATTCTCACACTTTTTGCTAAAGATTTGTATGCCTTCACCTGTTGTTGGTAGTTATTATTGTCCTTTTACATACTTTTTTGGACTATTATAGAGGTATTTAGAGGTAACACTTTATTATTCTATGAATTCTCTTTGTTTTAGTGGTTTGAGGAAGATTTGCATGAAAATAACTAATGACATGTTATCCTTGTGACAGATGTACAATTCTTGTTCCAGCAACAGAGTTCTTGTTCCAACAGTTTAGTTCATGTTCATGCAGTACAGATCTTGTTCTCACCTCCATGATCATCATACATCCAATTGTCATGATGGAAGACAATCATATGAGTTTTGAATATAAAAGGTCTAATATGGCAATGTGTTCCCTTAATCGTACCCATGTCTTAAAAGCAACGTGTAGAGTAAAGGTCAAATCATTTGGTCAAACTACTTTCGAGAAGCCACAAGGTTTATTAACAACATCATATTCCCATGGAAATTATAGAGAGGATCCCATCACTTAGTAATCAATTTATATGGAGTCTCAAGATCGATGGGGATTCGTTCAAATCAACGGACTCTTTATTTTGATTTAGAAATCAATTTACAAACTCTAAAATTGTCTGCATTGTTAACCTTCGATCCAGATAATTACGAGGAATTATTGTTATAAATAGGAAGGTTTTGTACTGTAGGAGGGGGTGATTTATAGGATTCGATATAGAGATTTTGATAGGAAAGGAAGGGAGTAAAGGGAAGATCGTATTTCCGGTGGGATGATCCTTAGAGTGGACCACTGGATCAAAGCTCTGCGCTATCTTATGCAGATGTAACAGGACTTTAAGATTAATACAAAATGGAATATGATTTATGCTTATTATTTCTAAGTATTCTTGGATTTTGATTTAGCTTTTATCATGGCAACGAGCTGGGTGGTTTGGGCCCACCAGCCAGTCCATTGCCCCAAACCTCTTAGGATTTTCTACATTCAGTTTTGATCAATGCATAAGTGTGAGAGTGTGATTAAGTAGAATTTTGTAATGTTATTTCATAATCCTCCTTTATTCTTTGATATTAAATTTCACAAGTCTGATTAATGAGTTTGATGGTATAGTTACTTTCTTAGAATTCATTACTATTCAACACATTGGGATTTTGTATGTAAATTGAGATGGAGAAAACATAATATATTTAGTAAGTGTCTTCTTACTGCATTTCACATTTATTAAGAGATCATTGCATAATTTACTCTAATTCCATTTATCACATAACGAAATATACTTTCAGTTTGTAAGGATTCAATGATATAGATATCATTTGGTTATCACGAAGTAGGGGTATGATCACTAAGAATTCTGATTTGATTTATTATCCATATCATTTGAGCATACATGAACACTTTAAATTATTATGTGAAATTAATCCTGTAGTCTTAAGAGAACGATATTCATTCTCATCATTCAAATACTAGGATTAGCATGAGAAGAATTTATCTTTTTTTCATTGACATAGTAAAGTGTCCAACAAAACTCTTTGAGATGCCTCTGGTCAAAGAATATAATTGATGTCTTAAACTCTTGATTGAAAACTGCAATATTTCCAGGAAAATAATGTCCATGTGATTCCTTCTAAGTAGCAGTACCTTTACATTTGAAAGGAAACATTTAATTATTTTCTCACATTAGGATAAGCCTTAAATCATTTGCGAATGAGTCTATCTTCTAATTCCTAGTTTTACTTCATGCTTTTCTTCTTTGCCAGTAATCCTTTAAGAGGTTTTGAAAATAGAATTGCAGCCTTTTATTTCCTAAATGGTTTGTCAATTTGAATGGAATCTACATTCCCTTGTCCCCTGGATAACTGAGGCAGACTTTTTGTAGGAGTCACTCAACCCAGAAGAGGAGCCAGAAGTAGGTTCATACTGTATTCTCCTTACTTTGAAAAGTCTTGTTTTGTGAATGATGCCTTTCGAATTATTCGCAAGATCTTGATTTCCATTTCACATATCCCAAAGGTCTTCTTCTAGAATTTCTTGTGCTACGCCTCTAAGCTTACGTAGCCTGGATTGACAATTTAAATGTTGGTATATAATCTTGTATTTATATCGCTCGAAAAACGTTCTTTTGTTCAACAACCTATTCAATTTTCTCCACAAGTGTTAGTTTATCAACATGTTTAGCCTACTGGACAATATATTCCACAAATAAATGTCCAACAACCTTTCTAGGGTATTCCATTACCCATCCAGCTACCTGTCCATGGGATTACGTAAACACCTGTCCAAAAACCACTCCAAGGGAATCCACAAACACTCGTTCAACAACCAGTTCAACGAATTGCTCAAGATAGTCCTCAAACACTTTTTCAGTCTACTATTCAAACATTTGTTCAATAACCAGTTCCAAGTTTACCTCATACATTTATCCTGGGAATATCACAAACAAAGGTCCAAGTTACGCCTCAAATACCAGTTCAACAACCTACAGAGGCTATCCCTCAGACACATGTTTATCAAATTGGTCCTACTTTACAGTACAAAACACATATTCCTATCAGACAACCTAGTATAGGTATTATGCAGACACCGTATCAAGGTCAAGCCTTTCAAGGCTAGGCTTTTCAGAGTCAATTCTTTCAAGTTAAACCTTTGCAAATTAAACCTTTACAAGGGCAATATTACTTGGGTCAAATGGTTCAAATTCCACCTTTTCAAAGTCAACCATACCCTAGTGATACTTTTCAAACTCCATTTCAACCGCAACTTGGTATGTCTCACCTTCGTTACCTTGGAGGAATGAAAATAACAACCACACAAGATATTCTAGGAAATCTTGGGTATCCTCCTCCAGGGTTTGGACTTGACCCTCGGGGTTATAAAAGTCCACAACAAGACTTCAACCGGTAGTTACCATTCATCAGAACCTTAGGTTTTCCAAATTTATCCCGACTAATGAATGATCATATCTATTATTATCCATTCTCATCGGAAATTCCCACTAAGTTTCTAAGTGATATACCAAATCTTTAAGGTAAATCAGGAGAGGACCCATCAAATCACGTTATGACATGTCATCTTTGGTGTGCATTGAATTCATTGATTGAAGATTCTATCAGATTACCCTTTTTCCAACGAACTTTAAACAGCTTAGCAAAAAATGGTACATTGAGCTACCACGTGCCTCTTTCCATAATTTCAACTCCTTAGCAACAACATTTTTGATAAATTTTCATTTACCAATTCGAAATGAAACTGGTACTGAAATTTTGAATTCCCTAAAACAATCGACATCTACCTACATTTCAGATCATATACATGAATGGAGCCATAGGCATCGTTTAGTCAAAGTTTATATTCCTGATCAAATTTTGGCTGAATAGTTCAAAATATCATTACTTCCTTATATTACTAAGGATGTTGCTAAATTAGGTTTTGTAACGGAAGAGCAGGTAATTTCTCGAGCCTAGTACCTAGGCCTTGTCTATACATAATCTGGCACTTTGTACAAGAAAATCCCAAATCTACCTCGCCCGGCAATTTCAGATCAAGCAAACTCAACTCCTACAGGATCTCACATTGTTGATGGTGTACTTGGTTCTATCTACCATCAATGTAAGGGTAAAAAGAAGAATTCTAAAAACACTCAGACTTTGGCTATACAAGATGCACCCAGTGAAAACCATTCTCCATAAATTACCCCTAAAATTAATGTCGTAGAATCGTCTATTGGAAAGAATCAACCATCTGGAGGTAAAAAGAAGGGGAAAGGTAAAGCAAATAAGAATTCTTATCAAAAAGAGAAACCAACCAAAAATGAACCTTCAGAAGAGAAAAATAAACCTTGTATCCTTGTTTGATTTGTAATGAAGATCATTACACATAGGAATGCCCACATCGAGCAGAGGTTACCAAATTCATAAATGGTTATCCTACTCCTATTATTTTGAAAGATCCTTTTCCCTCTCAAGACAATAAAATAATTTCATGTAATCCATCCTCTTCTTCCACATCGGCATATATCATGATGACGTATTCGTAAGTTATGGTAGCCACAAGATCTAAATATTATGTATCTAAGGGTCCTACAGTAAATTGAAACGATGATAGTCCATCTAGTCAACCTTCCTCTTCAATTCCTCCTCCTTTTGAACCATTACAAATTGAAAAACCAAATTCTAACATGGTTATTTGACCGCCTCCTAAAGGTGTTGTTCGAAAATCAACTTTTAACCCACATGCTAGAGATGCTCAGAACTACAACAATGTTAAAGATATGGTGATACCTCCTTCAGCAATGTTAGCTCTTGAAGTGTTGCAAACATGTCCAACACAAAGAAAATTACTATTGTCAACTATTGGATCAATTGATCCTCGAGATTCTAACCTTATGATATTCGATCTTGAAATTCATATACCTAGACTCCCACATCAACTAGAATTCCAAATACAAGTTTTCGTCAAAACTAAACCAGATTTTCGTACAATAATTTATGAAGGAGCTTCTGCGTGTATCATGTATATTGCTTGTTGGAAATATTTAGGTTATCCAAGCATAAATTAATCTCCTACCACTCTGAAATCCTTTGATGGAAGATGTTTTCATTCCTATGGGGTTTTAAACAATCTACTAATAGAGTTAGAAGGTAAGATGATTGCAATCGAAGTTGAATTCGTTGATGCCAAACTCGATTACAACCTTTTACTGGGTCAAGTTGGACTTATGCTATGTCTGCATTGGTCTCATCACTCTTCCATATGATACTATTTCATCATCTGGGAAAAATAGTGAAAGTAGACTAGTTATCTTATTATACTTCAGACCCTAACTCTACAGGTAGTGTACCTTTTGTGGGGGAAACGATTACTCCCTATGAATATGTTGGTGTCGACTTGCTCAAACATTCGTCCCTCATGGGAAATTTTTCACTCCCTCCACCCAGCTTTTCTTCTAACAGTTCCGAGGTTAATATAATATCATCAAGCACGATGGAATCTTCTGATCTCTAGATTGTGCATTTATAATATGAATTGACCTCATACGATAACAACATTCCCTTAAGGCCATTCAAATTAGCTTATCAGGAAGTTCAAACATTTTCTGATCCACCACCCTCTAAAATTGATCTAGTGAATCTGATCACTGATGATTATTCAAAATTATATTTGTTAGAGCCAACATAATTTTGTGATCCCTTTGATAAAATGTTTCCAAAAAATGAAAGTATCATGGAAATTATGACTTTGAATGAAATGCCATGGGACGATTATCATCATCGTTCATATTTTCTTCCTGAATGTCCTATGTCAATTCTTCAATCTGAATTTGAAAATAAATTAGGAAATATATCTACAACCATTCAAATTAACACCTTATTCAAATATGGAATTATCGAGAACATTCACATTGGTGCTTCATGCTCACTTGAAGAAATTAAATTGTACTAATCTCTATTTCAAGAATTTCGTGACATTTTTGCCTAGTCTTATGAGTAAATTCCAGGAATTGACCCTAACATTGTTGTTCATGAAATCAAGACTTACCCAGATGCTAAACCTATTAGACAATGATTGCGTCGAGTGCATCCATGAAAGGTTTCTGCTATAAAAGCTGAGGTTGAGAAACTACTTAAAGCAGGTTTTATCTACCCTATTCCCTTGACTTATTAGGTTTCTAATATTGTTACCATTAAAAAAAAAAAGCAAGGGACCATCATAATATGCGTAGAGTAAAGGGATATTAATAAAAATTGTACCAAATACAATTATCCTACCCCCTACATCGACCAAATTATTGACAATTGTGCTTACAACAAAATATTTTCTTTCATGGATGGGTTTTCCCGATACAACCAAATCAACATACTCCCTGTTGATCAACATAAAATTGTGTTCATTTGTCTATGGAGAATTTTTTATTATCAGAAACTCCCATTTGTATTAAATAATGTCGATGAAACCTTTAAACATGCCATATCTTATGCTTTTTAAGATATCAAGCTTATTGTACAACCCTACTTGGATGATTTACCAACTCATTTGCTGAAACAGGAAGATCATACAATGCATTTGAGAGTTATTTTTATCAAATGTAGACATTATAATAAACCCTCACAAATGTGTTTTTTACATACAATCTAGTCGATTACTTTGATTTTTCACATCAAAAGAAGGCATTTGTGTCGATCGGAATCTTCTGAGTTGTGGTTGTTGTATGACCTGAGATACAGATAGAAAGTGGATACAAAGCCCATTTATTGGGAGGGGAATTTCACTCTATAAACCTAGCCTTATGGATTATTTTCTTTTACCCACTTAAGGTAGAGGTTAATCTGAATCTTCCTCCTCCTTCTCACTTGCGCCAACTCCAAAGTTTTAAAGGGAAAGAAATTTGTTTACGTCAATTCATCCTGAACGATGTTGAGCTAACTAAAAGTCCTACTCGACTGTTGAAAAAGGGCATCTCATTTATATGGGATGAAGTTTCTCAAAAATATTTTGATGCACTCAAACACGTGTTAACTCATACACATTGTTGTTGCATCCACCTGATTATCATCGAGATTAATTTTTGTATTTAGCTACATCTGATGTCACCATTGGCATGGTTTTAGTTCAAGAAGATGAATCGAATGATGAACATGTGATATTGATCCAGGGTAAAATCTTGATACCCTTAACCAAGACCTTTTACTTCGGCTGATAATTAGAATTGCATTTTAATTAAGACGTTAAAGAACATAAATGAATAATTGTATGTTGTAAATAAGAAGAGCATAATATGACAAGATCAGCAGTCATAAGTACACGTCGTTTGATGACGGAGTTCGTCCAGGAGGGACTACACCTCCGGGCCTCGGTGTCAAGATGGTGTAGGCTGTTGCATTATGTTAAGATGTACATGGATGTGTTTCCCTATGAAATACAAGGAAAAATTGCCCTCGCGCGGGAGTGGCTTGACTTCTTTAAGATATTTTCCACTGCGGAACTCTCATACATAAAGAAAGACTCCTATCAGTATGACCATAGCTGACATGTAATAAATAACAGTATCCCGCCAATCCTAGAAAACAAAGGATCCCAAATATACACATCTGAAAAAGAGCATCTCACCAATGTGGCATAAAAGGGATCTCATACATGACAAATCCATAGCTGAAAATACATCAATAACAACACAAGGCAAGATCCCACGACTCATGTATCAACTGGGATCTGCAAGACATAATGCATCTCAAAAAGAAATAAATGAAGAAGTACATGGAATCCACATCATATACCTCATGCTGCCATTTGCTGAAGGCTGAGCTGCTTTGCGGCTGAATCTGAAAACACCATCAATCTTGTGGCATCGAAAAATGTGAAAACAATTGCTCACTTGTGGAAATATGACACCTGCATAACCCACTTCAAAAAGTGGCTGAAAAATCGAAAACTCAGATGAAGAAATTGAGCACGCAATCAGACTCATGGTATCGAGTAGTGAAGAAATGACATAAAATTTGTCCCATTTGGACAAAGTCAAAATTTCGCCCTCCTGAAAATTGGGCTCAATCAAGGTTCTGCCTGCCTCTTTTGTGGCTCATGGTTCCACATGACCTGCAATAAAAAAAAAATTATTAAACCTTGATCTGCGTGCGCGCTCTCCACTCCTCCATGGCATGGGCGCACTGTGCAAATGTTGGGTTTATTTATATTTCGTGGGCAGAGTTTTCAAAAAAACCCGTTTGGACGAGTTGGTTTGGATCCATGTTAGGAGGGAGAAGGTCGGGTGGTCAAACCCTGACCCCTCCATAAAAAGGCGTATTTTAGTTTTAAAAACTACGCTGTCATATTTTTAACCCCACCAAATGTATTTTTAAACTCACTTCATTAATTTGATATGTCATTTTATAAGGGGGGGGGGGGAGCAACCCATTGGGCGGCCGCCGTAGTCTTAATGTAAACTGCGTATCAAGGAAGCGATAGTTGGGACCTAAAACCGGTTTTATGGTTTATGTGGGGTGGCGCGTAAGTGAGAGACTGACCAGCAAATTTGTGGTTCAAATCCCACTCATCTCGATTGTAATTTGTTTACATAGGGTTGTAACATGTGGGTGGTGTCGTGGGGGTGGTGATCCACCACCCCCTTATTTTTTTAATATATTTTTTTTATTTTTAAAACAACTTATACGAAATTCAAAATTCGTTTTTGGACTGTAGGAGTAGATTTAAGTAGGCCACAATTTCACTCGAAATTCTGCCGGAGCCGGCCGGAAAAGTGTGAATTTGTGCCTTGCTTAAGGCTGCCTAGTCACTAAGTCAACCTGAAACTTTGACCAGCTCTAACTCCTTCATACGGACTCGTAATTGAGTGTCGTCTGCGCCGTTGGAACCAGAAAGATGAGATATACAACATGAACCTAGTTCTTGAGATTTTCAAACACTTTTATTTTTTAGCCCTCTGTGCTGAGCCACTTGTACTTATACCTGTTTAATTCACCTAGATCATTCCTCCCCATTGAGGATATTTTGGTCCTCCAAAAGAATCAAGCTTTACCTATCATTAACTGTCTGCAATTGTCGTTAAAAGGCACATCCCCACATGACTCCTTCACCTGGAGTACTTCGAAATCAAGATGCAAAGCCATCATATACAATTGCTACAATGTGATGTCTGAAAAGGCACATCCCTTAAAGACTCCTTCACCTCTCGTACTTCGGAATCAAGATGAAAATCCATCATCTACAACTGTCACAATGCGATGTCTGAAAAGGCATATCCCTTGAAGACTCCTTTACCTCTCGTACTTCGGAATCAAGATGCAAAGCCATCATCTGCAACTGCGGAAATGCAAATGCCTGAAAAGGCACATCCCTTGAAGACTCCTTCACCTCACGTACTTCGGAATCAAGATGCAAAGCCAACACCTGAAACTGTGGAAATGTAAATGTCTGAAAAGGCACATCCCTTGAAGACTCCTTCACCTCTCGTACTTTGGAATCAGAATGCCAACACTGTCATTGGAACTAGAAAGACGAGATCTACAACATGAACCTAGTTCGAGATATTTTTGAACACTTTGATTTTTGAGCCCTTTGTGCTAAGCCACTTGTACTTGTACCTATTTAATCCACCTGGATCAAATATATTATTTGAGTAAAAACCTTACGAAAACTGAAATAAAATATGCACATGTGGAAAAATTGGCCTTCATAGTCGTTCAAGTTGTCCAATGATTTCGTCACTACATTCTCTTACGTAAAACAATAGTGATTTTATATATCAACCCTATTGTTTACATTCTTACGAAACAATTTCTAAGGGGGAAATATTCTAAATGGATAGTTATCCTACAAGAATTTTATTTGGAATTTATAAAATCCAAGTCCAAGAAATCATTGGTGTTTTCCGAATTGTTATGTGACTTTCCCTATACTGAGATAGAAACTGTGGTATAGGATTCTCTTCTAGATGAATCACTTTTTCTTATCACTACTTTAGACCCTTGGTATGGAGATGTTATTGTTTATCTTCAAACTCGGAGTTTTCGGCCAGAATTATCTTGAACTAGTCGTCATCGTATTCAATACCAATCTAAAAAATACACTATTATTGGTGACACACTTTATCGTCATGGTTTTAATTCCATATTTAGATGATTTTTGACTCATGAAGACGCTGAAAATGAATTGAATGAATTTCATTATGTAGCTTATGGAGGTCATATGTTAGGGTTTACCAATGTCCAAAAAATATGGTGTGTTGGGTATTTCTGGCCTTCGATGTTCAAATATTGTATAACTGCGGTCCAGAAGTGCCACAATTTCCAAATCTACCATCGAAAAATGCATGCAGCTCCAACTCCTCTTCACCCAATCATTGTTGTCAGTCCTTTTGAAAAATGGGGCATTTTTTTCATTACATGTAACCCTTACTCGACTGGGGGGCATGGGTATATCATCCTAGAAGTGGATTATTTTACAAAATGGGTTGAGGCGATGCCTACATATAAGGATGATGGAGAAACTGCAACCATTTTCATATTCAATCATGTGATTTCTAGGTTCAGTGTTCCACAAGCCATCGTCACGGAAAATGGTAGCCATTTTAGAAATTTTATGACGACCAAACTTATTGTAAAGCTAGGCTTGTGTCATGACAGTTCAACTCCGTATTACCCACAAGAAAATGGGAAAGTAGAAGCCGTAAAAAAGGTTTTGACTACCATGATTAAATGGATTGTCGGAATTCATAAATGAAATTGGAATCTGATTCTTTTTCCAGCCTTGTGGGCATATCATGCCTCAACAAAAACTCCAACCGGTTTTACTCCCTTCCAGCTGGTTTATAGTCTCGAAGCAGTCTTTCCTATTAAATGTGAAATCTCATCATTAAAACTAGAAATTGAATTATTACCAGCCACTTCTGCAGAGGAGGAGCATTTTATATACTTAGCATGATTAGATGAGACTCGACATGATGTTGCATTATCTAGTGAGACTCATAAGAAACAAGTTAAGGCACATATTGATAAAAATGTGAATCCTCACTCATATTCAGAAGGTTACCTATTCTTCGTTTATGATCAAGAGCATGATAAATTAGGTGCTGGGAAATTCGAGCCCATGTGGCATGGTCCTTATATTGTAAAAAACTGTGTTAGAAAAAGGGGCTTACGAGCTAGTTCATTATGACGAAATTTCTTTAGGAAAGCCCAAAAATTTTCTTTACCTCAATAAATACTATGATTAAGTCACTCTATGAAGACTTTTTACATTACTGTATCATATTTTTGTGTTTGTGGCAGTTTTAACATATGTTTACAATTTTTTGCTACTTCTCCTGCTTATCTTATATTACACTTGATTTGAAAATGTCGACGCTCCCTCAAACTTACATTGGCTTTGTCGATGGTGCTAGTCATAGTACTCAGAATTCATCTTTCATAGATTAGGCTATTTATTCACCCACTGATGAGTTAGTTAATATTCATGGAATATGCATTGGTCGAACAACGAATAACATCGCAAAATATCTTGCATTTATTGAGCTATTGTCTAACGCCATTTCATTTGGTATTTTTTGATTGATCATTAGGTTAGATTCTCAACTCATAGTATTACATTCAAATGGTGTGTATTCCGTAAGAAATTCTGCAATGTTAAGAATGTTTTGGCGGCTTCGTCTCTTCGAGAGATAATTTGATTAATTTGAATATCAACACATTCCAAGAGATTTAAACACATTAACTGATCCATTGGCTAATTATGTGTTAAATTGACATTTGTAACATTTGTAAGAAAGAAAAACAATATCCATCCACATATTATACAAAATAAACTGAGATAATAGTAGTAGTTTCCATTAATCAAGTTGTTTGTAAAAAATGTGGCTTTACAAAATGTCATCCAAGAAATATGAGGCCCAGTGACCTTTATTATTCAAACATGTCGATATATAAAAAATAAATAAATCTAGCGCTATGACTAGCATTTAAGCATGGTGATCGTGGTAGTAAATGATGACATGAGCTACTCGTCATAGAAAGCGACTAATTGGTCCAGGAACTCCCATGATACGCCTCTAGTTATGAAGAGGCAAATCATTAATCCCAATGTATGGGATGTCCAGATTCAACCTCTCCAGGTTGTGATTGAGCTCAGTTAAGGCCTCTACTACATCATCGTTTGGTACCACAAGAGCTATTGGCTGATCACCGCATCTATGAAATCGACGTAATTTTTTTGGTCTGACCAGGCTCACATTTGCATGATTATTTCAAATAGTTAGTCATGGATGTAAAAAATAAAAATAAAAATGAAACAAAAAACAACCAAAATCTGAAATTTTTACCTATGTCACCCCACTACATTCCTACAGGAAGTGGGATATATGGATTACCAGTGTAATCCATGCCTCCTTATGGGTAGTCCTTGGTCATGATGATCTGGCATTCCAACCACCCAAAAATTCAGGAGTGTATCTCACAACTAGGCCATCACTACCTCCATGATGTGCCATCAATGAAACCCATTGTAGCATACGAGGATCTCAAGGTCCTCGCGCATCTATAGATACCTATGGGGAAGGAAGGGGAATCCTCTCTAAAGCAAATGAGATCGCAATGGCACCATACCGAAAGTTTTGAGTTTACCAAATTTTTCTCTAGTTAGTGGCCCTTTGATATTGGCAACAACCCCCTCACACCAGTTGAAAATAGTAGGCTGCGAACACTCTACAGAAATATGCATTTAGGCCTTAGTGAGTAAATGAAGTGTTTCACTTCCACACAATTGTGCAACAATGAAGGCAATGGTTCTCAACGGAATCCCATCAATAGTTTTGATGTCAATTTGTCCATCTTTGAGTTGGGACCCTAAAAAAATGTTTCCTTAGGTAAGTTGTTATTGTTTCTCTAGCTGGTTTTGCCCATATAATGAGATATCAATCCCTCAACGTGAAATACCAGTCAGAAAATAGATTTCGTCTGCATCTATGGAAAGTCTTCGGTCTCCTATCTGGAAACATTGTCCCTGAGCATTCCATGCTCTTAACATCCATATCAACAAATCTAGTTGAGCCTTCATACTCGAGATCATGAATAATTTGTATAAACCTCTATATCTCAAGGTTTGTAGTGTTTCTGAATCATTTAAATATTCCACATCTTAAACCTCATGTTCTCTTTCCCTCCACTTCATTCTTGCAAGTCAAAATCCTAAAAATAACATTGGAGGATGATTAGAAAAGAATATGATGAACTTTGCAAAACAAATTAGGTGTTTTATTCATTTTTTCAAAACTCTCGATAATGTATGTGGTTGTATTTTATAAAAATAGCATATTTGTGTGGTTTCCTTGGGGAAAACTATGCAATTCGTGTTTTTCAGTGTAATAAAAAGAGTCAGGGTGTGCAGACCAAATGAAGGGTAATTGCACACCCCCGAGGGGAAAATTTAAATTCATAAAACCCCTTAAAAACAATGAATATGCGGTGAAATGTAAAATAAAATCAATCAAAATGAAGATAATGGAAATATATCTTACTTGGAGAAAGCGGTTCGTGATTTGGTCTAGTAGTTTGGTCAAAATCCGCCTCTGAAGTTTTTTGGTAAAAATGTCCTCTCAATGGCTCTCAAATGGTAAACAGATTTTTACTTGTATGGTTTCATAAGCATTTTAGGCTAATTAAAATATTATTTTTTGCCTTTAATCTTTGAAAATTCAAAATTTTAATGTTTTTGCTATATTTTTGAGCAATTATGATAACTTTTTGAGTTTAAATGTGCAAAACACATGTTTAATTATGAAAATGAATCATTTTGGAAATGAGTAAACTTTTATCACTTTTTCAAACTCTTAAAAGTTATCAAAAAGTGAAACCCTGAAGTTATATTTAAGCTCTTTTCTGACTCTCGAAATATGAAAAGATTGTCGATTATGCTTGTTTATTTCAAACTCGTTAAAGAAAATGAAAAAAACGTCTACTTGATATAAGTTTACCACTTTTACGAATCATGTGAAATGTTTATGAAAAAGGTATACGTTGACTAATTATGGTCAATAGAGTTCTCTCGTGCATTATTTTACCCTTTTCCGAACTTGAGAGACTAAATTTACGAAAAAATGACATTTCAAAGTTTACTTATGTTTTTTTCCTGACTCCTTAAAAATGAAAAACACTGAGTTTCACTTTATTTGGGATTGTTAAACTTTACATTGAAAGAACTGAATAATTTTTCTTTTCTTGTCTTTTAAAACTCTTTAAAAATGAAAACGACATCAAGTTATTCCTTCGTTGTACTCGCAAAACATAAATAGTGCAGGAATCCTCCATCATGACAAGACTGAACCACTCTTTCCTAGGGTTCATTAAAAATACTCTGAAGGTCTCATTCGAAGGATGAGATTAAAGGAAAAGAAAACGTTATCCTCCTTGAGCTTGCACAAAAAATAAACAGGTACTTGCTAGTAATGGTGGGGGGGAATTGGGAAGAAACATTCATTTCTGTATTACAAAAGGCAGTATGTCTCTCTTGAACATGACACTCCGTCACCTTTGTGTCTGAGTTGGGAAATCCATTTGTATCACAACTAATCATACCTCATTGAAAGTGTTCAGTTAGTTTTGGGCATTATTTTTAGTCAAATGATGCCAAGTCAAAATGTCATGTTGTCGATATGTTCAAGATAAGCCCAGTGTCAGTTAAAATTACCTTGCAATTTGTAGCCTTTAATAATGTTGGTCATGCCTAATTCAATTTTGGATCACTCCAAATTTGTTTTTCAAAACTTAACATGAGTTTCGCGTCATAGGCCCTCCTACGACAAGTACCCTCCTATCGACTTCAGCTCATTATCTAGGAAGTTGATCTAGAAACTTTCTTCAGTACCTTGAATCTTGCATGCCCTAATGACAGGTTTCAGTCCTTCGACCTTAGGTTCTCATCATTGACCTTCGATTGAATGATTCTATAAATTGAAGGAGAATGATCCAGATTATCCACAATTTTACAACAAATTTGTCGATGTTTCGAATCCCAATAAGGATCCATATTCAAGACAATTTTCTAATGAACAATTGAAAGAGAGATTAAATCATTGATAAATAGTAATAGAAAAATTATTAAAAGAACCGACCAAAATATAGAATATTAATTATTTAAAATTATTAATAATAATTATTAAATAATTTTTTTTTTAATTATTAATAATAATAATTTTATTATTAATAATTATACTTATTAATTATAATAACTCTTATTTTTTATTTTAAAATATTTCTTAAATTGATTAAAATTTTAACTTATTTAGTTAATTTTGTAAAATTTATTAATTAATATTTTATAAATAATAATACTTATCACATAATTTTTTAAATAATTATTAATAAATATGTTAATTAATATTATTATTCATTAATGTTTCTAATTATCACCAATAATTATTAATATTAAAAATAATAATAACTATGTTTAATTACTAGTCAATTTGTTTAAATCAATTATTATTTTTATTGTTATTTTTTTGATAATAATAATTATTAAATTTTTAAATATTAAGAATTTTTTTAATAATAATATTATTAAATTTTTAAATATTAAGATTTTTTTTTAATAATAATATTATTAAATTTTTAATTATTAGGAAAAAAAAAAAAAAAAATATATATATATATATATATATATATATATATATATATATATATTATAAGAGTTAAATTATTTATAATTATTATTTATTAATGAATATTTACTTATCACGAAGTACAAAAACATATATTAATAAAAATAAATAATTATTTATTTTACTACATTAATTTTTATTTATTTTCAATTAATATTGATAATTCTAATTATTTGCCAATAATTATTAATGTTCTTTTAATTATTAGTTAAAATTCATTATTATTTTTATTTTTATTTTTAATTATAAATAGTAGTATTTATTAAATTCAATTTAAAAAATTTATGTTAAGAGTTAGATACTTAATTTATTAATTAATTAATATTTACTTATTGTCAAATAAATAAAAATTAATAAGAATAAATAATTATTTAATTTATTCATATTAATTATTATTATAGTTTGTGTTTTTATGTGTTTTTTGTTAATGAAATCTATATTATTGTTATTTTTATTTAATAACCCTAATCCCATAAATAAAGGGTTAAAAAATGAAAGAGAGATAACTTATACCTGAGATACTACATCTGGGAGGACGACAAGCCGAAAGAACAAATTTGTTTGATCAGAGGAAGCTAACTATCACTCATTTCACTCCCTCCATCCTTGTTGAAATTATGAGGATGCTTAGTAATATCAAGAGCTTCTTTGATTTTCCTTCTTCGATAGTGTTCTTCTCTGACGATAATTTTGGCATCTAAACACATGCAATGCTTAGTTTTTTAGGAGTGTTCTGCAAGGGTTGAGGTGTGAGATCTCCCATTCTTAATATTGGCTTCGTGCTCTTTCAATATTCTTTGCAAGGAACATCTAGTTTCCTTAATATAATTTTTCTACACGAACAGTCAATCTTATAAACTCCTTTAAACTTCTCGTGATTGATATTATCCTTAACTAGCCACATTCTGTCTTATTATTCCAACCGCTGAAAATTGCGCGACTATGTCCTTCTTCCCCAAAAACTTAGCGATCTTATCTGTAACTCCTTGGATGTATGGTAGGAAAACCCTACCACACTTTTCATGAGGTCCTTGGTGCTCATGTGAAAGGACCGCACCCTCAACTCTTTGTATGGATTTCTTAATATCTCTCTCTTTCTATCCTATACCCCTAAATACAAAGGTCAAATGATTGATTTCCTTATTAAGGTGATATGCGTCAGATATCCTGAGGGCCCTAACATCAAGAATATTCAAGACACCAAAATTTTGAGCCGGATGATGGTAAGAATCAGCATGAAGATAGCTATCAGTGTGAGGTTTATTTCTAAATACCTAATGCCCTAATGTTCCATCCTCGTTCCTCGTAACCAGGATATCTAAAAATGGAATGCTCTTGTTTTCTTCAACCTCCATAGTAAACTTATTTTTTGATGACATAGATTTAAGGTGATTAAAAAATATTTTAAGTTTCTCCTTCCCATGAGTCCACTTTATGTTAGTGTCGTCCAAAATTATTTTCCACCAAGATGGTTTTAAGGGAAAGGAATCAAAGGCCTTCTTTTCAAAGTGCTCCATATATAAGTTAGCGACAACGGGTGAGAGTAGTGATCCCATTGCGACACCAGATACTTGATCATAGTATCCCCCTAGAAGCTGAAAAAAGTGGATCGTAAAAAAATCTCTATAATATTGCTTGTATCCAGATCAATAACTTATTTTATAACCTAAACAACTTCATCTAACAAAATTTCGGTAAATAATGACACTACATAAAAACTTACCAAAATGTCATTATCTTCTACCCTCTCATTTTTAATAAGCTTTACGAAATCATTAGAGTCTTTTATGATTGAGTTAGTGTTTCCAACTAGGGGATTAAGAATATTGTAAACATATTTTTCCAATTCATAGGTGGGGGATCATATGGTATTGACTATTGGTCTGAGAGGAGCACCCTCCTTGTAAATTTTGTGTAATCCATAAATTCTAGGAATGACATCACAGGAAGAGATCAACTTCTTTTTCAGTTTATGATCAAGACCAGATTCCATGATTTTCTTCTTGACTTCTTTTACAATCTTGTGCATGGGGTTTAAGTTAAGTATTTTATAGCTACTACAATTTAGATGCTCATTCATTTTGTTTACATAATCATCCTTATCCAAAACCACAACAGCTCCTCCTTTATCCGCTTTGAAGACCACAATTATTTCATTATTGCGAAGGAATTTAAGAGCACTAAGCTCATCTTTTCTTATATTACTCCAAGGGGTTCTTGCTTTTCTCATTATAAGGGAACATTATTATCTTAGTGCCTCTTTTTCATCCAAGGATAAACCCTGAATCCCCTCTTCAATGCTGCAAATGATGCTTTCTTTTGGAATGTTCCTAGGGGCAACAACAAATCTGAGACCCTTACTGAGGATCTTAATAGTTTCTTGATTCAAATCCAAAGAGGACAAGTTAACAACCTTATTATTTCTGTGCCTAATATTTGAAATTAGGTTTTGGTTTAAAACATCTTTATTAAAGTGGAAATCACTTCCATGGATGCTCTCCATACAACCCTGGTTGCTTTCCATACAAACCTGGTTGTTGCATACTATGCTAGCCATATGATTAGGATTCGAATTACAGTTAGAAATATAACTCAAAACTGCATTTTCTCCAATACTGCTACTAACAATATTACTTACATTGTAGTTATTAACTGAGAGACCATACTCAAGGCTAATTTCATACTCTGCTTATGAAGGCCGCAATTTAGAATCTTGGAATAATTTATTAATATTATGGATGCCCAATAGCCATTCATCTCCTGACAAACTAGACTTACGGATAATCCTTTGTCTACTTGATAGCTTCTCTGACGAGGGAGCGCTAAATTTGAGCATCGATAATTCGTTGTTACTGTATTTTATCATTTTATTAGCCTCAACGCTATTCTTAATTTCTTCCTTAGATACAATAGTTGTATCTGTTGTGCTAACATTGTTTATTGAATCAATCATTGACCTCCTTCCTAAATCCTTACTAGACTCCTCAGTCTCAATAATCTCATCTACAGAAACGATTTCTTCATTCGATGTGATAACATTGTTTCTTCCTAGAATCTCCATTCTGAAAACCAAAATCGAGCCTCCTCTAAAATCCTTACTCGCTTTTTCTGAGCCACAATCGTCTATGGGATAATTTATAAATTTGATAATGCCAGAACATCTAGTAGTTGCGTCCACCGATCTGGGCTATTCTGATTTCCCAATGTAGGAAACTATGTCGGAATACTAGTTATTAACCATAACATTCTTGGCACAATTATTCTTAATCCCTGCAAGCTTCTTGGCCTGCCTATCACGAGCAGCCTGAGCCTCTTTCTGAGTCTTGAGTGTGGCCTTCGCGTCTATTGCTCTCCATAACTCATGATTAATTGAGTTAGCTAATTTTAAATGAGCAAAGAGGGATGAACGCCCAAGTTTATCTAAAACAATGTGTGTCCTCCTGATTTCCCCACAGAGTAGGTTCAAACTAAGTTTGAAAAAATATCTCTCATACCTACGGAAGGGAAAATTATGTTTAATGCGAGCAAATGGCGGAATAAGTTTGCTGTCACGAAATTCTTTAAGAAATTGCAGGTCCATTGTCCTCCTTTCAATTTTCATTCTTGAATTTTCCAAATAACAAATCTCTTCCCATGTATACCCTCCATGCATGGAAATGATGATGGTTTTTAGGCTCCCGTGGTTATCAATTGAAGAAGAATGATCCAGATTATCCACAATGTTCCAAGAAATTTGTCGACCTTTCGAATCCCAACGGGGATCCATCTTCTAGACAGTTTTTGAAAGAGTGCTTGAAAGAATGATTAAATTAATGATAAATAGTAATAGAAAAATTATTAAAAAATCCGACCAAAAACTAGAATTTTAATTATTTTTGTTTTTATTTATAAAGTATTTATGTCTTCGTTATGAGTCTTGGTTAGACTCGAAACATAGACATAAAAATGGATACTGTGGAGATTCTGAATGCCCCATCTCAAAACTCACACCACATAAACCTTCAAACTATCAGAAATCAATTATTTTATAATAATTATTAATAATATATATATATATATATATATATATTAGTTAATATTAATAATTATAATTATAAACTATCAATTATAATAATGATTAATAATATTTTTTATTTTTTATTTTTAAATATTTCTTAAATTAATTAAAAAATTAACTTATTTAGTTAATTTTGTTAAATTTATTAATTAATATTGTATAAATAATACTACTTGTTAAATTTCACATAACATTTTAAATAATTATTATTATTAATAATTTTTTATTTTATTTTTTTATTTTTATTTTTTTAGACTATATCTATTATATCATACAAGGAAAAATATTACATATCTCTTCCTCCGGACTTGGCAAGCCAATTCCGGAAGGAAGTGTCAAGAGTTTGAAACTAGAGAACGGACTGCCCCGACTGGGGAAACCAGTCCACCAGAGACTCAAAATAAACTTTGCCCAAAGTGGGAAACCAGCATACACAGTGTCAAAATTTAAACTAAAGCCTGAGAGCAAACCCTTCCAAAACATGTTTAAACTATAAAACGCTACGAAAAAGCTAGAAAGAGAGAAGAGCACCCTGCGAATGAAGCTAGTGAGGACCTTCATTCTTCTTGTTGGTGATGGGGTCTTCCTCCTCAATCCTGCAAACATAGAAGGAGTCATCATCCTCCTTGCTCAACGCGTGGCTGGTGACCTGGAGCTGCGACGAACCCAGAGTGTCTGGGTTGACCAGTGTCCTCAACCTTATCTCCTGCATTTCTATTTGAACTCCGCCCATCATTGGAACCTGAGTTGTTGTTGGTGCAGTGGTTGCTTCTGGAGGCGCTCTGCATAGGGAGAGCTTTCATTTTCCGAGGGATGAAGGCTAGCTCAGGCAGGATGATCGACTTGCGCGGTCACTTTCTGGTCTGAATTCTTGAGGAAGTCGGAGGGGAGACAAGGAGCTGCAAGGTTAATTGAGCGGAAATATTGACAAGATCGAGCCTGCACGGCTACTCCCAACCCACAGAGAAATTAATTTCCCTACCCATGGCTTGCAAAAGAGGTGGTCTGGAGGGGAGGCCACGTCCTCCAGCCCTGCGACATCGCATACGGTGACGCCTAGGCATGAAAGGCTAAGGAATAGATGTGCAGGACCGAGACGGAGCAATCGACTGCACCAAAGAGGCGTTTCCACCACCTAAGAACGCCAAGGGGAGGTTGGGGCAGGGCTGAGCAGGGTCAAGAGCCAGAGGATGCAAGGCAGAGCGGGAGGCATGCACAGATAATAGTAGTGAGAACCGAATGGAAGCCGAATGAGCGCGGGTAGCAAGCTTAATAGCCATGGTAACGAATTCGAGAGCCCTTAATGCTCTGTAGCAGGAAGACGACGTAATGAAGGTGGCAGAGTGAGAAATTAAGGCAGGCTTGCTCTGGCATTTAACGCCGGGCGGGCGACCATGTGCAGGCTCTTGGGATGGACAATTGTCCCTCCACATGGCATCCAGGTGGCCCCTCTGGTCACTGCAAAGCACTCGCATCCGGGAAATTATTAATAATAGTGTTAATAATATTATTTTTAATTAATATTTCTAATTATTAATATTAAAAATATTAATAACTATGTTTAATTACTAGTTAATTTGTTTAAATCAATTATTATTTTTATTTTTATTTTCTTAATAATAATAGTTATTAAATTTTTAATTATTGAGGAAAAAAAAATTGTAATTATTAAAAAAAGTTTTTTTTTTTAATGTTAAGAGTTAAATTCTTTATAATAATTATTTATTATTAGATCTAAGACTTTTGTGATCCATAAATTAGATAAATATCTTTCAGGATTAATCACATCATTAGGATTTGATTAATCCACAAAGACATTTATCTAATTATTTATTAATTAATATTTACTTATCGTGAAGTATAAATAAATATTAATAAAAATAAATAATAATTTGTTTTATTATATTAATATTTACTTATTTTCAATTAATATTAATAATTTTAATTATTCGCCAATAATTATTAATGTTAATTTAATTATTAGTTAAAATTAATTATTATTTATATTTATATTTTTAGTTATAAATAAGAGTATTTATTAAATTTGTACGTTAAGAGTTAGATACTAAATTTATTAATTTGTTAATATTTACTTTTTGTCAAATAAATAAAAATTAATAAGAATAAATAACTATTTAATTTATTCATATTAATTATTATTGTAGTTTCTCTTTTTATGTGCTTTTAGTTACTGATATCTATATTCTTGTTATTTTTATTTATAAACCCTAATCCAAGAAATAAAAGGTTAAAAGATGAAGGGAGCAAAATTATACCTAAGATACTATATCTGGGAGGATGACGAGCAAGAAGAACAAATTTGTCTGATCAGAGGAAGCCAACTATCACTTATTTCACTCCCTCCATTCCTATTGAGATTATGAGGATGCTTAATAATTTCAAGAGCTTCTCTGATTTTCCTTCTTCGATAGTGTTATTCTCTGGCGATAACTTCGGCATCTTCTAAACACACGTGATGCTTAGTTTTTTAGGAGTGCTCTGCAAGAGCTAAGGTATGAGATCTCCCATTCTTAATATCGGCTTCATGCTCTTTCAATCTTCGTTTTATAGAATGCTCGATTTCCCCAATATAACTTTTTCCACATGAACAATCAATCTTATAAAATCCTTTACGCTGCTCATGATTGATATTATCCTTAACTAGCCGCATTCTTTGGCTTGTTGTTCCAACCACTGAAAATTGCGTGACTATGTCCTTCTTGTCCAAAACCGTAGTGATATTATCTATAACTCCTTGGATGTATGGTAGGAAAACCCTACCACACTTGTCATGAGGTCTTTGGTGCTCATGTGAAAGGACGGAACCTGCTCACAATTGTTATTAACCGAGAGACCATCCTCACGGCTAATTTCACACTTTGATTCTGAAGGGAGAAATTTAGAATCTGGGAAAAATTTATTAATATTTTGGATGCCCGATAGCCATTCATCTCTTGACAAGCTAGACTTGCAACGAATCCTCTGTCTCCTTGATAACTTCTCTAACGAGGGAGCATGAAATTTGAGTATTGATAATTCTTTGTTAATGTAAGCTATCATTTTATTAGCCTCAATGCTATCCCTAATTTTTTCCCTAGATACGATAGTTGTATCTATAGTAATAACGTTGTTTATTGAATCCATCATCGACCTTCTTCCTAAATCCTTACCAGACTCTTCATTCTCAATAATATCATTTACAGAAACGTTTTATGCGTTCGATGTTATAACGTTGCTTCAGCCTGGAATCTCCATTCCAAAAACCGAAATTGAGGCTCCTCTCAAATCCTTACTCATTTTTTCTGAGCCACAACCGTCTATGGAATCATTTATAATTTTGATAATGCTAGAACATCCAGTGTTTGTGCTACGTCCAGCGATCTGGACTGTTTTGATTTCCCAACGTAGGAAACTATGTTGGATTACTGGTTATCAACCATAACATTCTTGGCACAATTATTCTTAATCCTCACAAACTTCTTAGTATACCTATCAGGAGAAGTCTCACCCTCTTTTTGAGCCTTGAGTGCGGCCTTTGCGTCTATTGTTCTCCATAACTCATGATAAATTGAGTTAGCTAATTGTAAATGAGCAGAGAGGGCTGAACGCCCAAGTTTATCTAAAACAGTGTGTGTTCTCCTGATTTCCCCATGGATAAGGTTCAAACTAAGTTTTTTAAAAATATCTCTCATGCCTATGTAAGTGACAATTATGTTTAATGTGACCAAATGGTGGAATAAAGTTGTTATTGCGATATTATTTAAGAAATTGCAGGTTTTTTGCCCTCCTTTCAATTTTCAATCTTGAGTTTTCCAAAGAACAAATCTCTTCCCACGTATCCCCTCTGTGCAAGGAAATAATGATGGTTTTTAAGCTCCTGTGGTTATCAATTGAATAAGAATGATCTAGATTATCCACAATGTTACAAGAAATTTTTCGACGTATCAAATCCTAACAGGGATCCATCTTCGGGATAGTCTTTGAATGAATGCTTGAACGAGGGATTAAATCAATGATAAATAGTACTAGAAAAAATATTAAAAGAGTCGACCAAAAACTAGAATTTTGATTAATTTTATTTCTATTTATAAATTATTTAGAGAAACAAATTATTAAATAATAATGTTATAATTATTATTATTATTAATTAATAATAGTAATTTTATTATTAATTAATTTTAATAATTATAGTTATTAATAATTTATTTTACCTTTTTCATCTCTTGCCTGCAAATCGCTCTGCCTACAATCTGTGTGTTGTAGCTTGTTGTTGCTAGGGTTGTCGCTGCCATCGAGGAGCAGGGCTCGCCTCGAGCCCCCTCTCCTCCCCCCCCCCCTCCCTCCGCCATCACCAAACGCAGCTACCTTCAGCTTGTTGCTTGCTTCTCTGCCCAAGAATAAGAAGGCTGAAGCCTCGAAGTTTGTCAAAAAATTGGAAGAAATGTTGGTGGTGTCTCTCCCACCGGATGGCCCTATTCATGTTGCCTTGACAATGTCTGAGCGAACGCTTGTGGGGTAGTTCACTAGCCTATGGTTGTCTCCCAAAGCCACGGAAGCCTAGGTGATAAAAAACTGGAAGCCATTGATTAACCAGAATGTCACCTCTTATTTCCTGGGCAGAGGTTATTTCTTATTCGAATTCACTTCCAAAGAGGATAAGGAACTGATCCTCAGGAATGGCCCATATTTTATGGGACCTCAAGGGTTGTATAAGTGGACTTCGGACTTCGACCCAGCAGAGGACGTTCCTTCAGTAGTTCTAGTGTGGGTCAGATTGCCAAATCTCCCAATACATTGCTGGAACTAGGTCTCTTTGAAACACATAGGGGATGTGCTAGGAAAATTCATTGACAGGGAAAACAATAAATATCAATATGATTGGGCTCGAATTTGTGTGGAGGTGGATCTTGAAGTAGGGCTACCGAAAGCTATCAAAATTAATGTCCAAAGCTGGTCTCATATTCAGAAACTAGATTATGAAAAACTTCATTTTAAGTGCCGAGGGTGTCACGAATATGGCCACTTCGCCAGAAATTTCCCAAAAAAGAATGAGGAGGATACGGAGAAAGAGGAAGGATGGAAGTAGGCCAAGAGGTCCAAAGCTAACCCAAAGGCCTCTAATCCGACAAGACAAGAAAAGGGTAAAGGAAACTAGTCCAAAGGTAACAACGCGTCCTAGAAAAACCTCCTTCCAAAAGATTCAGGAAACATGTTCGGGCCCCTTGGCCCAATTTCACAAGAAATCCATGAAGTGGATCCACCTCAGAGGGAGACGACGGAGATTGCAAGGACTGAAGACAAGGAGTCTACTGAGGTTGCAGTGACAAAGGATTCAAGGCAGGGGGAAAGAGAAATAGAAAGATCCAAAGATAAGCACATAGTGAGTAATGTGGAAAGCCAAGGCTCGAAAGAATCCGAGGAGGAAGGATAGATAGAAGACTCTCAATCAGCAGTTATAAGGTCGGAAAGGGGAAGGATGTCAACCAGGGACAAGAGAGAGAAAGAAACATACAAAGACAAATTGCAGGGAAGACAGCCTACTTTGGAAAAGTTGTTGGCTAAAACTCCAAAGATGGTAAGAAACGAGGGACAGGGATCCAAGGGAGGCCCTCAATCTCATAAAAATAAATAATGAAGGTGATCTCCTAGAACTACATAGGTTTGGGGAGTAATATGAAAGAAGAAGCCATGAGGAGCCTAATCATGACAGAAAACCCAGACATAGTGCTAGTCTAGGAGACAAAATTGGAGGGGAATGATTTCCTTCAAAGCAACAATTTTTTTTGTAATAAAGGCGAGACAAAGGCTATCTCAGCCAGAGGGGCCTCGGAAGGTCTGGGCACTCTTTGGAATGCTTCCAAACTCAATATGGTAGCTGAAAAGAAAAATTTTCATTGGCTGTTCACAAAGTTTCAACATCAAGAATCGTTCAATGTATATGTTCCGGTAAATGCAGGGGAAAAGAAAATTTGATGGGACTCTCTGAGAGACATGGCAATGAGGAGAAGCTGGAAAACATTATAATTGCAGGGGATATTAACATTTCCCTAAGTCAGGGCGAAAAGCGAGGGGGATGTATTGTGAGAGATTCGGCTCAAGAGTGGGTGGAGTATCTCATTCATGACTATGATCTTCTCGACATCAAGCCTTGCCGAGGTAAGTATAACTGGTCAAATAAATGGGTAGGCCCTGGGCATATTGCTACTAGATTAGATAGGTTTCTCATTCAAAGTTCCTACCTACTTCTTGGGCTTGATGCGAAGATGATTATTCTTACTAGTAGTGCCTCAGATCATAAACCCATAAAGCTAGTTCTCTCAGCCCAAAGGAATTTAGGCCCTATCCCCTTTCGATTTAGTCCTCTGTGGATAAATAAAAAGGACTTCTTGGAGAGGGTAGAAGAAATATGGAAGACGCCTATCATGGGTTCCCCATTCTTTGTTTGGGAGGAGAAGTTGAGAAGAGTGAAAATAGATTTGAAAAGTTGGGCTAAAAACATCCCTAGTCCTGCGGAAGAAAGAAAGAAAATCCAATCAGCTCTTGAGAATCATCAACACTACATGGAAGAGGCAGAAATATCGAGTGAATATTTAAAAAGGGAGGAAGAGCTACAACATCAGAACGCATGTAGACAAGAGGAGGAATACTGGAGGCAAAAATCCAGAAGCCTTTGGTTGAAATCTGGAGACAGAAACACATCATTTTTCCACAAGCAAGCCCAAGCTAGGAGCGGTTTCAATTCCATTTCAAAAATTAAGGATGAAACCCAAACTTATGGTGATTTTCCAAGCATTAAAAAGGATGCCTTCAACCATTTTAAAAGTATTTTCGGTGAAGAAGAGGTTCAAGGATGCAGCGACAAGTTTCTAGATGAGATACCTTCTAAAATCACAGCTAGAATGAATCAGAAGTTAGAGGCTAAGGTTACTAGGAAAGAAATAAAGGCTACCTTGTTTTCCATGAGTCCAGATAAATCCCCAAGCCTGGATGGGTTCATGGAAAAATTATCCAAGTATGTTGGAAGATTGTGAAAAAAGATTTACATAAAATGATTCTAAAATCCCAAGACTGTAAGCAAATTGGGGGCAGCACGAACACTGCTTTTTTAGCCCTCATTCCAAAAGAAAAGGGTGCAAATTCCTTCAATAGGTTTCGGCCCATTTCCCTGTGCAACATTGGATACAAGATCATTACAAAGGTGATTGCTAGCAGATTGAAAGGGATTCTTTCAAACCTCATTCCGGAGAACCAAGGGGGCTTTGTTCAAGGAAGGAAAATCGCAGATAATATAATCTTGGTCCAAGAGGCGATACACTCAAGTCTAAAGAGAAAAGAAAAAGGTATGATAGTTAAGCTTGATTTTGAAAAGGCATTTGATAGGGTTAGGCATTCATTTATGTTCGAAGTTTTGCATAAGTTTGGTTTTGGGCCTGGTTTCATTAGTTGGATCAGAGCCTGCATTTCCGAGCCATGGATTGCTCCATTGGTGAATGAGAGAGAAACAGACTTTTTTAAAGCCTCAAGAGGGTTAAGGCAAGGATGCCCGCTCTCCCCCTTACTCTTTTTCCTCTAAGCCTCTGCCTTAAGCTTTATCCTGGAAAAAAGAAGATCATATCGGGATATTTTGGGCCTTCAAATTGTGAGAGGAGTTAAAGAAATCAATCATGCCTTATTTGCAGATGATTCCCTACTCCTTGGGTCAGCTTCTATTCACACTGCCAAACAGTTTAAATTGGTGGTGGATGAGTTTTGCGTTGCCTCGAGCAGTAGATTGAATGTTGGGAAGTGTCACTTTTATGGCTCGAATGTGTCTCAAAGTGAACTGATTGCTATTTCCAGATGCTGGGGCTTTCCCGGTTCCAATTGATGGACGTCTTTCAAGTATTTAAGGTTGCCTATCTTTCAGAAAAATCCTTCAGGTAAGGATTGGATTCCCCTCCTTGAAAAGTTTAAAAATAAATTGCAGGCTTGGGGGTTTTCTTGGTTGAATCTACTGGGAAGATTGTGCTCATCAAGTCAGTCTTGAACAGTCTCCCAACCTACCAAGCATTGCTTATGCTAGCTCCACTTGGAATTCTCAAAAAAATAGAAGGCTTAATAAGAAGCTTCTTTTTGGAAATGTGGAAAACAAAACAGGAATAGATTGCCGCTTGTCAATTGGAAAAAAGTCACCAAGCTAATTTTAGAGGGAGATTTGAACTTCAAATACCTGAGACTGCAAAATTTAGCATTGGGAGCCAAAATTCTTTGGAGGCAAGTTTCCCCTAAGGCTGGTTGGGCTCAGCATTTTCTCTGGAATAAGTACTTCGCTGGACCAAGAAAATGTTGTCTGGACAGACCTATTCAATTTGCTAATGGATCGCAAATCCACAAGTTGTGCGTGCAGGCCCAAGTGCTAATACATGAAAACTTCTATTGGGTCCCAGGGAATGGAAAAACTATAGACCTTTGGGAGGATCTCATAATGAACGATGTACCCCTAGCAGACGTTCAGGAGCTTCAGGAATTGTGTTGTTGGATGAAGAACGTGGGTTTGGTCTCTCTGTGGGACATCTTTACTTGGAAAGAAAAAGTTTGGTTGGAGTGGATGAAGCCGGATTTGCCGAGCGATCTTGAAAACGCATGGTTGGAGCTTCGGTCCAGGCTTAAATGGAAGGATCCAACACATGAAGAGAAGCACGATTGGAGAGGATGGGGGTCATATTCCGGTGCTTACTCTGTGGCACAAGGTTATAAAATGCTGCGAGCAATTCCTTATGCTCCTCCATGCCCATCACTGTGGAAAGGTCTTTGGAAACAAAAATGTATTCCAAAAATAGACATGTTAAATTGGATTTTATGCCACAATCGATTGCTTACAGTAGACAATATCATGAGGAAAGGCTTCCATGGCCCTTCCAGATGCTCATTGTGTTTGGAAAATGAAGAAAATTCCCAACATATAACGCTGGAGTGCAGTTTCGCATTAGAAGTTTGGGACGAGGTGTTGAGCCACTGGTTTGCGAACATAACACTCCCATCCTCCATTTTCAATCTGCATGCTAATTGGTTGCACCGTTACCCTAGACATCTCCCAAATAACAATTGGTTTAAGGCTGGTTGGTTGGTTTTACCAAAGCTGGTCTGCTGGCAAATTTGGTTGGAGCGGAATAGCAGGATTTTCCAAGGGAAAATGCATAATGAAAAAGTGATCATGACTAAGATAAAAACCACTCTCAAAGAATTTCTCAGTGAACATGTGAGGAACCGATATAAACCTCTCCCCTCATGAGGTGGAGTGGGGTGGATTTCTTGGCTTACAACTCCTCAATGCAGATTTCCAAGAGGAAAAGAAAAAAGACTGGCAGATTAGAATGTCAGAAGAGAACTTCGGCAATTGGAATAAGGAAATGGCTTGCTACTCTTTGTTCTTCGATGGGGCGGCAAAAGGTAACTTGGGGAACGCAAGTGCAGGGGGAGTCATCAAGAATATGGAGGGCCAAATTGAGCACAGGTACCCTTGGGTTCTAGGCCAAGACACCAATACCCAAGCAAAGGTGATGACGTTGAGCAAGGTCTCAAGGTATTGCAAAAGGTGGGCATCAAGGAAGCAAAGGTTATTGGCGATTCTCAAACTCTCATAAAAATGCTAGTGGAAAATTCAAGTACGAAGGATCTTCGGCTAACTAGATTGATGAGGAGAATTAAAAATCTTGCTAGCTCCTTTCAAAAGTTAAGCTTGTTCCATGTTTTGCGGAACAACAACAAAGAGGCGGATGCAGAGGCTAATAGGGTTGTTCTTCTTCCTGCGGGCACTCTATTATGGGATGAGAAGGAAAATTGGGATCCAATTCTGTAGTAGAGTTGTCATGTTTTATTGTCTATTGCTTCAGCAGTTTGTATGTGTCTTTAAGTTAGGGGAAATCTCATCGTCAATGTGTATTTCAGAATCTAAGAAGCTTCAATATGTCAGAATTAGAGATGGGTGGATTCTGGTTATGGGGGAAAATTGGGAGATGTCCCAACAATCTTGGAAGCATGTAAATGGGCATTTATGCCAAGAATTTTATACCAAAACATAACCATTTCCGTAAAAATAAAATAAAAAATTATTAATTTTTATTTTTTTTATTTTAAAATATTTCTTAAATTAATTAAAAAATTAATTTATTTAGTTAATTTTGTAAAATTTATTAATTAATATTTTATAGACTTCACATAACTTTTTAAATAATTATGTTAATTAATATCATTATTAATTAATATTTCAAATTATTACCAACAATTATTAATAATAAAAATAATAATAACGGTTTAATTACTAGTTATTTTATTTAAATGGATTATTATTTTTATTTTTATTATTAAATAATTATTATTATTAAATTTTTAATTATTAAGGATTTTTTTAATAATATTAATTATTAAGAAACATTTTTTTAATTATTAAAAAGAAATGTTAAGAGTTAAATTGTTTATAATAATTATTTATTAATTAATATTTACTTATCTTGAAGTATAAATAAATAATTATTTATTTTATCATATTGATATTTATTTATTTCAATTAATATTAATAATTCTAATTATTTTTCAATAATTATTAAACATTAATTATAAGTTAAAATTAATGATTATTTATATTTATATTTTTTATTATAAATAATGGTATTTATTAAATTTAATTAAAAAAATTTATGTTAAGAGTTAGATCATTTATTAATTAATTAATATTTACTTATTGTGAAATAAGTAAAAATTAATAAGAATAAATAATTATTTAATTTACTGATATTAATTATTATTATAGTTTGTTTTTTAAATGTGCTTTTTGTTACTAATATCTATATTATTTTTCATTTTTATTTATAAACCTTAATCCTATAAATAAAAGGTTAAAAGATGAAAGTGAGAGAAATGATACATGAGATACTATACCTAGGAGGATGACGAGCCAGAAGAACAAATTTGTCTGATCAAAGGAAGCCAACTATCACTGATTTCACTCCCTCCATCCATGTTGAGATTATGAGGATGCTTAATAATATCGATAGCGTCTCTGATTTTCCTTCTTCGAAAGTGTTCTTCTCTAGCAATAATTTTAGCATCTTCTAAACACACATGATGCTTAGTTTTTTAGGAGCGTTCTACAAGGGATGAGGTGTGAGATCTCCCATTCTTAATATCAGCTTCGTGCTCTTTCAATATTCTTTGTAACGAATGCCCGGTTTCCCAAATATAACTTTTTCCACACGAATAGTCAATCTTATAAACTCCTTTAAGTTGCTCGTGATTGATATTATCCTTAACTGGCCACATTCTTTGTCTTATTGTTCCAATCGCTGAAAATTGTGCGACTATGTCCTGCTTCCCCAAAACCTTAGCAACCTTATCTATAACTCCTTGGATGTATGGTAGGAAAACCCTGCCACACTTGTCATGAGGTCCTTGGTGCTCATGTGAAAAGACCGAACCCTCAACTCCTTTTGTGGATTTCTTAATATCTCACTCTTTATATCCTATACCCCTAAATACAGAGGTCAAGTGATTGATTTCGTCATTAAGGTGTTATGCATCAGATATCGTGAGGGCCCTAACAACAAAAGTGTTCAGGACACCAAATATTTGAGTCGAATGATAGTAAGAATCAACATGAAGATAGCTGTCAGTGTAAAGTTTATTTCTAAATACCTGATGCCCCAATGTTTTATCCTCCTTCATGGTAACTAGGACATCTAAAAATGAAATGATATTGTTTTCTTCAACCTCCATTCTAAACCTAAGTTTGGATGAAATAAAGTTATGGTGATTAAAAAATATTTCAAGATTATCCTTCCCATGAGTCCACTTCATGTTGGTGTTGTCCACAAATCGTTTCCACCAAGTTGGTTTTAAGGGAAAGGAATCAAGGGCCTTCTTTTCAAAGTGCTCCATATATAAGTTAGCGACAATGGGTGAGAATGGTGATCCCATTGTGACATCAGATACTTTCTCATAGTATCCCCCCTCGGAAGCTGAAAAAATGGATCGTAAACAAATCTCTGCAAGCTTAGTTGTCTCCTAATCAATGACATTTTATAACCTGAGCAACCCCATCTAACGAAATTTTGGTAAATAATGACACTACATAAAAAATTACCCAGATGTCATTATCCTCTACCCTCTCATTTTTAATAAGCTTTATGAAATCATTAATTTCTTTTATGAATGAGTCAGTGTTTCCAACTAGGGGCTTAAAAAACTTGGAAACATATTTTTCCAATTCATAGGTGGGGGATCCTATGGTATTCACTATTGGTTTGAGAGGAGCACCCTCGTGAATTTTGGGTAATCCATAAATTCCCGAGATGACCTCATAGGAAGGGATCAACACCTTTTTCAGTTTATCATCAAGACCAGATTCCATGATTGCCTTCTTGACTTCTTTTATAACCCTGGGCATGGGGTTAAGGTTAAGTCTTTTATAGATACTACAATTTATATGTTCATTCATTTTGTTTACATAATCATCCTTATCCAAAACCATAACAACTCCTCCTTTATCCGCTTTGAGGACCACAATTCTTTCATTATTGTGAAGGGATTTAAGAGCACTAAGCTCATCTTTGGTTAGATTACTCCTAGGGGCTCTTAATTTTCTCATTATAAGGGAACATTCTTGTCGTAATTCCTTATTGTAATCCGAGGATAAACCCTGAATCCCCTCTTCAATGCTGCAAATGATGCTTTCTTTTGGAATGTTCTAAGGTGCAACAACAAATCCAAGACCCTTGCTGAGGATCTTAATAGTTTCTTGATTCAAATCCAAAGAGGACACGTTAACCACCTTATTATTTTTGCTCCCAATATTCGAAATTATGTTTTGGTTCACAACATATTTATTAAATCAGAAATCACTTCCATGGATGTTCTCCATACAACCCTAGGTTCTTTCCATACAAACCTGGTTGCTACCTACTGCATTGGCCATATGCTGAGGATTCGAATTACAGTAAAAAATATAACTCAAAACCACATTTTCTCCAATGCTACTGCTAACAATATTACTTACACTGTTGTTGTTAACCGAGAGACCATCCTCAAGGCTAATTTCAGACTCTGATTCTCAAGGGTGCAATTTAGAACCTTGGAATAATTTATTAATATTTTGGATGCCCGATACCCATTCATCTCCTGACAAAATGGACTTGCGGCTAATCCTCTCTCTGCTTGATAGCTTCTTTGACGAGGGAGCGTGAAATATGAGCATCAATATTTTGTTGTTATTGTAGGTTATCATTTTATTAGCCTCAACGCTATCGTTAATTTCTTCCCTATATACAATAGTTGTATCTGATGTGCTAACATTGTTTATTGAATCCATCATCGACCTTCTTCCTAAATTTTTACCAGACTCCTCGCTCTCAATAATATCATCTACAGAAATGGCTTTTGTGTTCGATGTGATAACGTTACTTCTTCCTGACATCTCCATTACGAAAAATGAAATCAAGCCTCCTCTCAAATCCTTACTCACTTTTTTTTTTGAACCACGACCGTCGATGGGATTATTTCTAAATTAGATAATGCCAACACATCCAGTAGTTGTGTCCACCGATCTGGACTGTTCTGATTTCCCAATGTAGGAAACTATGTCAGATGATTGGTTATCAACCATAACATTCTTGGCACAATTATTCCTAATCCTCACAAGCTTCTTGGCCTGCCTATGATGAGAAGTCTAACCTTCTTTCTGAGCCTTGAGCACGGCCTTTTTGTCTATTGTTCTCCATAACTCATGATCAGTTGAGTTAGATAATTTTAAATGAGTGGAGAGGGATGAACACCCAAGTTTATCTAAAACAATGTGCGTCCTCCTGATTTCACCATGGATTAGGTTCAATCTAAGTTTTAAAAAATATCTCTCATACCTACATAAGTGAAAATTATGTTTAATGCGAGCAAATGGGGGAATACGATTGTTGTCACTGCATTCTTTAAGAAATTGTAAGCCCGCTGTCCTCCTTTAAATTTTCATTCTTGAATTTTCCAGTGAACAAATCTCTTCCCACGTATCCCCTTCGTGCAGGGAAATGCTAATGGTTTTTAAGCTCCTATGGTTATCAATTGAAGAAGAATGATCGGGATTATCCACAGTATTACAAGAAATTTGTCGACGTTTCGAATCCCAACGAGGATACATCTTCAGGATAGTTTTTGAATGAATGCTTGAAAGAGAGATTAAATCAGTGATAAATAGCAATAGAAAATTTATTTAAAAAATAGACCAAAAACTAAAAATTTTATCAATTTCTATTTATAAATTATTTGAACAAATAAATTATTAATAATAATATTTCAATTAATAATAATAAAAATTTATTATTAATTAATATTAATAATTATAATTATTAATTATAATCATTATATATATATATATATATATATTTCTTAAATTAATTAAAAATTTAACTTATTTAGTTAATTCAATTAAATTTATTAATTAATATTTTATAAATAATAATACTTATTAAATTTCACAAAACTTTTTAAATCATTATTAATAATAATGTTAATTAATATTATTATTAATTGATATTTCTAATTATTATCAATAATTATTAATATTAAAAATAATAATAACTTTGTTTAATTACTAGTTAATTTGTTTAAATCAATTATTATTTTTATTTTTATCTTTTACTAATAATAATTATTAAATTTTCAATTATCAAGTGAAAAAAATTAATTATTAAGAAATAAATTATGATAAGAGTTAAATTCTTTATAATAATTCTTTATTAATTAATATTTACTTATTTGGAAGTATAAATAAATATTAATAAAAATAAGTATTTATTTATTTTATTATATTAATATTTATTTATTTTCAATTAATATTAATAATTTTAATTATTAGCTTTTCTTTTTTTTTCTAAGTAAGTCTAATTTTATTATATGGTACAAAAATAATACATATCAAGCCTTTCCTGTTGAAACTGTAAAACTAGCCAATTTCAGCAGGAAGAATGTTCAAAATAGTAAAATTGGTACTGCCCTTGTTGGGGAAACTAGTCTCGAGATTAAGCCAGTTCTGAGTAGCAGTGCTACCTCAAATGGGGAAACCAGCACATAATTTAGTCAACCAAAATTTAAACATAAAGCAAAAAAGCAGCATTGAAATTGTTACCAACATAGAAGGGAGGTCTCGTGGCGTTATTCATGTTCCGGCTTGTCATTCTTCGTACCTTCTGGAGGTGGCTCTTCCATAATGAAGCAGTCATAGTCATTTGAGGAGTCACAATCCTGCTTTGACATTTGGGCAGTCAGTCCAAGCATGGAGGTAGAGTGCGTTCCTGGAGCTGCAACGTTGTCATCCTTGGCTGAGCTTTCACCACACTCGCTGTCTGAGGAGTGCTCAGCAGTTTTGGTGGGGAGAGCTTTCATTCTCCCGTGGAACTGAGAGTGGGCTGGCGTTAATGTGGATTTCCATAAACGCTCCCGAGAGCCCGAGGTGGAAGGTACATCTGGGAGGCGCAGCGAGAAGAGAGTCGAGACATGATGTAGCTCTGGGGCATCCGTAGAATTCACATTGACCATGAACTCCACAGGTCCAAAACCTTCTTCGCGAAGGGAGGTAGAGTTGCTATCACCGAGGGATGCAGAACCATCATCGCAGAGAGGGTGAGGAGGATGAGAGGGTTGGCCACGTCCTAGACCCCTATGGCACCACATTCTTTGTCTACGAGGCATGGAGTCGTCAGAGAGCATAGGCATGGAGGGGAAGTGGACAGGCTTGCGGACGGTGAGGAGGCAAGAGGCTTCCAACTGAAAATCGGGCGAGTGGAGGGCTGAAGGGGCGAGTGCTCAGAGCTATGGCATATGGAGGGATGAAGGGTAGAGCTCTCAGTGCAATGGTGGATGGAGGGTTGGAAAACCAAATTCACCTGGACCAAAAAACAACAGGGAGAGGCGACAGAGAAGAATTCGTCGGAGTCCATGAAGTAATGAAAATGGCAGTTGAGAGGACATATAAAGAGGCCAAAGTTATGGCGCTGCGAGGACAGAGTAATGGCGCCGGAGTGCTACCTGTGGGCATTAATAGAGCATCCGCGTGAGCCATGCGAGGCCATGTGGCCCTGCCAGCTGCCATGCGGAGGAGCGGCTCGACTATGTAGTATGGACACCCACATCCAGGATATTGGCCAAAAATTATTAATGCTAATTTAAGCATTAACTAAAATTAATTATTATTTTTATTTTTACTTTTTCATTATAAATAATATTATTTATTAAATTTAATTAAAAATAGATTATGTTAAGAGTTAGATACTTAATTTATTAATTAATTAATATTTACTTATTGTCAACTAAATAAAAACTAAAAATAATAAATAATTATTTAATTTATTCATATTAATTATTATTATAGTTTGGCCCGTCGGGGTTTGGGCTCGTGGCTAGCGGACGCTTGCTAAGGAATTCCTGCCGTTGGGCAGGTCACGGGTTCGAGTCTCGAATAAACCGAGGGCCTTCATGGCGGGCACAACGGTTCCTCCTAGGAGTCTAGGGGTAGGCAGCAAGATTCTACCCTATGTCACACGAGTATGATACTGCTGCAATTGTCGATTCTCCTAGCACCAATATATATATATATATATATATAGTTTGTCTTTTATGTTCTTTTTTTTTACTGATATCTTTATTATTGTTATTTTTATTTATAAACCCTAATCCTAGAAATAAAAGGTTAAAAGATGAAAGGGAGAGAAATTATTCCTGAGATTCTATAAATGTTCAACTTTAGGACACCTTTTCACACTTCATAAATTATACTGGAAGTACCTTGAGAACACTTCTAGTATCGCACTTGTTAACAATTCACATCATTGAGCGGTAACCAAGTGGTTTCTACCATGTTAGACTTCAAGACATTCACTCGTATGGTTAGATTCATACTATAGATTGGTAGAGATGAATATCAAGACCCTGGATCTAGTTTCATCCATCCAAGCTACGTGAATTTATGTATTCACGATTGTACACATAGATCCATATTTGATGGTTGTGTCCAAATTGTGTCTATTGTTTACATGGATATTTGTGTATTTCCCTATTGATTCATTGAGTTATTTATACTTTGAGTATGGGAATTCCTACCTTAGTGATGATTATATATTGTATTGTAACCCTTGATTGATTGTTTCAGGTCCCCAACCATGGTCTCTAGTCTCAAATTTGGCATGATAAATTGCTTCATTCCTCAAACATATTTTTATGATTTTTCACTTTAGGGGGAAATGTGTTACATGTCATTTTTTCACCATTAGGCAAATGACCATCAATCTAGATCTTTCTCTATCAACCAAAGTGTTCCAAAGCATTCTCGTGCAAGGTTAGAAGCTAAAAAATCCCAAATAAGATGAGGATTCTGGATTACAAGGTCCAAAAACCTATTTTTGAGTACCTGTGTGGTTCCCTTGCCAGATTCTACGCATACATATATTTGACCATTATACCTAGCGCAAAAGTGCACTTTGTTTTCCACTGTAAACTATGCACATGACTCAATGAAAGCAAAAATAAAAAGTGAAATATAGAAGTTTTGTTGGAAAAATATTTCCCAACTGAAAACTTTGAGTTGATGCTTACTCAAGCCTGATCCCTTTGTTCATGGATTTAATTCCCTTTCTTTGTGGAACCCTAATCCCACCTTTTGAGGATCTCATCCCTTAGGAAGAGGATCTCAAACCTCCTCCTCTTGGACTATAAGTCAAACACAGACTAGAGGGTTAGAGATGACTACTAATGGTAAACTTATTCCACTGAAATAGGGCTAGAAGTCTTGTCATCTAAGGAGAATATTGGAGAACATTGGAAGGAGCCATACTTCATCAAGGCTAAGGTTTTGTTACTCCTTAATTCTTAAGATTAATAATAATAATAATAAAATCTTCCCACTTTATTGTTCAATGGAGTTGATGTATTGTGTATTTGCTTCCACTTTTCCATTGATAATGATAATAGGTACTAGTTTCCTTGATCACTAGTATGAGTTGTATTGATTCATTTATCTATCATATGCCTTTAATATTTTGTGATTACTATGTTTGGAGGTCTGAATTCTAAGCATTAAGGAGTTGCATCAAATCATAGTGAGGATCTTCATCAGGAATTTCATTTGAAAGGTATGGATCTCATATTTTACCATTTTTGTTTATGATTCAATAGGAATGACCTCAATGAAAGATCTACTAGTTTTTATGTTTGTTACTAGAGTCAGTCATCGAATCTAGGGAGATTGATTTTGTCCGCATAAGCAATTAGTCCACCATAACATGCTTTGACGAATGAGGGAATATCTCGCCTATAATGTCTAGTCCCCATTGTTGGAATAGTGCTTCAACTGCTATGGGAAACAATGGGGCAGTTGACTTTTGATCATGACCATCACACTTTTGAAATATAGGGAACTTTCGGGCATAGGCATGAGCATCCTTGAATAATGTGGGCCAATAGTTACCGACCTCATAATCTTATGAGTTTTGGTGTCACTTGCAAAGTGTCCACCTATTGTTCCATTGTGTGTATATTTTAACACCCTTTTTTAATCTTGTGACTCTAATCATCTAAGCAGAACACCATTATGGTGCTTTCGAAAAACCACACCATGCACTATTTGGTAAGATAAAGCTTTAATATAGATTCCCCTCTTATGTTTTTTTGATAAATAAGAAGGCAAGGTGTTGCGCTCTAGGTACTTCCGTGTGTACAAATAACAAGATGTGGTTTTACTCGTGGGAGGAACTTATTGAACATTATACATCTATATTTCTTGTTCCCATCCTGAAGTATCTTCTTCTATAAAATCAATCGCTTCAGCTTCTAGTCAAAAAAGATCATGGCCTTTGACAGTATGAAATTGCTTGAACTCAAGACCATACTCTTGTAAGCACACCATCCAATTTCATCTCCTTTCACCCAATTCTTGTTGTACAAACAATGTTCCAATTGTTAGATGAGGCACATAGATAATCGTATGAGCTTTTAGGAGGTAAGGCCTAAAATTTTTAATCACTTTGTAAACTGTGTATGATTTCTTATCAATAGCGGGATAATTCAGTTCAAATCCCTATAAGCCAACACTTGTGAAAGACATAGGCCGTTCATTTCCCTGATTATCTTTTTGTGTTAGTACGACTACATTAGATGCATCGAAAGAAAAAGTATATAACAGGAAATATTTTCTAAAGTATGAACTATATAAGGCTAGAGAATCAACTATGGCTTGCTTGATCCTGGAAAAGGCATATTTTTCCCTTTTATATTTATCATCCTTATTTACCATATGTTTTAATGGCTTAACAATATGTGCATAATCAGGTATGAACTTGCGTAGGAAACTGATCTTTCCCAAGAAAGATTGCATTGCTCTCTTGTTCACAGGAAAATGGATTTGAGCGATAGCTTTGACCCTTTATGGGTCAAATTTGATTCCACTCTTAGCAATGATGTGTCATAAGATATTACCTTTGACACACCAAAGATGCCCTTTTTCAAATTCAACAAAATCACATACTTGCGACATCGCTCGAAAATCTACTTAAGTTGACGAATATGATCTAATATTTTCTTTGAAAATATAGTTATGTCATCCAAGTAGACGAATACACTTTTCAATCAGTCCATGGAATGTGATGTCCATGGCCCTTTGAAAAGTAGCATGATCATTAATAAGTCTAAAAGGTATATGTTTAAACACAAAAGTTCCCCACTTTATCCTGAACGTGGTCTTCAAGCGATCTAGTTCTGCTACTAGCACCTAATTATATATCGAAAAACCATCTAGCATTGAGAAAATTTCTGACCCATTTACTATCTGGACTATATTCTGAAGCCCAGTTGAGGTTGCGAAAATCGACACATATGTGTATCTCGCTAGACTTTATTCTAACTAGAACCAGGTTGGAAACCCATGTAGAATGTCAAAATTTAAAAATGCTTTAATCATCTAGTAATTTCCTTAATTCCTTTTGAATCAGGGGCTCAAGTTTCAATTGAACTTTTCTTAATCTCCGTTGTAAATTCTTAACCCATTCTTTTATAGGAATAACATGTTGAATGATCCGTATATCAGAATTCTTTAAATCCTCATATGTCCATGCAAATACATCTCGATATTGTTTGAAGAGACAAATAAAATCATTTCATTCTTGAGGAGAATAACATGTACCAAGGTTTACATACTTTGGATCCTCTTTGGTTCCCATACTGACTTGTTCATGTAACAACGTTGAGCTCTGATTCTTTGTGTTCACTAGTCCTCTGAATTAATTTTGTAGGTCATACAGTTTCTCAAGAGATACCACTCCTTTCGACATAGTATTCCCCTTTGAGGCTTGAACTGCATCCTGCAAAGCCTTTTCGTGCGCGTCTTCTTCAATAGTCACATCTTTGAAATTATCTTCATTTTCAATGAAGTGTAATATATGTTGGTTATCATTAAACACATGAAAAGTAGTTATGTTGTCGGGCATGAATGGATTATAAATAATTTCAATAGAAAAACCATCTTTTAATGGTGACATTCAAGCAAATCCATTGGATAATATGTTTTTGGAAGCATTATGTATCCTAGGAACATAAATAATATTAAATTCTTTGAAAAATGAAATTAGTCGTCATACCTCTTGTTGGTGGTTTTTCAAAGTAGGTGAAACACAGTGAATTGTATTATGTAACTATCGGGTGATGATATTTGAATCACCAATTACCTTAAGTACTTATCTCTCAAGGTCCATGGATTTATTTAATGCCAAAATGAGTGCTTAATATTCAATGGTGCTATTTATGCACTGGAACTCTAAGTGGCATGACAAAATGTAACTTTTATTCTAAGGGTCAATAAGAATAAAAGCAGCTCCGGAATTGTCTTGAGTCTTAGAACCATCAAAATATAAGGTCAACATATCATTAGTTTTTGGTCTTATTTATACATTAGTAGTATGTACATCTATATTACAAATTTCATTTGTTCCAGTTGTACTGTGAGAAAGGAGCTACAACCATGTATATGATGGTACGGTTTATGGTTGTGCTTGATAACACCCGTGATTAACTTCTAAGAAACAATTTCCAAATATTATATCTCTAAATCCGACTGGTTCGTTATGTCCCCTCAAGTGGTGTCACGATATACTTCATATAAGGCTCACTTTCTACTCAAATCTCATTGTTTCTTCCCTTGTAAGGAAGCCATAAATGTTTCCAGTCTGTTGAGAAATACCCTTGTAGCTTGTTGGACCAATCTTCACTTAGAAGAAAACCATAGGCTTCTGGTATGTCCACAATTACAATATTCATGTACCAGTGAACTCTCTGGTCTAATCACAAACAAATAATAACATTATTAAGTTCACCAATTGCCTAGACCAGTGATATGTCTACCTCTATGATTCATGCATCGGTTCTTTCCCATTTAGCATCAATTTTCTTAGCAACAAATAATTGAATAACATTTGAAGATGCATCAGAAACAACGAGACAATTATGGACATTATAATTAAATATTTCAAATGTTAAAAGTAATGGGGGAAGAGAGTTTTAGAATTTAAATTAACAACATTGACGAAATATTCGAGAATATCACAAGATTACTGGACATAACTTGCGAAGAAAAAACTTTGTTACCTGTCGGAGGTTGTGATGAAAATGCTTGTATTAATAGTTCACATTGTTTTGTTATCTTTGTGAGCTCAAAGATTGAAATGTTAGCATGATCTCTCTTCATACCCTTAATAATTTTATAATCCATACTATCATGCTTAAGAGGATGTGTTGAAGTATCAGGTGGCATAGCTTTGTTAGAAGCGGTAGGAGTGGTGGACTTATTCTTTTTGTTAATGGAAGTGTTCTTTGAAAGAGAAACACTTCCATATTTATTATGCAAACTCTGAGAAGACTTAGGAGGTCGTAGAATCCTTCTTAATAATTGATTTTTAAACTCTTGCTTAAAAATAGGTCCTTTTCTCATCATATTATATTATTGAGTTATTTTTTGAGGAGGAGCCTCACTCATTGGTGCTTCATCAAAACTTTGTTTATCAACGTTAAATATGACATCAAATTTTAATTACATGTCTAGCACTTGAATTTTCCTCAGTCACAAAAGATTCACTTGCTTCTTTAGTCTGATCAGACTGCTCACTTACTAACAAGGTATCTACGAAATTAGTCATTATAGAATTTATGTTATGGTTCCATTAGGGGCATGTATTTTCTGAATGATTCTCCTAATGAAAGTGAAATAGTTATCCATACCCCAACTTTCAAAATTGAACACTGAGTTTGAGTTCTTAGCAGACTTAGCTAGTTGGTTATTATTGTTCTTATTAGATAAAGGTAGCTTAAAAGACTTACTATTGGTATATGCCTCACTTGAACTTATCTTTAATTAATATACCTCATTTGTGAGTGAATTTAAAGACTTGGCCAATATTTCCATATGAAAGGAATATTTCTCTTTGGTTTTTGTGGAAGAGGCTTGAGTTTTCTTAACAGTTCCTTTGGAATCTTTAGAATCTTCAAGACCTTCAATGGATCCAATAGAATGCAAATCATTTTCAATAACAATGGTTTTTTCAAATTTTAAATCCAATATATCCTTTGCAAATCTTTTAATGAACACAAAAAATATTTGTAGGCAAGGCAGTTGTATTATATTTTTTTTGTGATAGAATCATGTGGTTGAAAATATGTGGGGAAATTGTTCAATAAATGAGTAAACCTTTGACTGAAATCCTTCATTTTTTCCTTGTCCCCCATATTAAGGCTCTCAAGCTCTTTTGGAAACATTGTGGGACTCTTTTCATCGGCAAACTTATCCAAAAATATTCTCTTAAACTCCCTCCAATTGTGGATTGAATTAGAAGGAAGAATGTGATACCAAACTGACGCTCTTCCTTCTAGAGTGTATGGAAAAATTCTACAAGAAACATCATCAAAGCATACCTCAAAAAGTATTAAACAAATGTGGAAGTCATCAATATGGTCCTCAAATTTTGTCTTCTTATCATAATCAAACTTTAAAGCAACTTTTATGGGTCTTTAGGCATACAATGAAGATTTCCCAGAAGATAAAGTGATTCTTGGTCCATGCAATCCAATTGTTCATAAACCATGTCTTCTTCCTCGTATTCTCCCTCTGAATCGAAAGAGTATGCTCCCTCACTATTCAAATCCTCATTATAATCAAGATTTTATCTTTGTCCTGACTATTCTTCGTCAGAAAATTGAAAGTCCTCCCCTTCACCATACAAATCTTCCTCAATAGGTGGAAGTTCCCCTTATTGTTTTTTTCTTTGAGAAGAATCAACTAATCAACTAACTCCTCAAGGGTCGCAATAACCAAACCTTCCATCGAAGAAATCAATACACCGTTGAGAGTTGTTTCTTTCTCTATCGACTTATGAGGTAGAATATCAACGACAAGGAGTAAACCAACAACTCTTGCAAATTAATGAGTAATAGTTCGAATTGGGGTGGAACTCATACAAGTTGATCGTAAGTGACTTCAAAATATTTTTCTAGACTATGATGAGAGGAATCTCCTATTTTAGGATCGTGAATTGGGGTGGAACTCATAGATTTATTTCCTTATACAGAAGTTTGTTTATTTGGATGAGGTGAACTATCATCCATAGAAAGGTTTCCATCCTTCTAGTGCCAAAATGTTGACAATGTTGGATCCTACCAACATACAAGGGGTTTCCCCGATATGAGGTCCCAATTAGACCTCGCAACATTTAGTGTAGGAAGTCCATTAGGAAATGTAGCATCATTTTTATTTACTTAAATATTTTCCTTGGCTGCAGTAGTTAGCATAAGAGAGCAATGCACATGTACTTTTGAATGAACAGGAAAGTATGCCTCGTGAAATGTTCAATTATAATTTGTATCAAGGTTCTTTCACTAGAAGGGAACAAAAGTGAGCCTTTAGAAGATAAGTATTAGTATTAATACTTCTAAAGAAATGAGCCCATGCATATGAAAGAATAATTAGTCATTAAGTGAAATAGTTCACATAGATGCAATGATCATGAAAACAAATACAACACATATTTAATGAGATGAGAACCAAACCACCGAAATAGTTCAATTTCTTTAGTAAATATGAATTCTAACATATACTGCAAACATCCCAAGAATATTCTTAAAACATTCATGATATACGCATGAAATGTGTTGGCTCAATGATCTTCAAATATTAGGGGAAAGTTACAAGATACTTTAATACAATGAACACCCTAGCTCCAATAGTGGAGCGTTAAGCCACCACTTTCTCTCCAGAAGAACTATTTTCCTCTCTAATTATTGGACGGAGAAGCCAAGGTTAAATTTTCTCTCTTTGAGTAATGATGCCTCTTTAATAACAAAAGGAATGACCTTTCATATCCCCATGACTCTTGAACTTCCTCATGACTCTTAGAATTCTAATGTGACCTTTGGACTTCTATATGAATTTTGAACTTCTATGTGACTTTTGGACCTATCCATGTGGTATTTTTTCCATATACGACTATTGGAATTCCACATATTTACAGTTACAATATTTTCCAAAATTACATCATAATTTCCACATCATCATGTGATGACAACATGACAAGTCAACAATATTGATGACTTGGACTCATGGTGACATGTACATAATTTTTTTTAATAATTGATTACACTATCACTATGTCTTCAATACTCGTAACAAATCTTGCATTATTGTTTCCATCTACCCTCCAAAGGGTCTTGAGAGATATTGGAGTCTTCATGAGTCACTTTTATCATCGGGACCCATTGTTATTTTAATTGTTGCAACATGGTTCCTTTGTCTTTAGTATGCTTCCTTGGGCAATAATTCATGTCATATCTCCTCACAGATATTTTCCATGCTTCATTGAACACCTACAGATGTAGATCACTCATGGCAAGCAAACATTAACCCAAAAATTAGTATTCTATCATACTTGATGCAAATTTTCTATATGTGGATCCATAATGCACCAAGGGAAGAGAGAGAGAGAGATTTCTGGGCGTGGTGCACTTGCAAGAGACAAGGAGGGGATTCATTGATCATTGATGATCCATTGTGCACTCAAATGGAGGAGCATAAGGCCTGATGGGCGCAGGGTGAAACTTCAAAGGACAAGGTTGCATGATTGCTTATTGAGGATACGTCGTGCACTTGGAAGGGAGATCCAAGGCCACAATGAGGGTGCACGGTGTATAGACAAGGCACAAGGGAGGCCTGACTGCCCACTGAGAGTGCAAATTGCGCTAAACTGGGAGATTGGAGGCTTAAGTAGCGCAGGGCACATAAATAAGCAACAAGGAAGGGGTCATGCTGACTAGGAGTGTGTTGTGCACTAAAGAGGGAGCACAAGTTAGGATTGGCACAAGAAATAGATTCAATTGACTAGGAAGGTATCCAATATTCCTTGAGAGTGCACAATGCACTCTTCATTTCCTAGAGGGAATGCTTGCAAAGTCAGAAAATTTTCTAAGCCTGGAAGGGTGAAACCTTGAAAAACACGTTGAGATAGGAGAAAAATCAAGCACAACACATCTCAATTGTTCAGTAAAATTTAGACAGGACCAAAGACTAATAATTATACATCAAAACTCTAGTTCCCAAACATTCCCCAACTATAATAGACAAAGTATGTGTGGTTGCAACCAAATGTATCGTTTTGTGACCAAAAAGTGTACTATGACTCTACAGTGCACTATCGTTACTCTCTATGATCCAAAGACACTTGGAAAGGAACATGGACACTTAGAACATAACATGAAATGACACTTAAAGACCAAAAGAGACACTTTACATGTGAGGAAGTAGGTTCTAAAATTCGAATATATAGAAAAAATTTGGAGGGTGTTGTAGCAGCGACGAAAGGTTTCAATCTTGCTTATATTTATGTAATAATTCATAACTCAAATAAAAAGTCCTTTTAAAATTCCACATTCTCCTATAGGAGGACATTCATGGTTTTTGAAAACTTACCATAGGATTAAGAATTATTTTTTCGATCGTTGTATTAAAAATAATGCTTGAAATTTCATGGTTGATTGTGTGGTCCATCGATAGAATAAGGGAGAGACAATCAAGACCCCAGGGCTCCCATAATAATTATCTATACCAAATCAACACTGGAAATAAGTTTCAATGGATTTTATTATAAGTTGAACAAAATTTGAAGAAAATAATGTCATTGTGGTAGTAGTGGATTGACTAACAAATTATGTCCATTTCTATCTCTCTCTCTCATTCTTTAAACAAAGTGTAGTAGTAGCAACATTCTCAGATACAATTCAAAAACTACATGGAATCCCCAATATTATTATAAGTGATAGAAATCCAATTTTCATTGGAAATTTTTGGAATCAATTATCTTTTGTCTAGGTACCCAATTAGTTCACAACTCAAGAAGAATCAATTTTTGGACAAGGGAAAATTGAGGAACGCTAAGGTTTACAAAGGTTTTTATCCCATTGTTATTGTCGCCAGGTTTCAGCCTGTCACTTAGGATTTTGTTGACCACACAAATGGATTATGGCTACATCAACATGATCCAAGTCATGGCCATGGAATTTTTAATCTACTCTTCAATAGTTTTTGGCCTCTTTCAAGCTCATAGAAACTCAAAGACGTTTTAGTCTTTCCTTCTATGGAATGGGTGATGATTTTGTTAGAGACTGCAAATGTATGGCAACCAGAATTGATCGAAGTCACCTTAGTTGTATATCTACTCCACATCTCCACAGATTCACTATACGACTGGCATCTCGTAGATATAATGTCTAACATGGTTGGATGGTGCATAGTATTTTTCTCTTCATATCTAAGGAAAGGGATCTATACGTCTCATATGACGATTGCATGATGGACTAGGTGGTGGGTTTCTGGTTTGCTTTTGTCCCACATCTTAGATTTGGTATCTCCCTTTTTCTTATCAAAGGCATCTTCTGCAAAAATCAAATTTGGATCTCTAAGGAGTCTTATCAAATCTTTGTAAAAACCCTAAATGGGAAATTGATGCTCTTATGGGTTCGACCCTCTAATTTGGTGATAGATTTGAAAAATAAGGCCTGTTATAATTTGGGTAAACCCTCATATATACATGTTATGATTCATGAAAACATATTTTTACAATATTTCATGTAGTTGAATATTAAGACATAGATCATAATGCCATAATTATCATAAATTTAAGGTTGCAGGGTGGAGCTCCAAAAATAAGTAACCCATTTGGATCAACTTCTTCTTCTAGAAACCCTAAGGGTCCAACCTCATTCAAGGATTTTATGAAAGGGAAATTTGATACACCAAATCGTAAGTATGCAAACTTATTAATTCCAGTTCCTTATCTCGTTGAACAAATGGAAAAAGCACCAAATATGTCAGTAAATTTGTCAAAAGTAAGTGGTATTTTCACAACTCTTCAAACTAGAGCTCTTATTTACAGATTTAATAGTTTTTGGTCAAGGTCTGAAGGTGTACATCAGTAGGTTTCATAAAATGTACCAATAAATGTGATATTAACGTGTGTTCAAAGGGGTTTTTTGTGGTTCAGTTCGATAATCAAGAGGATATGTACTTGCTTTAAATGAGGGAACATGGTTTTAGGAAAGGGTCGGTCTCTTTGTAACTCCATGGTTTCCATTTTTTTATGCTACAACAATGGTGGTTACTAATATGTTGGTATGGGTGAGACTACACAACCTCCCTCTCCCTTTATGATACCACCAGGCTTTTGAGGTATTGGAAACATGTTGGGAAAATTTCTGAAGATGGATCGAAGATAGAATGGAAAAAATACATATATTTACTTTTGCTAGGATTTGTGTTGATATACAACTTAGTAAAGGTCTGACATATCACATTATGGGTAGAGGAAGAGGAAGAATAAGACCTTTATCAATCATCCCTCTACAAAGTTTGTACAATAGACATTGTTATATGGAGTAGGAAACTAGATGAGGATGACCTTATTGATCACTTATTGCAGAATCAACCTCTTATTACCATGCCAATTGATGAGCTAGTGGAAGAATACTTGGAGAAACCTAAGGACAATCCATGGGTTGAACTGTGCTCTGTTGAGTCAGACCTATATCATGCCAAGATTGTGGAAATCATCCAATCCAAAACTCTAAAAATCAACCCTTCCCTCTCAGCCGAGAAAGAATAGCAACTATGGACTGTTTTGAGGTAGTATCTTGATGCCTTTGCTTGGTACTATAAGGAAATGAAAGGGTTGCATCCCTCAATTTGTACTCATCATATCTACATTAAGGAGGCATTAAAACTTGTGTTCCAACACCATAGGAGGATGAATCATGCCCTTAAGGATATTGTAAAAGAGGAACTTCAAAATTTGTTGGATGTAGGGTTCATTTACCCCATTTCAGAGAGTGAGTGGGTGTCCCCTCTTGTCATAGTACCCAATAAAAATGGGAAGTAGGGGATTTGTGTTGACTACAGGGAGCTCAAAAAAGCTACCAAGAAGCACCATTTCCCTTTGCCTTTCATTGATAAAGTCCTAGATGGTCTTGCGAGGAATAAATTATTTTCATTCCTAGATGGATTTAGTGGATACAATCATATCCAGATCAACCCTAAGGATCAGGACAAGGCCACCTTTACATGCCATGGGAGACTTTTGCCTATCAATTCCTCCCATTTGTTTTGTGTAATGCCACTGCTACCTTCCAAAGGGCAGACTTGAGTATTTTTGTTGATCTCATACATGACACTCTTGAAATATACATGGATGATTTCACCCCTTATGGAAATGATTTCCTGGAAGCTCTTTCCAATCTCTGTAAGGTCTTAGAGATGTGCATTGAAACAAATATTTCACTGAGTCCCGAAAAGTGTGAATTATTGATGAACGCAGGGATTGTCTTGGGCCACTTCCTTTCTAAGGAAGGGATCTAAGTTGACTCCAACAAGGTTTCCATTATTAAAAGGGCCCCTATCTCTTAAAAGAAAATGGATGTCATAATTTTTCTTGGGCTAGTTGGGTATTAGAGAAGTTTCAATAAGGACTTTAGCAAGTTGGCTTCACCTAAGAGAAAAATTATTAGGAAGAGTGCCCCTTTCACTTGGATTGGGGGAAATCTATTCAAATTGGAGCTAGGTCAAATCTTGAGGAGATATGCGAGAGAGGAGGAGGTCTTTGACATACTCTCAACATGCCACGATGGTCCCTATGGGGTCCATTTTCCTATTAAGAGGACAACCTTCAAAGTCCTACAAGTTGGCTACTACTGGCCCACTCTACACCAGGATGCCAAAAGGTACATTGTTAGATGTGATTAATGCCAAAGGATGGGAAAGACTACCCCCATAGAAGAGATTCCCTTGAAACCTCAAGTGACTCCGGAACCATTTGAGAAATGGGGCATGAATTTAATTGGGCCAATTGATTCCCCACCTGGACAAAGGAGATATATCATTGTGTGCATCGATTACTTTACAAAGTGGGCTAAAGCAAAGGCAGTAAGGAAACAACCAAGTAGAGAGTGTTATGCTCCTATACCAATAGGTGTCATATATCATGATTGACTTGATGGGCTATGTAATATGTTCATACCTTTCCTTGTTGCAAAGGTTTTCCATATTGTCAAAAAAATCAAAAAATTTAAAAAATGTAAAGAGGGTATACCCTAAAAGAAAAATCAAAAGGTGAAAAAAATAAAAATGGCCAAAAAAGTAAAAGAAAATGAACCCCACCAAAATAAAGGCCAAGGAAAGTGCACAAGTCTAAATGCCACTACTTTTTGCTCTTATGTAAATAAAAAAATTGTGTGCAACTTGTATCTTATGCCACAATTTATGAATAGTCAAACAGTTTAAGCTTGGCTAGTTCATTTTTCAATTTTATGTTTTAGAGATAGAGAATAAAATCTGACCAAATTGTTTAATCTTGGCAGATAAGTAGATAGGTAGAGTAAATAAAAGGAGCTCAATAGCTTAATCTGAGCCCTTGGATGTAATAAGGTTAAACTTAGATAGATTTCTACATGTAAAAGAAAAGAAAGTGTGATAAGGGTTTGCCAGTCTAAGTGCACCCTAATAAAGAAGAAAAAATGGTAGGTTAAAGTAGGTAGGGTAGGTAGATGTTGTTGCAGAATTACATGTGATGGATAATGACTCTAAATGTGTTAATATTTAATTTCATCACAAGTGCAAGGAAGACATTATACTGGAAGAATTTCAAGTAAAACAAGGTCAAATGATTAACTTCCCTTCTCATTTTCCCTAAAAATTTCACCAATTTCCCCTAAGTATTAAGGCATTTGAAAATTTAATGGGGCTCAAGGCATTTCCTTGGCTTCTGGAGGGACCGGACCCTCGGCCCAATAATTGAAAAAGCCTAAGTACTTAAAACCATTCATAAGTCATTCATTCACATCCAAAAAATGTTTTCCTAAGTAAAATCCTATTTTACTTAGGGAACTTGTAAAATATCTCATAAAAACCCTTTTCATTCAAGCATAAGTTAAATACATACTTCTAATGTTTTTATACTTAGCGCTTTTCATTCATTTTCATATTAACTTTAACTTTATTATTTAATTCCCTATATAAATCCACCCGTTCCCGTATTATTTTAACTATATAAAACTCCCAAATATTACATATCTCGCCCCTTTGGCTGAAATATAACCATACAAATGTGTTAATTGTGATTAATCAGTTAAAACTGCAACTAATTAAAAACCCTGATTTCCCGCCGCATTAAAAAAAAGGATTAATTAACCCTCATGGTTAATTAATAACCTATTCCCGAACAATCCCATTACTCCCAATATAATTAAAAATCTTAAATTATGTTGGGCCCGCCCTCATTAAACTCCCGTCACCTCGCCTCCCCGATAGCCATTCGATCAAACAGTCCACGATCAACGACTGTCATCCATATCGTTGTGCCCCCACGTCCAAACAATAATGCGTGATGGCCAAACGGTTTTCCAAACAGTGCCTCGCCACGTGTCGTGAGTTGTATGGAATCGATGGCCCTCCGCTAAAAACCTCTCGTTCCCAAAAGCGGTGCGATGTATACTGCTTACCGCCCTTCCGCCTATGACAAAACAACCTTTCTTGCTTACGTCATCTGCCATAAATATAAACCCCGCCAACCTTTGATTTTTCAAATAAAACAAACCAACGCACGTCATTTTCATTATCTTGTACAGCGATGAGTGTCCCATGCAAAAACTTTAAAACCAACTGTCGAAGACCGTCAACCGCCACCTTGCTGAGAAACTTGTAGACGAACAATCCAAAAACCATCAGCAATTGCCAACACCTGTTTTCATCACTGTTCACTTCCCGAAAAATAGGTGCAAAGAGCAGGAATTGGTCCTTCTTTTGTTGGAACCTCTCAGCAAAATTTGCAAGAAATCAATGCACTAGCCACAGTGGCATCCAAAGGGAAGGAAAAGGAGGCTGATACATAAGTCACAGAGAAATTCACAATGACAGAGCAGCCTGAAACTTCCAAGGAACAGGCCCAAATACATACTTCCCCCACTCAAATTAATGTGGCATAAATTTCAATTTTGCAAACTCCTCTCAATGAAGAAAAAGGTAAGAAGAAAGATGTAGAAACAACTACCCCTATCAGTGGATCTTCAAAACAACCTGGTGTCAAAAGACAAAGATTAAATCCTCTTTCAGAAGTAGAATTTGTTCAAGAAACCCGTGATAATCAGAGGAGAGAAGAGTTAGATAGTCAGCAAACATTCACAATCAGTGGGACATCTACTGACTCACAGAGAAAAGAGCTACAAAGACAGCAAAGTGCATAAGTATCTTCCTTCAAACCACCAGTGAAGGATGCCTGGGATATTAAGAATACATTCATAAATATAAAGGCCAGAAATGATCCATTAAGACTTCAAGTCTACAATCAATATTTGAATATGGCTCCCAAAAATCAATAAAGAATGATGTCAGCTTATGACACCCAGCAGGGTAAAATGGTGATGAGTCATTTCAAACCTAAAATGCAGCAGCCTCAAATAGCTGCAGATTATGTCAGAACCAATTTTGAAGTCATGGTAAAGGATATTCATCCTTTGGATCAGATTGAACTGCACAAACAAACTGGTGAAATGATTTACTCAACTTTGACTGATAAATCAATGATGGCCCAAAGATTACAGAATTCTTTGGATAATACTACTGCTCAATTGCATCTTGAAAAAGCCTCTTCCCAGGCTAAGGAAAACAGAGTAAAGACTTTGGAAGAAATAAATATTGGATTGGGTCATAATCCCAATGATGTTAAGGCTATAGAAGCCTTGATTAAAAAGAAAGATGATGATATTGCAGCCTTAAGGAAACAGCTAAAGCTACCATCTTCAAGGCATCCACAGACTACTGAGGTACTAAAGCAAAGCTCTGAAGAAGAATTGATGGATTTTCTCTTGAAACTTAATGAGAAACTAAATGAGACTGAAAAAGAACTTGAAAAGGCATTAAAGGATAAGCAGCCAAACATTCCAACATCTACAACAGAAGTGATTACAGGTACAATAACAGATCAGTCAACAAGACTATCACAGGGAAACACTTCCAATTTAAGCACTGAAGAATTAATAAAATCAATGGAGGAATTGAAACTCCAAGTGACAGAGCTCCAGAAAACAAAAGTACAATTTACCACCTTAGAACAAAAATATGATCTCTCAAAGATGAATGTTGCAGAAAAAACAAGAGAGATCAACAAATTAGAAAAACTGGTCAAAGCATTGGAAAAGGATCTCACATTGGAGAAACCTTTGAAAGAAATCAAAGAAATTCTTTGGGCCAACATCATTCAGTCAATAAATGATGTATGGCCATCAATTCAAATAATGTATAAGCAGAATGATTTAGTTAAATTGGCTCTGGAAGAAGTTCAAAAGGCAAGAGAAGAATTAGGAAATATGCCTGAAGAAGCCAATGAGCTTATACAATTTTTAAATACCAAGAACAGATATCAACTTGAAGAGCTATGCATCCAAGACAGAACAAGAACAATTTTGGAGGTAAAAAGAGTTTTTACTAAAAGAACTCTGATGCAGAACCTGGAAAGAAGATGCTATGATATGCAGAAAGAGATCAATGCCTTTACAAAGAAATTGGATTTTTTGCAGAGTAAAGGATTGCCAAGTCTTTTAGTTTCATATGATAAACTAATGAGCCTTGAAAGCCATGTTGAGAAATTGAATAAGTATGCTGACAACCAGGCCAGTTCATCGACCAGTTCATTAGTAGCAAAAGCATTGCCTACAGGCAAAATTTTTCATGACAGTCTGGAAAATTTGTTTTATCTCGAACATGAGGTAAAGCACTTATTCCCAGTTCAGCCTACTTTCTTCAGATATACAGAGACTGATGAGACTCTGAGGAAACTTCAAAGAACCAGAATACCGGAAGCACAATGGTGGGAAGAGATGTTAGACTTTTTGTAAAAATTATCCTTGCATGAATTTTGATTATTTACTACAGTAAGTCATGATAAAAAGGATAAACAGAGATCAAACAGGTCAAAGTGTATCAGTACAGGTAAAGAGTATCAGTAAAATAGAGCAGCCAGCACAGAATTACTAGAGAGGACAGCAGCAAGCCAAATCATAGGGCCTGCCTCCAGCACATTCATAAAAAAAGGGAACAGCACAACATCGGTTATCTTTTCTCTTATCCACGAGACCATCTGTCTCTATTTTCTTGTAACATATTCATGAGTCATCCTAAATTATATCTCACTTTGTTAGGAGATATTTTTTATAATTTTTTGTATAAATACTCCCTCAATTGGAGTATTGAGGGGTGGAATTCATAGATTTTGCTGTAATATTGATTACTTTGGAATAAAGTGTTGTTGGACAATTTTTGCATGGCTAGATGGATAAGGAATTGATGCAAAGGACTTTTCACAGGATTCTTGAATCAAAAACGGATCAATAAGTCATCTATCTCTTATGTTTTAAAGTTTTATACTTGTTTATTATACCATTTATGTTTCAGATCTGAATGATAAACGAAATGGAATAATTCATAAAGTGCTTAAGTGAAATCTGTTTTCAATCGTTATTATTCTTAATGTTTTCTTCTGAACTAGTATAAATAGTGAATTCTTAATTGCTCTTGTTTTCTAGTTTAATCATTTTGATTATTTGATAAAGAATACTTAATTACTCTTTATTAATAATCATTCAAGTTCCCTCTTTCAAATATGTTGAAGGATTCTTAATTTCCCTTCACCTTTTTTGAGTCCATTTCATTCATTTTAGATATTAAATTGTTCCCTATTTGATTACCTCGCCCTGTGAAACCATCTCTTGTTAAGAAACTTAATCCAGTTAAGCCATCTTTCTTTGACTCCATTAGCCCATTGGCCTAAACTATTCAATCTTGCCTTTCTGCTATAGAATTTCATCACCCAAACACAATCAAAATCCTTGTACTTTCATAACTAGCCTAATATCTTTCAAAACAAAGCTAAAACTTAAAGAGAGAGCCCTCTCTGGGTACATATTTGCTGGATTCTGTACCTAAAAGTTGGTTTGTGGTTACCTCGGACCCCTTTCCTCTTCCCTACAACTTCAAGGAAAATCTGAGTGATAACATAGTGGCGACCATAATGGGGAATTGAATAATTCATTTGTTATTGTTGTTTACTTTATAAACTACAGACGGAGCCTGAAGTTAGCCAGGTAGCCTTTGAAATTTCTCTTGCTTTGCAATTGCATAAGTAAATAAATGTTGCTTCAGTCTATCTCCGGTCTAGTTTATGAACTGAACATTCGGTTTCAGATACTTCATCAGTTCCTGTAGTCAAATAAATCTTTAAGAAAATCTAAATCCAATATCTAAAACTTCTTAAGGAAATTGTTGAAGTTGTATTGTTGATTCCATTTAAACAAAAAACAAAAACAAAAAAAATCACCTAGAAATCTGGCTTCAGAAAGGACTCATTACACCAGGGCTAATCTTGATCCAAATCCACCACCTGTGTTTGAAAATCCAAATCTGATCCCCAGAATTCTTAGGAGACAAGAGAGCCAAGAAAGTTCTGCTAGTTCTCGGCCTCTCTATAGATCAATATCCTATCCTGTGAAGTGGATTTACCTTGAGGACGAACCTTTTGACGAGCAATTTGAAACATCTTTATTTGTAAATTTTTCTGAATTTGAGTTGTCCCATTTGGTTCAAGACCTAGTATTTATTGAAGATTTACAATTTGAATTTGTTACTTCACATCTTGATGAACATTTGCGAGATTCCATACAATATGAGCTTACCTCTGAAGGAACATCGAATCTTTCTGTGATTACTTCAGCCTCTCCAAGTTCATCAACATTTCCTCAAACATCTCAACCTCAAACTACCTCTTCTACTCCTCCATCCACCACTCCCATACCAACCTCAACTGTTATTTCATCTCTACCTCCTGCAATGGAAAATAGATATGCTCCCTTAGTGTTACCAACCAATCCAGTGGCTATGCCCCAAGACTACCAAAGTAAAATCACTCCTTTCGATGGTTCTAGAACCTACACTGCACAACAGCATACTAAAAATATGACCGATTATTTTGAAATTTATGAAATAGATGCTGATGATGTAAGAATGAGAATATTTGTTCAAAGTCTTACTGGAGAAGTTAGAACCTGGTTTAGAGCCCTTCCTACAAACAGTGTCACTGACCTACAAGCTCTTTATAGAACATTTTTAAACAAATGGGAAAAGAAGAAAGATCCTCTTCAAATCTTATCAGACTATGGAAATCTAAAAAGAGGAACACAAGAGACTGTGCAAGATTACTGCACCAGGTTCAATGATGTTTACAATGCTATTCCCCAAAACCTTAGACCTCCTCCGGATTCAGCATTAATCAAATTCCCTGATGGATTTGATTATGAGATGGCGTATCAGCTTAGGGAAATATCTCCTCAAACTTTAGAAGATATGCAAAGTATAGATGTTAGTGTTGAAGCCAACCTGATAGCTAGACGAGCTAAAGCCATAACTGAAAGGAGATTACCTTTAAACGAAGAACCCTCAGCTTTTGAAAAGAAACTAGGTGCTATTATTAAATGGGTGGAAAGGCTAGGAGATATAGTAGAAACAATTGAAAGGAAATCTCCTTAGGATGGTCAACCGAGCAATACTGGGAGAAATCCAAATTTCAGAAAGAACCAAAACCAAAATACTGGAAAAACTAGTCCTGACCAAAACATTAGGCCCCCATTCCAGGAAAATTATGTTGAAGCCTCAAATTTTGATGAACCAACAAAAGATGCTCAAATAAACAACTTGACTGGACGCAAGAACGAACCGAAAATTTTCTTGACCCAAGATGATCAAGAAGCTCACATTCTTAAACAATTCCAAACTCATTCAGGAGAATCATTTGACTTCAAGGAGGGATATGATACAGCCATTTATGAAGTCCATAAGCAATATAATTTAAGGAGCAGAAGAATTGATGTCCCGGAAACAAGTAAACAGAAAGTTACAAAACAGTCCCTCAAAGGTAAAACCAATACTTCCCCTGTACATATTCTCTCTAGATCAGATCCTAATCCTGCTAACCCAATAATTGAAGATGTATCCGATAGTCAACTGAATAACATACAACTTTCCAATACTCTTCCTTCTAAAGGAAATATAGAGGAACCTCCAGAAGTTGATTAGGAAACAACTTCAGCCCACAACCCCACTCCTGAGAGGGAGAAAAATACCGAAAACACAGAAGATAAGGAGAATCCAACTTTTTGAAATACAAGAACTCAGACTGAAAAACCAATTAATCTGGAGGTTGAAGTAGGAAAATTAAAAATAGTTGTTCCATTGTCTGAATTAGCTAAACATGATGTCTACCGAAGTCAAATCAATAGATCACTCAAAATCACTAGAAGTGATGATTCAGTAAATTTTTTGATGACCAACCTAGATTACTCTTTGGCCCTGAAGTAAATGGAAAACCAGGTAATGGAGGAACTCCTCCATTCTATATAATTTTGAACATACATGATAAAATACTTCATAATGCCATGCTGATTCTGGGGCATCTCACAATCTAATGCCCAAGTTTGTAATGGAGAAATTAAACCTAGATATCACCAGACCATACAAAGATATCTTTTCTTTTGATTCAAATCAGGTGAGATGTTTAGGATTAATCAAAGACTTGTGTGTTTCACTGGTTCAATACCCTGCAAAAACAATTTTGATGGATATAGTAGTAGTAGATATTCCTCCAAAATATGGTATGCTATTGTCCAGATATTGGGGTGCAAAGCTTGGAGGATATCTTCAATTGGACATGTCATAAGCTACTATTTCAGTGTTTGGTCACTCAAAGAAACTATACAGAGAAACTTTAATGAAATATGTAGTCAGTCGTCAGGAGAAACCTGAAAATTTCCCCATCTACTCAGTACACTCTGATATGGATTCATTTATTCTTTATAATGCTGAAATTGATCCTCCCATTGAATTAGAAGTTCCAGCAATAGAACCAAAAGAAATTACAAATGAAAAATCTAATGTTCAAATCCAGGAAATATCTGAGGGAAATGAAACATTAGATACCCAAGACAAACCAGAAAAAGTAAAAAACCAGATCTCACTGTTAAAAAAGTTCCTGAAACTCCCGACACCAATTATGAACATGAAATTCTTTGGCATTTAGAATTTGATGGTTCAGTTAACAAGTTAGGAGCAGGAGCTGGAATTTCGATACACAACCTTGAAAATGATCATGCTGAAGGCCATGCTTACATATTAAACTTTAAGTGCACCAATAATATGGCAAAATATGAAGCTCTTTTGCTAGGTCTTAAACTTGTCAAAAGATTAGGGGAAATTAGAGTATCTGTCATAGGAGATTCTGATTTAATCATTCAACAGATTAAAGGACACTTTCTAAAAAATGATCCCAGACTAAGAGAATATAGAGGAACAATTGTAGAGATTCTCAATACTTTTATACAGACTCAGCTTGCTAAAATCCCAAGAAAACAAAACTTGCACGTTCATAGTCTTGCAATGCTTGCCAACACTTGTAAATTACCATTCGAACCTAATCATCAGTTCATAGCTGAGATTAGACACAGACCAGCCATACCTGACAATTTTAAGAACTGGCTAGTGTTTGCAAATGATGATCAGATTAACAATTTCCTGACTCTAGAAAATGAATTTTCTAACAGTAACGTAGATGAAGATACGGTCATTAAATCTGATCAAATAAATGAACAAGAAACAAACATTTCAGAAGAAATTTCAATTCAAATGCTTCATCCAACAAATTTCACCAAAGAAGAAATGCAGGACCTTAAAAAAATGGAGATTGATGAGATTATAGAAGGAGAATCTGAGATCATTAATTTAAAAGACAATCATTTGCCTAAAGGATTAACTCCTATGGAAGATCTTTTCGATTCTAATGATATTCCAAAGAAACCCAAAATGGAACCATTGAAAGCAGATATTGAGGAATATAATTTGGGATCTGAAGAGAATCCTAAAATGATAAAGTTATCTAAATCTTTGTCTCCTGATCAAAAACTAAAATATGTTGAACTAGTGAGAGAATTCCAGGATGTCTTTGCCTGGAGTTATGAAGACTTGAAATCATATGATACCTCTATAATTCAGCATACAATACCTCTGAAAGAAAATCATAAACCATTTAAACATAAACTCAGAAGAATCAACCCTGTACTGCTGCCTTTAATTGAAAAATAAATCAAACGAATGTATGAAGCAGGGATAATTGCTCCTATTAGGTTTTCGGAGTGGGTGTCTAATTTAGTACCTAATAGGAAGAAAAATGGAGAGATCAGATTATGTGTTGATTTAAGAAATGTAAATAAGGTTTCCTTGAAGGATAATTACCCTTTACCTAAAATGGATCACATTTTATAAAGGGTAGTAGGTGCTTCTAGGATTTCTCTTCTAGATGGGTTCTCAGGATACAACCAGATTCTGGTTCATCCTGATGACCAGGAAAAAACAGATTTTACAACACCATGGGGCACATTCAAGTACGTTAAAATTCCATTTGGACTTAAAAATGTAGGAGCAACTTTCCAAAGAGCAATGGACATCGCATTTGCAAAAGAAATTCATGACTTTCTTGTTATATATCTGGATGATTTAACTGTTTTTTCTAAATCAGATCAACAACATTTGGACCATCTCAGACAAGTATTCATAAAATGCAGAAAGTATGGTATCTCTTTGAATCCAAAGAAGTCCTTGTTTGGTCTTGAAGAAGGTAAACTCTTGGGCCATATCATCTCCAAAGATGGTATTAGAATTGATCCTGCTAGAATAGAAGCTATATTGCAGATACCTCACCCTAGAAATGTCAAAGAACTTCAAGCTTTCCTAGGAAAAATCAATTTTTTGAGAAGATTCATATCTAGCTTAGCTGAACTAATTAGATTGCTTACTAACATGTTAAGAAAGGATTCAAGTATTAAATGGATAGTAGAAGCCAAACAAGCATTTGAAGAAATTAAAATGGCTTTGACCAGAACACCAGTTCTTACCAGTCCACAATTTGATAGAGACTTCATAATATTTTCATTTGCATCAGAACATACTGTAGCAGCTGTTTTATTACAAAAGGATGATCAAGGATGTGAAAAACCTATAGCATTTTTTAGTAAAGCACTAAGGGATGCATCATTAAAATACAACATCATGGAAAAACAAGCTTTTGCACTTGTAAAAGCCATTAAAGATTTTAGAATCTACATATTGTATTCCCATGTGATAGCCTATGTACCAAATGCTATTGTCAAAGACATCTTAACTCAAGATGGAATTGAGGGCAAAAGAGGTAAATGGATTGCTACCATATTAGAGTATGATATTGAAATAAAACCTACAAATCTTATAAAGGGACAGGGATTGGCTTAACTCATGACAGAAACAAATTGTCAAGCCCTGGATATTAATGAACTAGATGACGAACAGGAGATGGCGACTCCACAAATCAGCCAGGCCTTCTTAGATTCACCTTGGTATGCTGATATAATTTATGTACTGTTAAACCTGCAAGCTCCTCCAGGGTTATCCAGAACAAAGAAAAGGTTTTTAAAGATGACATCTTCAAAGTTTTGTATTTTAGATAATGTTCTCTTTTGGAAAAATCATGAAGGTATTCTATTGAATTGTTTGTTAAAAGATGAAGCTGACAAGGCTCTCCATGAATTTCATGTAGGAGACTGTGGTGGACACCTTTATTGGAAATCAACTGCAGACAAGATCCTAAGAGCTGGATTTTATTGGCCAACCTTGTCCTCTGATGTAAAGAAATTTGTTACTGCTTGCCATAAATGTCAAATTTTTGAAGGCAAGACAAAACTATTACCTTTACCCCTAAAACCAATTTCCACTGAAAAACCTTTCCAACAATGGGGCCTGGATTTCATTGGAGAAATCCATCCTCTTTCTTCTGGCCAACAAAAATGGATCCTCACTGCCACATACTATTTTACCAAATGGATAGAAGCAATTCATTCCAGACAAACCAATGACACTGTGATCATAGGATTCCTAGAAAAAAATATATTATCAAGATTTGGTTGTCTTGATAAAATCATAACTGATAATGTTGTTGCCTTCAAATCTAAGAAGATGATAAGTTTATGTAACAAATATCATATCACCTTAAGCCATTCCACAACCTATTACCCTGAAGGTAATGGACTAGCTGAATCTTCCAACAAGATTCTCATCAATATTATTAAGAAATTATTGGAGGAAAACAAGAAAAATTAGCACAAGAAACTTACAAATGCATTGTGGGCAGACAGACTCACCACCAAAAAATCTATTGGGACTAGTCCTTATGAGTTAGTCTATGGCATTGAGGCTGTATTTCCTTCATCTTTAGGAGTTCCTGTAATGAAATTTCTTCAAGAAGCTCAAGTTGAACCTAATGATACTCAAAGGAGAATAAATCAGACTATCAATTTGCAGCAGGCCAGAGAGGAAGTATATCAGAGATCCCAAGTATTGCAGGAGAAACTAAAGAAGATATTTGATAAAAGGACCAAAGCAGAAGATTTCCAACTTGGAAACAAAGTTTTAAGATGGGATTCCAGAAGAGAGGATAAGGGAAAACATGGGAAGTTTGACTTCCTGTGGAAAGGACCTTATATTATTCATGCTTTACAAGGAAACAATACATATTTTCTGAAAAACTTGGATGGTACAGAAACTGAAGATGGGCCAGTTAATGGTCGAATGTTGAAACATTACTTTGATCCTATTTATTAAGATATCCTGATTTTTAACATGTACATACTATATCCTTTGTAATATCACAGCTTTGAGTGGATAGTAACTTGCTGGACTTGAAGCCCGAAGAGAAGGCCCTAAGCTTCAGAAGTATTACTTTCATACATACAATAAAGCAACAAGCAAAAGAAGATTCCATAGTTCAGTCAAAATTATTCTGAGGACAACTGACCTACTGTTCTTGACTTTTCACCAGGAAAAGCCATCCCCAAGTGGAGCTAGTGTTATGCTCCTATACCAATAGGTGTCATATATCATGATTGACTTGATGGGCTATGTAATATGTTCATACCTTTCCTTGTTGCAAAGGTTTTCCATATTGTCAAAAAAATCAAAAAATTTAAAAAATGTAAAAAGGGTATATCCTAAAAGAAAAATCAAAGGGTGAAAAAAAATAAAAATGGCCAAAAAAGTAAAAGAAAATGAACCCCACCAAAAGAAAGGCCAAGGAAAGTGCGCAAGTCTAAATGCCACTACTTTTTGCTCTTATGTAAATAAACAAATTGTGTGCAACTTGTATCTTATGCCACAATTGATGAACAGTCAAACAGTTTAAGCTTGGCTAGTTCATTTTTCAATTTTATGTTTTAGAGATAGAGAATAAAATCTGACCAAATTGTTTAATCTTGGCAGATAAGTAGATAGGTAGAGTAAATAAAATGAGCTCAATAGTTTAATCTGAACCCTTGGATATAATAAGGTTAGATTTAGATAGATTTCTACATGTAAAAGAAAAGAAAGTGTGATAAGGGTTTTCCAGTCTAAGTGCACCCTAATAAAGAAGAAAAAATGCTAGGTGAAAGTAGGTAGGGTAGGTAGATGTTGCAGAATTACATGTGATGGATAATGAATCTAAATGTGTTAATATTTACTTTCATCACAAGTGCAAGGCAAACATTACACTGGAAGAAATTCAAGCAAAACAAAGTCAAATTATTAACTTCCCTTTTCATTTTTCCCTAAAAATTTCACTAATTTCCCCCAAGTACTAAGGCATTTGAAAATTAGAGGGGCTCAAGGCATTTCCTTGACTTTTGGAGGGACTGGACACTCGGCCCAATAATTGAAAAAGCCTAAGTGCTTAAAACCATTCATAATGTCAATCATTCACTTCCAAAAAATCTTTTCAGGAAAATTGTGCAATATTTCATAAAAATCCTTTTCATTCAAGCATAAGTTAAATACATACTTCTAATGTTTTTATACTTAGCGCTTTCAATTCATTTTCATATTAACTTTAACTTTATTATTTAATTCCCTATATAAATCAACCCTTTCCCGTATTATTTTAACTATATAAAACTCCCAAATTATTACATATCTCGCCCCTTTGGTTGAAAAATAACCATACAAATATGTTAATTGTGATTAATTAGTTGAATCTCCAACTAATTATGATCCCCGCCTCCCCGCGGTATTTAAAAGGGTTAATTAACCCTCATGGTTAATTAATAACCTATTCCTGACCAATCCCATTACTCCCGATATAATTAAAAATCTTAAATTATGTTGGGCCCGCCCTCATTAAACTCCCGTCACCTCGCCTCCCTGATAGCCATTTTATCAACCAGTCCACAATCAACGACTGTCATCCATATCACTGCACCCCCATGTCTGAACAATAATGCGCGATGGCCAAGCGGTTTTCCAAATAGTGCCTCGATATTATCCCCCCTAGGTACACTACAACAGAGAACAATTTGGTCTTTATTCCACTCCTAAATTCCCAGACCTGTAATTTTATCTGTTCTTCCATCAAAATCCAAATTCCTTTCTGAATCCACAAGAACCAGAAATGGAAATTCTTGTGGCTTTGAATGTTGCACCTCTGAATGCACCTCATAAAGATTTAGACTATCTACCTCTAGCAGATAGAGATTTCCAGATTAAAGACCTCATCCTTAGTGAAAATCCTGTCATAATTTTTTGCCAATGCCGAGATAGTTACCTGAACGGCTCTGACATTTTGGGACTATGGGAATCCAATCTTCCGATGTATCTTTTACCCTCAGTTCATATTTTTCCCGAAATAATTCATTACTGCCATGCCAATTATGATCCCAATCAATGAGCAGTCATGTCCCCGAGTCAAAACATCCTTTTCCCAATAACTGCTCAATCTATCAACAAAATGTTACAATTTCATCCGGGTCAAGCCTTGACTCCCCTTTCCATGGGAGATTTACTTGAAAAATGGACTAATTTATCCCAAGAAGATTTAAATCGCCTCTGTCAGACTTTTATGCTTCAAGAACATCAACCCAAAGGCCCTCCTCCTTATGGATATACTTTTTTCACAGATATGGGTAGACTCATTTTGAATATGATATCTTTTGTAATGGGTTTCAACACCAGTGAATACGTTGATAAGTTAACCCTAGTGTTGTTATCAATTTTTACTCCTGGACAGCCCCCTGCTGTCAAATATGATTTTGCTTCATACATTGCTGATAAAATTCATGACCAGTTCATGAGATTGGAAGATGAAAGAGTGTTCAAGTATTCCACAGTTATATACCATCTCATGCTCTATTATCAATCAGAGAGTTTCCCCTTCCATGTCATGAAACTTGATACCAAAGGAAATCCAAGGTCTGTAATTTTTTGGTCTGCAATCTTCCATAATTCCTTTGAGTCTCCTTATTCCTACAATGATTTCATTGACCTATTTGTGCACCCTGTAACTACCTTATTAACAGGAGTTTCCCCTCCTAGGGTCAATAATGATATGAAGAAAATTCTTCAACTTTCCAAACAATACAGGATAGGTGATTGGTACCTATACCAGAATCATACAGAAATTAGAATATATGGGTGTGAGCTATGTCCTTTCAAGTTACCAAAGTATGTCCCAATGAGGCTCTTTGCCTTAGATTATTTCAGACAAATGATAAATTCAGACATAGTCCGTTTTTGCAAAGCAAAGAAAAAAGCTCAGCTCAGAATTAAGAGTCAATTAGGTCCTTTTTTCTGTAATTCTAGAGATGCACGAAAAGAAGCTGAAAGAATCCTAGAAGATTATTTCAAATTGCAAAAAAAATTTCACTGGGTACCTTATGACCCAAATAGTTTTATTTGTGGTAGGAGGATGAAAAACAAATTTTCACCATACCTTCATCATAGAATTCCAGAAATCGAACAATTTACAAATATGGATGAATGGATGGAAGGGACCTTAATAGAATAAGATAGTGAATAGGTCAGTGTTGAAAATGTTATGAAAGACCTTGAGAAAAAACTTGACCTGGACTCTTTTGGGCAGGTGCAAAGACTAGGAATTGGTCCTTCTTCTGCTGGAACCTCTCAGCAAAATTTGTAGGAAATTAGTGCACTAGCCACAGTAGCATCCAAAGGGAAGGAAAAGGAGACTGATATAAAAGTTACAGAGAAATTCACAATGGCAGAGCAGCCTGAAACCTCCAAGGAACAGGCCCAAATACAGACTTCCCCCACTTAGATTAATGTGGCAGAAATTTCAATTTTACAAAATCCTCTCAATGAAGAAAAAGGTACGAAGAGAGATGCAAAAATAACTACCCCTATCAGTGGATCTTCAGAAAAACTTGGTGTCAAAAGACAAAGATTAAATCCTCTTTCAGAAGTATAATTTGTTCAAGAAGCCCCTGATAGTTAGAGAAGAGAAGAGTTAGATAGTCAGCAAACATTCACAATCAGTGGGACATCCACTGACTCACAGAGAAAAGAGCTACAAAGACAGCAAAGTGCAGAAGTATCTTCCTTCAAACCACCAGTGAAGGATGCCTGGGATATTAAAAAGACATTTATAAATATAAAGGCCATAAATGATCCATTAAGACTTCAAGTCTACAATCAATATTTGAAGATGGCTCCCAAAAATCAACAAAGATTGATGTCAGCTTATGACATCCAGCAGGGTAAAATGGTGATGAGTCATTTCAAACCCAAAGTGCAGCAGCCTCAAACAACGGCTGATTATGTCAGAACCAATTTTGAAGTCATGGTAAAGGATATTCATCCTTTGGATCAGATTGAACTGCACAAACAAACTGGTGAAATGATTTACTCAACTTTGACTGATAAATCAATGATGGCCCAAAGATTATAGAATTCCTTGGATAATACTACTGCTCAATTACATCTTGAAAAAGCCTCTTCCCAAGCTAAGGACAACAAAATAAAGACTTTGGAAGAAATAATTATTGGATTGGGTCATAATCCCAAAGATGTTAAAGCTATAGAAGCCTTGATTAAGAAGAAATATGATGATATTGCAGCCTTAAGGAAACAGCTAAAGTTGCCATCTTCAAGGCATCCACAAACTGCGGAAATCATAAAGCAAAGCTCTGAAGAAGAATTGATGGATTTTCTCTTGAAACTTAATGAGAAACTAAATGAGACTGAAAAAGAACTTGAAAAGGCATTAAAGGATAAGCAGCCAAACATTCCAGCATCTACAACAGAAGTGATTACAGGTACAACAACAGATCAGTCAGCAGGACTATCACAGGGCAACACTTCCAATTTAAGCACTGAAGAATTAATAAAATCAATGGAGGAATTGAAAATCCAAGTGACAGAGCTCCAGAAAACAAAGGTACGATTTACCACCTTAGAACAAAAGTATGATCTCTCAAAAATGAGTGTTGCAGAAAAAACAAGAGAGATCAACAGATTAAAAAAAATAGTCAAAGCATTGGAGAAGGATCTCACATTGGAGAAGCCTTCGGAAGAAATCAAAGAAATTCTTTGGGCCAACATCATTCAATCAATAAATGATGTCTGGCCATCAATTCAAATAATGTATTAGCAGAATGATTTAGTTAAATTGGCTCTGGAAGAAGTTCAAAAGGCAAGAGAAGAATTAGGAAATATGCCTGAAGAAGCCAATGAGCTTATACAATTTTTAAATACCAAGAATAGATATCAACTTGAAGAGCTAGGCATCCAAGACAGAACAGGAACAATTTTGGAGGTAAAAAGAGTTTTTACTGAAAGAACTCTAATGCAGAACCTAGAAAGAAGATGCTGTGATATGCAAGAAGAGATCAATGCCTTTACAAATAAATTGGATATTTTGCAGAGTAAAGGATTGCCAAGTCTTTTAGATTCAAATGATAAACTAATGAGCCTTGAAAGATATGTTGAGAAATTGAATAAGTATGCTAACAACTAGGCCAGTTCATCGACCAGTTCATCAGTAGCAAAAGCATTGCCTACAAGCAAAATTCTTCATGACAGTCTGGAAAATTTGTTTTATCTCGAACATGAGGTAAAGCACTTATTCCCAATTCAACCTACTTTCTTCAGATATACAGAGACTGATGAAACTCTGAGGAAGCTTCAAAGAACCAGAATACCGGAAGAACAATGGTGGGAAGAGATGTTAGACTTTTTATAAAAATTATCCTTAAATGAATTTTGATTATTTACTACAATAAGTCATGATAAAAAGGATAAACAGATATCAAATAGGTAAAGTGTATCAGTACAGGTAAAGAGTATCAGTAAAACAGAGCAGCCATCACAGAATTACTAGAGAGGATAGCGGCAAGCCAAATCATAGGGCCTGCCTCCAACACATTCATAAAAAAAAAGGAACAGCACAACATCGGTTATCTTTTCTCTTATCCACGAGACCATCTGTCTCTATTATCTTGTAACATATTCACGAGTCATCCTAAATTATATCTCACCTTCTTAGGAGATATTTTATATAATTTTTTGTATAAATACTCCCTCAATTGGAGTAATGAGGGGGTGGAATTAATAGATTTTGCTATAATATTGATTACTTTGGAATAAAGTGTTGTTGGACAATTTTTGCATGGATAGCTGGATAAGGAATTGATACAAAGGACTTTCCACAGGATTCTTGAATAAAAAACGGATCAATAAGTCATCTATCTCTTATGTTTTAAAGTTTTATACTTGTTTATTATACCATTTATGTTTCATATCTGAATGATAAACGAAAAGGAATAATTCAGAAAATGCTTAAGTGCAATCTGTTTTCAGTCGTTATTATTCTTACTGTTTTTTTCTGAAATAGTATAAACAGTGAATTATTAATTGCTCTTGTTTTCTAGTTTAATAATTTTGATTATTTGGTAAAGAATACTTAATTTCTCTTTATTAATAATCATTAAAGTTCCCTCTTTCAAATATGTTGAAGGATTATTAATTTCCATTCACCCATTTTGAGTCCATTTCATTCATTTTAGATATTAAATTGTTCCCTATTTGATTACCTCGCCCTATGAAACCATCTCTTGTTAAGAAACTTAATCCAGTTAAGCCATATTCCTTTGACTCCATTAGCCCAATGGCCTAAAATATTCAGTCTTACCCTTTTTCTATAGAATTTCATCACCCAAACACAATCAAAATCCTTGTACTTTCATAACTAGCCTAATATCTTTCAAAACAAAGCTAAAACTTAAAGAGAGAGCCCTCTTTGGGTACATATTGGCTAGATTCTGTACCTAAAAGCTGGTTTGTGGTTACCTCGGATCCCTTTCCTCTTCCCTACGACTTCAAGGAAAATCTGAGTGATAAGACCTCCTAAATATGGTATGCTTTTATCATGCTCATGGGGAGCCAAGCTTCAATTCGCCCTCCAAATGGATATGACTTATGCTACCATACTAGTTTTCGGCCAACAAAGGAGGCTGTATAGGGAAACTCTAATGAAATACATGGTGAGAATTCAAGAAAAGCCTCATAAATACCCCCTTTATTCTATCCATTCTAACCTTTATTCATTTATTATTTTCAATGATAAAAATATTAATGAACAAGTAGTTGGGGGAGAAGAAGATCAAAAGAGAGAACAATCAGACCAAATGGAAATTGTGCAACACAAGTCTGAGCCTCAACCTTTTTGGAGCATGAGTTTTGATGGTTCTTGTGGCAAAGTTGGCTTAGGAGCAGGGGTGTGGGTATGCAATACTGAAAATAACCACGCAGAAGGGCATTATTTGGAGCTAAAATTTTAGTGTAACAACAATATATCACAATACGAGGCACTCATGTTAGGTTTACAACTAATAAAGTAATTAGGAGCCAAAATAATATCCATTCATGGGGATTTTGAGCTGCTCATTAAACAAATCAAGGGAAAGTATTTAGCCAAGCATCCTAGATTGAGATCACACAGGAACACTGCCCTTGACCTCCTAACAACATTTGAAGAATACAACCTTGTTGCAATCCCAAGAAATCAGAATATCCTCACTAATGGGTTAGCATTTTCAACCAACACTTGTCAATTACCTCATCCTAACAAACAATATACAGTGGAGATAAAACACCGCCCAACAATTCCTCACATATGAGATATTGGCAAGTATTTAGAGGTGACAAACAAATTGAGAATTTCCTGCAATATAATGGTGAGTTTGAAGATCCCAATTCGAACCTAGAATTTGAAGACTACTCCATTAAAGAACAAATGTGCAGGGAGGAGCCCCCTCACAATTCTGATATTCATTTTTCAGCAAAGAAAGATGTACACAGGACATAGATGTACAAAGATCCAGAAAAGGAAGAATTTGAAGTACTGGAATTCAGAGACAACACCTTTCCTAGAGGACTTGTCCCTTTGGAGGAAGTATTTGATTTCAATGATGTGGCTAGGAAACCAAAAATGGAATCTACAGAAACAAATGTAGAGGATTGCAATATGGGCAATGAGTAGGAACCCAAGATGATAAAGTTATCAAATACACTGCCAGCATCCATAAAGCAGAAATACATGTCTTTGTTCAAATATTTTATTGATGTGTTTGTTTGGAGTTATGAAGACCTGAAATATTATTATACTGATATTATCTAGCATAAAATTCTAGTCAAGGAGACCCATAAGCCTTTCAAATAGAAACTGCATAGGATAAATCCTGTCCAAATTCCTCTGGTTGAGAAGGAGATAAAGAAAATGTATGATGCCAAGATAATAGTCCCAATCAAGTACTCCAAGTGGGTTTCTGATATTGTACCTATGAGAAATAAGACATGTAAGATCAAGGTCTACATTGACTTCAGAAATATGAACAAGGCATCTCTTAAGGACAACTACCCTTTACCAAAAATGTACCACATATTGCAAAAGGTAGTGGGCTCCAAAATAATCTCTCTACTAGATGGCTTTTCAGGGTAGAATCAAGCGCTGGTGCATCCAAATGATCAACACAAAACAACTTTTACTACTCCTTGGGGAACCTTCATGTATATAAAATTTCCCTTTGGATTAATAAATGTTGGTGCCACTTTTCAAATAACAATGGATATTTATTTTTCAGAAGAAATTAGTCTTTTCATTGTGATATATCTTGATGATATCACAGTATATTCAAAAAATGATGAAGAAAATTTGGCCCATTTGAGAATATTTTTTGAAAAATGCAGAAGGTTCATTCTATCTGTGAATGCTAATAAATCATTATTTGGTCTTGAATAAGGAAAGCTTCTAGGACACACAATATCTGAAGAAGGAATCAAGATTGACCCTAGTTGGATTAAGGACATACTACAAATCAGTCATCCCAAAAACATCAAGGAGCTGCAATATTTCATTGGAAAGATAAACATTTTAAGAAGGTTTATACAAAACCTTACAGAACTCCTGAGGGATATCACTAACATTCTCAAGAGAGATTTAGGAGTCAAGTGGACCAAGGAGAATAAAGAGTCTTTTGACCTAGTAAAGTAGGCACTCCCAAAGGCACCGGTTCTGATCAGCCTTGATTTCACCAAGGATTTCATCATTTTTTCCTTTGCATCAATGCACACAATTGATGATGTATTGTTGCAAAAAAATACAAAGGGAAAAGAGTAGCCCATAGCCTTTTTCAGCCAAGATTTAAGAGATGCCCCTTTGAAGTACAATATCATGGAAAAGTAGGCTTTGACGTTGATCAAAGCACTAAAGGATTTCAGATTTTACATTCTACATTCACACATCATTGCATTTGTGCCCAATACAGTTGTCATAGAGTTCCTAACATAGGATCCTGATGGAAAAAGAGGCAAGTGGATTGTTGTCATCTTGGAGTATGATTTAGAGATCAGACCCGCCAAACTAATCAAAGGGTAGGGATTGCCCAAATTCATGGCTGAAACAATTTTTCAAGGAATAGATATTAACATGATTCATTCACTGGATGAACAAGAGAAGTTAGCGGCTCCACCTATTGGGGAAGCATTCCTAAATTCTCCCTGGTACGTAGATAGGTTATATGTTCTATTTAAATTAAATGCTCCTCCTAGTTTTTCCAAAACAAAATCTAGATTCTTGAAATTGAAAGCTCTAAAATTCTGCATCCTAGAAAAATGTTTTGTACTCGAAGGATTCTGGTGGCATATTTCTTAAATGTTTACTTAAGGAAGATGCAGATAGGGTTATGAAAGAATTCCATGAAGGGGATTGTGGGGGCCATCTCTACTGGAAAACCACTATTAACAAGATCCTTAAAGCTGGTTTCTATTGGCCTACTCTTTTCCTAAACATCCACAAAATGGTAGCTACTTGTCATAAATGCGAAATTTTTGAGGGAAAAATAAAACCGATGCCTTTGCCCTTACAACCAATCTCTGTTGAAGCTCCTTTCCAACAATGGGGTTTAAAATTCATTATATAAATTCACCCTCCCTCCTCTTCCCAACATAAATGGATCCTTACAACTACATACTATTTTACCAAATGGATAAAGGGCATTCCTTCCAGAATTGCTAATCACTCGATGATTATCAAATTCCTTGAAGCCAACATCTTGTCTAGATTTTTTTGTCCTAGGAAAATTATTACATATAGATTTGTTGCTTTTAAATCCATGAAGATGGTGGAACTTTTCCACAGATATCGCATTTCTTTGGGGAATTCAACATATTACTACCCTCAAGGTAATGGACTAGCTGAATCCTCTAACAAGGGCCTAGTCAACATCATCAAGAATCTGGTGGAATATAATAAGAAATATTGGCACAAAAAATTGGTGCATGCATTACAGGCTGACAGACTGACAACTAAGAAATCAATTAGCATGTCACCATGCCAATTAGTCTATGGAATGGATGCAGTTTGCCCAATATCCTTAGGAGTGCCAACCATTAAACTCACTCAAGAGGTGTAGGCTGAAGAAAATTATGTACAAAGAATAATAAGCCAGACCATTCAGTTGCAAAAATCCAAAGAAGAGGTATACAACAGAACTGAGGTGGTGCAAGAAAATATGAAAAATATCTTTGAGAAAAGGACAAAAGAAAATGATTTCAATATCAGAGATAAAGTGCTGAAATGGGATTCGAAAACAGAAGAGAAGGGTAAGCATGGAAATTTTGACAATGTGTGGAAAGGTGCATACATTATTCATTCTTCCAGAGGAAATAATGCATTTTTCTTATAGGAGATGGATGGAACATAGTTGTTTGGGGGTCTTGTCAATGGCAAGATGCTAAAAAATTATTTCTGTTAAGAACTTAGATTAAAAATTTATCATTTTTAATACTATAGCGTTACAATTTTTAATAATCCATTGGACAAGGTTGAAGCCCGAAGTGAAGGCCATAAGCCTAGTCTGATAAGAAAAGAAAAATCCCCACACAAAAAACAAATCTTTCTGAAAGTGTTGCAAATTAAAATGCCACTACTATTTTGAGAAGGGTTATGTGCAATCATAAAGTTCAAGCATGATTGTACAATTGAATTTTCTACTGATAGGTTAAAAATGAATATTTTTTGAACCCTTTAATCTTGGCTTATCACGTAGATAGGTAGAAAATGACATCGTTTCAACAACCTAATCTGAACCAATAGGAGGAATAAGGGATAGGTGATAAGTTAGAAATTCAAACAACAAAAAATGATGTCAGTGTCTGTATGTATAAATGCACCCTAAAAGGATAAAAAAATGATTAGAATCATAGATTGCGTAGGTAGGTCTAAAAATGAGATCATTACTTCGAGCATTTTTCCAGTTTTTCAGTTTCTGTGTGTTCCAGAGTTCAGTTTCCAGAGAATGGTGACTTCAACTTGAAGGTTTTTAGCCACAAAGATGGTAGCAAATCAGGTTGCGGGATGGGATCAGGCCAATGGAGTAGGCCACTAGTCTACGGTGTTCTTGACACCTCCTAAAGGAGCTGCCATCCCCAGTTGGAGCCACTATTAGACTCCTATATTTCACAGTATCACTAGGTGACTGATTATTTCTTAGATTTCCATACTAAAAATAATATTCCATGGCCATCATTTATTTTCAGGAAAAGGGGAAATTATTTTGTCGAGAGCTTCAAAAGAATCTATTATTCCTTTTAGTTGAGTAGAAGGTGAAAATTTTGTTGGTAAGTCAAAACAGGAGCAACATCAGACCATTAGAAAACGAAAAGGGGCCAAGAGGAGAAAAATTATAATCAAAGGAAGCAAGGGAAATAGAGAAGTAGTTTAGGAAAAAAGAGAGCAAAGGATCAAGTCATTCATGTTGGGTCAAGTTGTGAGCACAGGGCAAGTTGCGAAACCAGTAAAAGTATTCTACGAAAAAATAAAAGAAACGAACGTGCCCGACCAAAGAAGTCAAGTCGGAAAAACAAAAAAAAGGAGTAGTGAGTACTGTTGGATCTGAGCATCAACGACAAAGATTATAATCGAAAGTTTTACAATAACCACGGGAGGTAAGTGTTATAAAAGTGTCGAAGTGCGATGTGCGGGACTAGAAGGAACTGGTCACAAATCACAAAATATAAAATATAGGCGCGGAGATAAATGGTAAAGTCTGCGAAGTGCGATGTGCGATGCCAAGTGGGACCCGTTCGCAATCAAAAATCACAAAAGATAAAAGATAGGCGTGGAGGTAAATGATAAAGTTCATGAAGTACAATGTGCAATGCGAGGTGGGACCCGATCGCAATAAAAAATCGCAAAGGATAAAGGATAAGTGCTAAGGAAAAGGTAAAGATAGCGGGATGTGAAGTGCGATACTGCCTTAGATGCGATGCGGCTTCATCACTGAAATCTAAACATTTGCAGGTCTGAGTAAATGAGTTGTTTATGATGTTTCGTGTATAGGGGGTCCAAGTAAATGAACTTTGAACCAAGTATATTAGGGCTACCAACTCAAGTTTTAGTTAAATATTGCTCAAATTTTCATTATCAAGGGGTGGAACCTTGTTAGACTCTGTGTTGTAGAAGATCATTGTATTGGATCACTGTAACTGTTTTGAGTTGGGCATCAATAATAAAGAGAGCATTCACAGGATTCATGAGATATGTTAATGTTGATTTTATTTCCAGTATGTTAATGTTTTCCTCTATCTTTTCATGTTGTGCATCAGTTTCTCTGATTACAAAACATAATTTTTAGATTAATATTTTCCGAGAGAGCACCTTAATTCTGTCTATTTTTTCTATCTTAATGTTTTCCTCTGAAGTATAGTTAAATAATTCTTAACTTCTCTTTAGCTATTACTAAACTCACTTCTTTCTTTCATCTCATATTCACACTGCCAGTAAGATCCAGTCTCCATAGTTAGCTTTCCCTTTGATTTCCCCCTTGAAAAAGTTGATGCACAATTCAGCCTCTTATGACTCCATATCACAATGGATTAAGCTTCACAGCTCTGTCTGTCCAACCACCCAACCAATAAAACCAACATGTTCTCATAATCTCTATAAATATCCTAATATCAACAATTATAATCATCAAGCTAAGTCATAAATCATAAAGAACAGAGAGAGCCCTCACTGAGTCTAGGAAGGCTAGGTCCTGGACTCCAAAGTGGTTTGATGTTTTCCTCTGTCATTTTTTCTTTCCAATATTACTAATTATGGAGGGCTAACATCTTGGAGGTTTTTCAAGGTCTATCTGAGGTGAAAGAGAGGTTTTAGACTGAAGAAGTGGCTAACTAGAACTACTATACGATCTGCTACAAGATTTCCTATAGTTCTAGAAGATGTCCTCAAACTCTATAGGAAACAAGCCGAGGGTAGTTTGAGGCTAGAAATGGTGAGGAGAGGGGTAGGAAATTTCGAATGAAGGTGGACCTAGGTGGATGGAAGCTAGCCAAACCTTTGGCTAAGCTCAAAACTTCTTTCAAAGCCCATCTTACACCCTAGGGTGGCTCTCAGTCTTGTGATGAAGATATCCACAAACATAGCTGAAGGAGATTTGGTTGAAATTTGGTTGGTGAAGGGTAGAAATTGAAGCTAAAGATGTTGGTGGATTCCTCCTATGCTACTGTAGTCAGACCTAAAATAAAGATACCTTTTCATGCATCTATCATTGACAAATCTATGAAAAGAATAGTGGAAAATATGATTTTAATTTAATAAAACATACCTATTCATTTGAAACAAAAAAATAACTCATCATTCATGACATGTTCACGTCAAAAAAATAAACCTATATATTCTTTCCAAGAAATCATAAATTGCAAGAAATCTGGACCTGTGGTGATGGTCTACCCTCGTCAAGCTCCAATGAAAGAGGTGAGAGATGGAGGCTTTAACACACAAATTTGGAGATTTATATGCTACTGTATTATGACCTACAAGAGTCTAACTACAAGAACATGAAATGGAAGAAAACTAAATAAAACATCATGAAATGTAAGCAAACTAAATACAACACATGAAATAAACTAACTAAAATGGCATGGGAAACAAACACAAATACATAAGAGAGACTGACGCCAATGGATTGGGCCCTAACCCACAATCTCAGCTCTCTGAAACTAAATCAGTGAAGGAGAAACTGAATACTCATTTTATTAAATAACCATTCTCATTACATAGCATATGAAAGTCACATATTTCTATTACAAGAGCTAAGAGTTCTCTATCTATCTCTAAAAATTGAATCCTAATGAGTTATTTTTCTACCCTATTTATCCTAAAGGGTAGCTACCAACAGGTCCATAAAAAGTAGGTGATTTATCCCCTTGGACTTCGAGATAAGTGGAGCTTTTATTCCCTTAATCTCCCACTTGCTTTGTTGCCTTTGATTTCGAGTTGTCGGAGGAGAATCTCGAGGATCCCTTGTTCTCATTTAGGGGTTAGGGAGGTGGTCAACCCCCCTATAATCACTCATTGTTGTCTACTCTAAGCTTTGATTGCACAATATTCGGAAAAAGTGGCATATCTTCATGTTTATCCTATATTTAAACCATATTAGGCATTTGAAGTAGGACATCCCTTAATTCACCATCTACACAAAGAAACATATGACCATAATGTAATTAAATGTGAAAAAGAGAGCCTAATAAAGCTATAAAGGTGACAATTAACCCCTTAAAAGATACCTAATGATGGTGCTCACCAGATGGGATACAAGGTAAAGCCTGAATGTGAACTCCTCTATTGAGCCTAGGAATCCATTGACTGGTAATGGTGCGATACACGGTAAATCTCAGTGGTGCATACCCCTTATTAGGGCTAGGTATCCCAAATTGAGATACACGATAAAGTACAAAGGGAGAAGACCCGATAGGCCTAGGAATCTATTGACCGATAATGGAGGAATACATGATAAATCTAAGAGGTTGAGATAGACAAATTCCTCGTGGTTTAGATGGATATATCTAGTGGCATCCTTGCTTTTGTTGTCCTAATGATCCTGCATGGATTGTGGTAAATCCCAATATTGTATCTTTAAGGTTTATGGCCTAGTGATATGATATTGATTGCGGTAAAGCCTGATTCTATTGATGAGGGTGAGGTGGTGTAGCCTTGGGAAGTCATGGTTGAGTTTGGTTTTAAGTCCCACATTCATTCTTGCAATATGGCACAGGGATGATTGGCTGAAATAAATATTTGGCTAAGCCAATCTATGGTCAGGTGGTTCGTGGAAGTCCCAAACCTGTTTTCCATTTGCATACATTAATATGAGGTTCTTTCTCCTTGATATTTCATGAGTAATATACTTTTCTATATGTGGATTCTATGGCCGATGTAATCTTGATATTTATGTTGCTATTATGTTCTTTGTAAGAATGCATTATGACAACGATGATGCATGGCTCTCATCATGTTTTGATTTGTAAATGAATGTGCAATGAATATTTGACCTAATACATGGTAATGCAGCCAATGTGATAAGGGAAAAATTCTTCTTAGATAATATGAGATAATTATGAGACTCCTATGATCATATATGTTATTTAAACCTGTAGATTACATATTATCACATGTTTGACGAAATTCTTACAATTTCTAGTAGGGGTCTAGTCAGGTCCTTGTTTAAGTGATTATATTTATATCATTATTCCACTGTTATATTTCAGTTTGGCAAGTGTCATGGATTTCTTGGTAGTGGCTTGAGCCTTGGGCTTGAAAAAGTGGCACAAAAATAAGGGTTTCACGCTGAAAGCTACCTCGAAAAATTCCTAGTCACATGCATTACGATGTTTTATGAGAAACTGGAGGGTTCCAGTCCTACTCTTGCACATATCAAGGGAGCGAATGGGTGATTGATGCATTAAAATGTCAATTTTTCTCCGAGGCTAGCCACCTGAAAGGTTTGGATGGCTCTTGGGTGTCCTATAGTAGGTGGAGAAGGTCTGTGTAGTTGTGTGGTGTCGGTTCCACTTCCTTAAGGTGACCTAGAAGGTTGAATCAGATCATAGTAACTCTTTGTCACATATTTACCTTGGTTGTTTGGTTACTTGGGTAAATGTGGGAGGAGGGTGTTACATTAACTAATCTGGTTAAAGGAATTGTGAAATAGATGCAAGGTTACGTCAATTTGTTTATGTTAATATGCCACAACTATGGTTGTTAATGGTTATGTAATTTATTGTTGCTTTACTAAAGGTAATCTATATAATGATGACGGTTCCATATAATGGTTAACGAGGAAATGGAATAGTAATTTCTATAGTTACCTGTGGGTAAATTATTTAAACCTTTTTCTAACTCCATGCATTTTCATGCAATATTACCAGGGGATGTTACAAAGGTATTCATCTTTGTTCTAAATGGAAGAGAGTATTACAGTATGTTGTAGTCTTCACAATTTCTTCAGAAAACTTATCATGGTAGAATAGACCCATGTTTTAAGTGAAATTATGGACCCAATATGCCTAAATTTTATCTTTAGCATAAGAATAAAGTTTCCTTCCCATATCATGTTAAAGAAACCACTACCAAAATCTACTAATAAAATCCTTCTAGCAAACCCCATATATGTCTTAAGTTCCCATGAAGCAATACAAATGGCATTTATGGTGGTTAATCTTTTCATTCATTTCCACTCAAATGTTTGGACTTTATCTATGACATGAGGAGTATTTTTTCTTCCAAAACCATGGTCCATAAAAGGAAACTCATACCTAGATCTCAAGGCCTTTAAATAATTCCTATCTCCCAACTACCTGGTATATGATACTCTTAGAACATTACATGTGATGAAAAAATTGGTTATTCTTAGATTTATATTAATTAAAGCTTTATTTAGGTTGAATTCATGATTTTCCTCCCTTGACCATGTTTAACACTCAAAATATTTTTGTGGTCTCCATATTAGATCTTGAAGATAAAATCATATATAAATATTATCTATGGTGCATTGAGGAATATTTAATAGATTTGAAACATTCAAAGCTATCTTTTAGGCCTAATCGGAATGTTTAATATCTTAGATTGTGCTAAGTTTTTAAACTATAATATTCCTCTAAAAGACTATAATGGTGGTAATTTTCTCACTAAGAGGTAAAATACAATCCTATGAGGCAATATGCATCCATATGAGGTGTTGTTCCTTAATCAATATTCCATGTCAAATAAAAGTGATGTTCATGCCCCTATATAGATGTGTTCAAGGAATTCCACCTATATTATGCCTATGGTTGGGATTTTGTGCCATTCAGTGGTTTGGAGCAATAGGTATGTGTATGAGAAACATGGAAATTATAGCCACAGATTTTTGTACAAAAAGGACACCATGGGAAGCACAGGGTGTGATATGCTCTTTTTTTTTCTTGAAATCTTATAGAAAATGAACACACGTTCATAGAATGTGGTTGTGTTATTAATAATGTAATGTGCATTGTAGGATTAGGATCACATGCTTGTTCCTTAAATAAATTTTCTTGCATATATATAAGTTAAAGCGTTGATGAATGTGAAAGGTATATAATATTTATGTAACGATGATAATTGTGACAACGAGGTTGCTAAGAATTCAAAACTTAGGGTTAGAACATAGGTACATGAGTAGAAAAACATTTCATAGTATAAATAATCACAAATTCTCATTTTCAATATATATTAAATTAATGAATTTAATCACAAAGTTTCATAGTTGTGAGCACCAAAAATATTTTTTTACATTAAATCATGAATTTACATATAATATTTGTAATGAAAAAAAAACTAAAACTTAATTGTCATTTTCAATATAGACATGTATATCAACATAACATATCAATGTTGTTATTGTATTTTTAATATATTATTCAAATAATTTTAATCACAAATATTGAATATATCATAAATTAGCAATATTTTGCATCAAGTGGCACTATATAGCTAGAATGGGGGTGATGTATTTGTGTAAATGTTTATAAGTATTTATGGTTCAATAAATTTAAAATTAATATAGAGCTTAGTATGGGGGAAATGTTGTGGCATTATTAAATGAGTATAAACAACATCCTAAATCCATCTTAACCCCAGATCTATCTAAGAGCTGAGAGGGTTCAAATCCAATTTCACTTAAAAATAGGTTTGTATTTCAAGATATTTGATCCCTCTCGATGATTGATAGATCCAGGGTTAAGATGGATCTATGTTGGTTTTATATAAACACATACCATATCTAGCTTGGATCCATCTCTTTCTCTCTCTCTCTCTCTCTCTCTCTCTCTCTCTCTCTCTCTCTTCCCTCATACCCTACTCTCTCTCTCCTTCTCTCTCTCAAGCTATCTCTCTCTTCCTTCCTCTCTCTGCCTTTCTATTCCACCTCTGGTTTTCTCCCCCCACCATATCTCTCTCTCTCTACCCTCCAAATTTTTCACTATCACCCTGCCTCTCTCCTTATCTCTCCCCCTCTCTCCCCCATACATCTTTGTCTTACTCTCTCTCTTCCCTTTCTCTCCCTCTCTCTTTCCAATCCTAATATCTATCTTACCTCCTCTCCTCTCCCTCTCCCTCCATCTCTCCCTTGTCAAACCCTGTGTGTATCTCTATCTCTCTACGTCTTTGTTCCTCTCTCTCTCTCTCTCTCTCTCTCTCTCTCTCTCTCTCTCTCTCTCTCTCTCTCTATATATATATATATATATATATATATATATATATATATATATATATATATATATATATATATATATATATATGTAAATGGACTAATTAATTTAAATTGGCACCTCTGAGACCACAGGTTCAAAAATAGAGGGGGTAGAGTATGTATGCCTTCATAGACTTAGTAGTCAAATTGTTGTGTGGAGGTGGGTCCCTTGTCTCACAAACAAGCGGGTCTCCCACACCAATTTGGCATCTGGCTTGGCCGTGACCTTAAAATTGGATAATATATATATATATATATATATATAATGAAGAACTTTCACTCTATGTAATGAATGATATATGTAATTCCTAAAATATTCTACATTTTATTTTTTTATTGTGAGATGAGTTATGTTTTTTTGACATGTTGTAATGATAAGCGATGGCATATGTATTATAACAAAACCTATTTACAAGTTAATAATATACATGTTAAAGTGGGGGTGGATATTCATGGTTAAGAAAATTTTTATATTGTAAGTATTAAGTTGTTATGTGCTTATTAATTAAATTTAAATATAGTTATGTTATCATTATTAGTTCCTTCCAAGGTAGGGCTCTAATGATCGATTTGTTTGTAGACCACTATTAGATTAGCATTTATCAATGCAAATTATAATTTTCAACTTTGAAAAATAATTATTTATTTTTGAATATATTAAAAAAAAATTCAAAAATTTGATTGATCCATAACTTAAAGGTATTATTGAAACTTTTGCACAATATAATACTGATGCAGGGGCTTTAGGCACAACTTAAATACTTTGTGTCTAAGTAGACATAGGAGGGTCTCTTATTTTAGATTCTCATGTAATTATTAATGTTTTGAATAAATTAAGTGAGGAATTGTAAATTTTCTCTAACCACTAGAGAACATGAGAGAAGTGATTAATTTGGGAATGTGAAGAGTCAGTTTCAGTTGTTTAGGGGTTGAGTCTAACTTTAGGACTTTGGAGAATTCCAAGAGTCCTTGTGGAGCTGTCAAAGAAGCTCAATTGATTCATTCATATTTTGAATAAATGTAAGCATCAAGTAGGGTTCAGAAAGAGTTTAGAACTATTCAGAGGTAGAGAGCTACTTAGAGGCAGAGTAGAAGGCCACCGAACTGAAGATCTGGCCTGTCAAGAATTTTGTAAGTTCATGTAAATATATTATGAAGGAAATTGCTTCTAAATGTATGTGTCTCGATTGAATTAATTTCTGTGTGAATGTCTTCGAATTCCAATAAGAAATTGAATGGGCGAAAATCTCTGAATTGTAACCTCTGTGTTAAGTGCTTGATATCTAAACATTATGCGTGAGGAATGTCTTAAGTCTTTGTGAGAGAGTGCATGGGAACCAGTGTGAGATGAACTCTGTGATAGGGTTTAGAGGGTGTTCTGCTTATAATTATAGCAATAGCAATATCTGTTTATATTAATCTTGTATAAATCTCATGAAAACCGAATCCAGCTCCCTCGATTGAGTCGATTAGATGTGACCTATATTGGTTGGGTTACAGTGGTAGAGAAGGTCATTTTTCCTTTGATGATGTAATTGAGTGATATCTGTCATGTTGAATAGAAACCAATTGATGCACATTATGAGCTGAAGGATGATATGGTTTGAGACCGAGAGCAAGGAAACCGCGGAGGTGGAACCATGAAGGAGAGATATGGAGGAACCATGATATAAAGATGAACAATAAAACTGGAGAAGAAAACCAGCGGTCTCGCGCTTTTCATAAGAGGTAAGGAGATTTGGTGAAAAAAACATGATTCCATTAGATGGAGGACGCATGGCATAAGCGGTAAGTGGAAAACCACTTCTATCGCGTTATTTTGGAGCGTTAAAATTTGGCGCCCAAAAAAACGCGATATTCATCTTGTTCGTTCGATCTTGATCGGAAGAGATCTGACGGTGTGTGAATTTGAACCTGTGTGGAGGTTAATAAGGTGCTATCGATGGCAGAAAACCTTAAGCCAGAGTGTGATGAATTGTGGACCCTTGGATCCACTCAGAAAATAATAATTGAGGTAAGTACTGTGGGCCCGAAGACGTTGTATAAGTTATCTCTTGGTTTTAATTCCAAAGGCGTGGGTTTTATTATGATGTTCCAAATATTTAAATAGAGGTCGTAACATATGTTACTATATATTATGGTTGGATATGTAATCATAGAGCCAAGTTCATATGAAGCGGGGGTCTAATATAAGTTATAAGGTTGAGTTGCACAGATATAATGCTGGGGGTTGTTGACCAAAGGTTATGGTAATACTATATGGAAGGGCTTCCACTCATGAGTGAACCTTGGGTATATTTTTGGTTCTTAATTGTATTGATTCACATTCCATAAAGTGGGTTGGAATATATTTTTATACCTATAAGGCATAAAGGAGTGAGGTGACTTCCACCCAGAAGGGTAAATTTTGAGGGTTAATTATATGGTGCTAACCATTGAAGGAAATTTAAAGCTTTCGCATAGTGTCATAGGTTCCCCAGATTTAAAATTATTTGGGTAAAACTTGAAGTGCATTATTTTAATATGCATGGAGATGGAAGATTGTGGGTTTAAAATGAAATTGAAATTTTATATGTGGACTAAGAGTGTATAAGAAGGCACCTGGGCATCAAGTGGTATCAGAGCTGGAATAGCTCTGTTTGAAAGTTAAAATCTTTGAATTAATTGCATGTGTGATAAAAGATATCAGACTTTGAAACTGATAAAATATTGCAGCATACAGTGCATGTGATGAGAGAAGAAGGAAGATCAGATCCTGAAATCTGATATGAAAAGATACACAGGATTGCAGGAGAACAAGATCATGTAGGGATCTTGTAGGTAATTTAGCTTTAAATCTGACTACAGAGTTATGGTTGCAGAAAGTGCAGAAAGATTTTTGATGGAAGTGAGCCTGATATTCAACTAAAGGCTGGATAGGGAGGAAAATTGTAGTGTTCCAAAGAGAAGGTGAGTTGATGAGAATTATTTGAATCTGGTTTGAAGAATTGTTTGCATAATTTATATTGCAGGAAATTGGAGAAATCTCAGCAAAAATCAGATCATAGCTTTGAGAGCAGTGATGAAGGAGTCCAACAAGGGATTCTGAGTGAAGAAGAAAGTGTGGCAGAACCTGGAGAATTCCCAATAGAGGTTGGATGAAAGAAGAGCAGATGTGTTCTTGAAAATTTACATAGTGAAGCCTAGAGAGAGCAGAGAGAGTGCTCAAAAGGTTCCAGTAGAAGGAGAACCATTACTTGCCAAAAGCCCAGATCCGGAGGAAAGGATTGGTTAGGTAAGAGGTAGCAGGAGATCTTGTTGTTGTATATGCTTAGTTCAGCTTGTGAGTGAAGAAATCATGGAGAAAAGGATGACTATTAATAGTCATAACAGAGATTGCAGAGGTTCTGAAAGAGGCCACAACAGAAAGGAGAAAGAATATGCCAGGACAAATGGCATGAGGCAGCAGTTGACTGATGCAAAATATTCGAAATAGATAGATGAGATCATGGAGCAGTTCAACAAATTGGAACTAATGATAAAGGAAAGCGAGAGAGCTGGTTGGTTCATGAAGAAGAGAGTGAAATGGCAACCATTACAATTGAGGTTGAGGCAAAATGAGATTGCCTTATTGAAAGAGTAACTCAAAGCAGCTGAGTTGAGAGAAGAAGTTTCTGTTTGTGAAGAAGAATAGAATACAGATGAAGAATGGATATCTGTAAGAGATATTGTGAGACATGATGAAGACTTAAGGCAGCAAGAAGTTTGTCTTGCTGAAGAGAAGATCATTGATGATTTCCTGAGGTACTGGACAAGTCCAGATCAGCTGGATGATGTGAAGACTTGTATTTTTGAGTCTGACAATTGTGAAGTGATTACAGGTTATACAGAGGAAGAGGAACTCAAATTTCTTGAGTCAAAGATCGAATTTAACGATTCCACATGCAGATCTATTCAAAGGGAAGTGCTTGAGAAAGAAACCAAGACGAAAAAGTCTTGTGGTTTTGAAACTAAAGAGTTGTGTATGTTTGCAGGTACATCATAGGGAGATGAACAAGCTTTAAAGTTTGTTGAGGAGGAGAGAATGAATCTAAAATCTGTTTAGATCAATGCTGAGATAGAAAGATCTCAATAAGGCATGAAGACAAAGGAGTCTAATGAGAATATTCAGCAGAATATTGAGGCAGAGAGAGAAGGACGAACAGATGATTGGTCAAGAACAAGCAGAGGTGTAAAAGGTTGTGTGAGGTTCCTGAAATCTACTCCAATTGAAGTTGTTGAATTGTATAGGAGGTTGGATTTCCAAAGAAGAGAATTGGAGAGGCAGAGGACCTATGCACAAGATGATTTTCTGAGGAAGCAAGGTAGGAAGGTCATCATGGACAGTGTTCATGGAGCAGATGATGGAAAGAAGGAGAGGCTAGCTGACAGTCTCATGGAGGATTCAAATCAGTATACTGATGTGCTGACACAAAAGTTAGATGGAAACTTAGAACAACACATTGATTTATTTTCAAAGGAGGAAGAGGTATTGAGGCCTTGTAATTTTAATGCTGATGATTCATGTGTTAATTATGCAGGAAAAGAGGAACAGAAAATGAAAATTGTCAGAGAATGGAATGAACGAGAAACTATGTTGGCTGAAAACATAGTGAAGAATAATAATTTTACCATGACGATTGGAACAGTGGAGATAACTATAGAGGCTGAGGAGAAAGATAGTGAATATTTGATGAGTCTTGAAAAAAACTTGGAATTGCAGAGAGAAGAATTGGTGACTGAATCAGCAAGTGAGACCATTGGGTCTTGTGATTATAAAATGACAGTTTGATTGTGTTTACAGGTAATGCAGAAGGCAATCCATCATTTGGAATTATCTTAGGAGAGGAAAAATTGTTGCAAAAGAAAGAAGATGTTCATGTGTAGAAACTTGTCACTGATGGAAAGAAAGAACTAATTTGTTTGAATAACCAAGAGAAGATTGGAGAGCAGACTGTGGGGCAGATTTTTACAGCTGCTACAGTGAGGAAGAATCACCATCCTATGCTGACAGAAGATGAAAATGCAGAGCTTGAAGAACTTGGTTTGATTTCCAGAATCAACCAAGGAGATGAAAGGAAATGGCTGAAGATTTCCCAAGAAGAAGAAAAAGATGCTGAAACTGAATTGCAGCATGTTGAGGATGTGAAACAAGTACAGAAGAGATGGCTGCAATGCTTGTTGGGAACATTTGAAGAAGAGAAAGAGGTTGCAGACACTAGAGTGAATTTTCTTGAAGTTGTGAAGGGAGCAGATGCTAGTTTACTGAAGTTAATTATATTTACTAGTATACTGAATGATTATGTTACTGCAGGAAGAAAGTTAATTGATGATCTATTCTCTAAAAGAAAATTTGTAGGTGATAAGCAAGAAAATGTTGCAGAGGGTATGGATGATTGGGTGGCAGTAAGCGTAGGAGTAAATGCAAGGGCTCAGTAATTAAGAGCAAGAGCTGGAGTAAAAGCAGCAACATCCATGGTGGTAGCTAGAGCAACAATCAGGGAGGTAACAACTAAAGTAACATCTATGGTAGCTACAACAACAATAGAAATTGGAGACAGCAGTAGTGGGCAAAGAAATTTCCAGCTGGAAGATAAGTTGGACATGGAGATTGAAAGCATCAGAAGAATTATGGTGAATGTGTCTCAGAAGCAGCAGATAGCAGCAAGAAAGAAAAAGGACGTTAGCAAAGGAAAGACAAGAAGAGACTGTGAAAGTATAGCTAGAGGTAAGATGCAGAACACGATGTGGAGACCTGGAGAAATGTAGATGAAAGATGATGCAACTGCTGAATAGCAGCAAAACAAAGTATGGGATCCATGAGGCAGAAATTAAAGCACATGATCAGGAGATCATGAACAATTTGAACCTTGGGAGTCTGATGCAGGGGCATTAGGCACAGCTTAAATACTTTGTATCTAAGTAGACATAGGGGGGTCTCTTATTTTATATTCTCATGTAATTATTAATGTTTTGAATAAATTAAGTGAGGAATTGTAAATTTTCTCTAACCACTAGAGAACATGAGAGAAGTGATTAATTTGGGAATGTGAAGAGTCAGTTTCAGTTGTTTAGGGGTTGAGTCTAACTTTAGGACTTTGGAGAATTCCAAGATTCCTTGTGGAGCTGTCAAAGAAGCTCAATCGATTCATTCATCTTTTGAATAAATGTAAGCATCAAGTAGGGTTTAGAAACAGTTTAGAACTATTTAGAGGTAGAGAGCTGCTCAGAGGCAGAGTAGAAGGCCATTTAACTAAAGATCTAGCCTGTCAAGAATTTTGTAAGTTCATGTAAATATATTATGAAGGAAATTGCTTCTGAATGTATGTGTCTCGATTGAATTAATTTCTGTGTGAATGTCTTCAAATTCCAATAAGAAATTGAATGGGAAAAAATATCTGAATTGTAACCTCTGTGTTAAGGGTTTGATATCTAAACAGTATGCGTGAGGAATGTCTTAAGTATTTGTGAGAGAGTGCATGGGAACTAGTGCGAGATGAACTTTGTGATAGGGTTTAGAGGGTGTTGTGCTTATAATCATAGCAATATAAATATTTGTTTATATTAATCCTGTATAAATCTCATGAAAAATGAATCCAGCTCCCTCAATTGAGTCGATTAGATGCGAACTATATTGGTTGGGTTATAGTGGCAGAGAAGGTCCTTTTTCCTTCGATGATGTAATTGAGTGATATCTTCCGTGTTGAATGCAACCCAATTGATCCACGTTATGAGCTGAAGGATGATATGGTTTGAGACCGAGAGCAAGGAAACCGCGGAGGTGGAACCACGAACGGGAGATACGGAGGAACCATGATATAAAGGTGAACAATAAAACTAGAGAAGAAAACCAGCAGTCTCGCACTTTTTATAAGCGGTAAGGAGATTTGGTGAAAAAACATGATTCCATTAGATGGAGGATGCGTGGCATAAGCGGTAAGTGGAAAACCACTTCTATCGCATTATTTTGGAGCTTAAAAGTCGGCAGCCAAAAAAACATGATATTCATCTTGTTCGTTCGATCTTGATCGAAAGAGATCCGACGGTGTGTGAATTTGAACCTGTCTGGAGGTTAATAAGGTGCTATCGACAGCGGAAAACCTTAAGCCGGAGTGCGATGAATTGTGGACCCTTGGATCCGCTCAGCAAATAATAATTGAGTTAAGTACTGTGGGCCTGAAGACGTTGTATAAGTTATCGCTTGGTTTTAATTCCAAAGGCGTGGGTTTTATTATGATGGTCCAAATATTTAAATGGAGGCTGTAACATATGTTACTATATATTATGGTTGGATATGTAATCATAGAGCTGAGTTCATATGAAGTGAGGGTCTAATATAAGTTATAAGGTTGAGTAGCAAAGATATAATGCCGAGGGTTGTTGACCAAAGGGTATGGTAATACTATATGAAAGGGCTTCCACTCGTGAGTGAACCTTGGGTATAAGATTTGGTTCTTAATTGTATTGAGTCACATTTCATAAAGTGGGTTGGAATATAGTTTTATAACTATAAGGTATAAAGGAGTGAGATGACTTCAACCCAGAAGGGTAAATTTTGAGGGTTAATTATATGGTGCTAACCATTAAAGGAAATTTAAAGCTTCCGCATAGTGTCAGAGGTTCCCCAGATTTAAAATTATTTGGGTAAAACTTGAAGTGCATTATTTTTATATGCATGGAGATGGAAGATTGTGGGTTTAAAATGAAATTGAAATTTTATATGTGGACTAAGAGTGTATAAGAGGGCACCCGGGCATCAAATACCATGTGGATAACTACCTTATTATATGCCTTTATTTAGGGATATAGTTCCAATATTCATGTATGATTTTTAGATATTTGTGCAGTGTTTTTTTATTATTAAGATTTGCACACAAAAACCATCCAAAAATAAAATACTCAAAATTAAGTTATACTCAAGTAAAAAACATATCTACTTCCCACCATTATTTATGTTTTCTTCAACACTTATGTAAGAGTACAATTTTAAATGTGTAGACTTACTAGTGGTTAACACCCAACAAAATTTGTGCAATTTCTTCGCTTGAGCAAGAAATTTTCATGTCCTTCACATCTCAATTTAATAGTTACTGTGAAAGAAATACTACCATCAATTACTTCCCACTATCATTTAGGTTTTTTTTGCATAAAAAATGGAGAGGAATAAGATGTAAAAAATATTTTCTTTAGCACTTATGTAGGAGTAAAATTATGAATGTCTAATACTACCATCAATTACTTCCCACTATCATTTTTGCATGTCCACTTCACATCTCAATTTAATAGTTATTATGAAAGAAATACTACCATCAATTACTTCCCACTATCATTTAGGTTTTTTTGCATAAAAAATGGAGAAGAATAAGATGTAAAAGATATATTTATAGGATTTATTTCCCACCATTATTTATGTTTTCTTTAGCACTTATGTAAGAGTAAAATTATGAATGTCTAGACGTTCTAGTGGTTAATACCCACCAAAATTTAAGTAAGTTCTTCTTGAGAAAGAAATTTAATTATCCACTTCACATCTTAATTTATTTGTCACTAAAAGAGGAAATAGGATGATTTTGATCTCAACCATTTTTAATTTAGCATTGACCAATATACTTATAATTATTTATGCAATCTTTCTGAGAGCATAATTTCTAACTTTAGTTATAGTGGCTATACATAGAATCTCACATGATTAATTGTTAATTCAATTAATAATAATTAGTTAAAATAAATAAAAATAATCAAATTCAATTTCTTATTTTGTAATTTTTTTTTATTAATAAAATTACAAATAATGTTTTAGATAAAAGTAAACCATAATATACATATCAAATTTAAATGTATAGCATATAAATTGTAGCTATAAATTAAGATCCATTTTACGATATAAATTAAAATAAAAATTTCCTTACTATATTGAAATTTAATTAACTAGCACATAAAAAATTAATACTTACAATAAATTTAACAACAAATATTCACCCACACTTTACCATGGATGTTATAAGCTTATAAATAAGGTTTGTAGTTTAAAATAATTAATATTATATTATATTAATGGGGAAATGGTTACATGGTTATAACGTAGCTCCTTAAGTTAGGATTAGTTCCTAGGTTGTAGGAGTTTGTTCTCACCTCCCTACTCTTTTGTGTTGTATTTATTGTCCTATTTGTGGTTAATTGAATCAGTGTGTATGCTCTAGTTTCTGTAGTCTCCAGGTGCACCTTGCTCACCTATGAGTTTTTGGTTAATTCAATTCATTTCTTTTCTTTCCAGTTTCCTAATTTGGTAACAGACGTTAGATCTCTTAAACCTCATTTACCTACAAAGCCTTATTGGCTACATTAGAGCCTTAGTGGATACAGAGCCTTCATAGCTACAGTTCTCCAGTTGTAACATATGAGCCTTAGTGCTAAAATATTCGGAGTCTAGGTGGTTGGGTGTGATATACCTTACTCACAATTTTAGATTCTAGGGGTATGTGGCATTTTTTCGGTGGATGAGGAGCTTCGTCTATTTTTTATGGTTTTTTTCTTGAGATTTTTCCAGATCAGTGGTGGATCTGAGTTGCAGAAAGAGAGATTGTTGTAGATTGGTGTAAAATCGACAAGATCGATGGACGAAAGGGAAGATTGGTGGCAGATCAGACAAATATGTGATCGATTCAAAGGTTATGCTATTTGTTGAGATTTTTTTTTTTACTATAGCTTGTAATTGTTCATTTGGTTAAAATCGACTAAAGATCGATGGATTTGTAATCCGATCAGTTGAAAATGAACAATTTCATGGAAGCTTATCTCAACGAGAATAACAAGCTCGATGGGACCAATTTTACCAATTAGAAATTCAAGCTAAAGACATTGCTTGAGGGATCGAGTGCATGGTTGATTTTCATTGGCAATGAGCAGACGCTGACCAATTTGGCAGGTGGCACGGTAACACTAATACAAGATTGGGATAAAATGGAGAACAAGGCAAAATTCTTATTGAAGATATCTGTTAAAGACAACATTATCCCACATATCAGAGACTATAAATCATGCATTGAGATATGGACTATCCTCAAGAAATTTTACCAGACGCAGAACACCAATTGCATCTTGTCTATCAAAGGAAATTTGTGTTCCCTGAGGATGGAGGAGATGGAATCCGCTACTGGATTCATTGCACGGGTGAAGGACCTGAAGGATAAATTGGGTGACATCAGGGAGAAGGTGTATAATTGTGATCTTGTCACAATTACATTGAATACGAGGATGGAGGAGATGGAATCCGCTACTGGATTCATTGCACGGGTGAAGGACCTGAAGGATAAATTGGGTGACATCAGGGAGAAGGTGTATAATTGTGATCTTGTCACAATTACATTAAACAGGGTGACAAATTAATACGAGATGTTCATCACAGTATTGTCTGCAAGGGATAAATCCCCTGCATTTGAAGATCTAACATGAATTATGTTATAGGAATAAGAGCGGTGAAAAATTTTAAGACCATGGAGTGTCGATCTTTCTCTGATGGTGAAGAAGGACCCATACAAAGGGAAACAACCACATGGACAGAAAGGCAATGGCATTTTTCAGAAGACACCATTTAGAGGTATGTATCAAAGTAACAATGGTTACAAATATGACATTAAATTTTTTTATTATGGGAAAACTGGTCATTTAGCTAAGTTATTTTTTAGGAGACAAACATATGAGACTAGAAATAAATAGAGAAAGCACACATCACACTTTGCCAATGAAGGTCACAAACATAATATCCGCTATCTCACAATTACCATTATATTCCGAATAATAACAATCAAATAATATAAATAATAAACTTAAATTAATAAAAATAACCATCACAATAAACCTAAAAACAATATCTATATATCTATATAGTTCAATTAAACATCCCTTTAACCTTAGCTCTTATTTTCACAATCTCACAATTACCATTATATTCCAAATAATGTTTATTATATATTTGAAATCAAGAGCCACAATCCCAATCATCATCCTACTTTAAATTATGTTATTATATATTCTACATAAGTATAAAAATACCATCATAGATCAAAGTTAACAATTAGACTACCGAATTTATTGGTAATTTTGAAAAGTGGTGAATTTCATAGGTCCTCGAGTCGAACTATGCAATCAAAGGTTGGTCTGAATGGTGAATCAAACCACCTTAACTTGGTATCGGAAGGAATGTAATCCCATCTGCATAACGCCATAAAATAGAGTGTTTGAATCATAAATTCGTAAAAACACGAGCCTTGGATGAATTATCGGCCTCGGAGAGGTAATCCTTACCGAAAATCTGTCACGAGATGATGCAAGAAAATCGAAATGAGCAATATAGCGAAGTCATATCCTGGACATATTCTAGGGCCACCTCCAAACAAGATACTGGGTGTGTGATTAATAGCCGGGTCCTGAAAGTGGTAAGTTGACAAAAGTATTAGCTATGTAGACAAGTAAATTCCATTAATATTAGTTCAGTAGACAAGTAAATTCCATTAAAAAAAAAAAAAAATTAGATTGCAAAGGGGTGGGCATAGCAGCTCGCACCTGCCATCGGCGAGGATTGAAGGCAAGAGGATCTTCGTAGTAGTTGCTATCTAAATTGGAGACATGATGAAATAACAAGCACGTCCAACCTTTCGGAATTGTGTATCCTTTAAATACAATATAACCACCGCGGATCCGATTGTTAGTACGTTAAACGAGTGGTACTAAAATGGTGCAACTTTTTGAGACAGAGAGTAACAATATTGGATACCTTGCATTTCTACATTCTCCACAGTTTTCCTCATCAACATGTTGCTTACGCGTCCGGTCCCTAATCTCAACATCTCTTTGATAACCTGTGAAAAAAAAAATATAACATAGGTTTTGGTACACGACGTCGTCGCCATTAGGGTTTGACAGAATGCGGATATAAATCGATGTATCAAATTGATGTTACTACTTACATTTTTAGTGAACGACATTGATTTATAGTCATCCCACGACAGACTGTCCTTATTTCCTTTGGTGCGTCTTATTGCTTCGTGTTCTCCCTGCACCATGTCAGTGAAAATTACATATTATTTTATATCAAATTTCATTTAGTTATAGTGGTACCACTAGTTATTCAAATTGGTCAGCCGGTGACAAACAAATACACTTTTACAATAGAAGATATTAACCCTGAGTTCTTGGATGATATGCGGATTTTCAGATAAACGCTTCACCACCAAAGCAATGGTTTTGGGTGTAGTTTCAAGGACAACGAAGAGCAGATGAAAAATAAAATCTACGATCTGAAATGTGGAAATTTCAAATTCCCCATCTTCTTTTTCCTCTGCCTCTTTTAGCATTGATGATAGTAGGTCGTCCGATGAATCGCAGGACGACAAGTTTTTCTTCCTCTCCTTAATAATGCTTTTGATCTGCTCAGAAAGCTCTCGCCTTTTCTGCAATTCCAAAAATGAATGTATGATAAGTCAATTACTTCACAAACAAAAAAAATATATGACCAAGTACTTGGGCCGTTATAATCTAGGGTCAAGCAAGGGAGGTGCTCTCTTTATCTATTCAAACTTCCTAGGAAGGCTTCAGTGCAAAAAGGTCATTGTTATGAATGCTTTTTATGATCCAGATGAATAGGTAACTGGTCAGGGTTTCCCTAGCTGAGGGTCAGGTTGAGTTGAGGTATTAATCAAAATCAAGGGATTATATTGGGAAGCAGCTATCCAGTAATTAATAAACAGATCAAAAACATTTTTCCAAGAATAAATCTGGGTGAAAAAAATCACAAACAACGTTCCCAACAAAATCAAATTTAAAAGGTTACTTACAAACAAGAAAGCTTTATAATATAGAGCATTCATATAATAATAATGTATTTATTCATTTAAATATAAAATTTATGATTTGAATACATTTATATATTGAAAAATTACAATTTAAATAACTGAATTACAGAGGGTGTATGTGTCTATATCTTTTAGGCACATCTGCACCACATTTTTTGATGAGGTCATCAACTGTCCGGATAAGATTGTTTCCAGGATCGTTAATTTCTCGGAGAAAATAAAAATTAAAAAGAAGCTCTCACCAGATTTATTGAAGAGATTGAGATTTTTAGAAATCCACTCCCGAGCTGGTTTTTTTTTATGGGGCATCCTAAGAGTTTAGAGGTTGAGATGTGGGGCTTGGCTGATGATCTCTCACATGTCATTATAAAATTTACTTGGTATGGGGACCAATATGAGTGCTGAAATACTGGTTCTATAAGGACTTATGTGCTTCACATCACTGTTTTATCTTAACAAAATTTAGATATTTGGTGACTAGTTTTCTTTGAACACCTAAACAAGAGTACCTCTCTCAATAGTGGGTAATTATAGACCTCGGATCTTCATTCTCCACCATCATTTCCAAGCATATCTTCAAACAAAAAAACACACAGGCAGACATGCTATCCAAAAACTGTCTTGAGGGTAACTTTGGGGAGACGCACTACCATTTTTTTTTATTCTACAGGTAATGGTTCAAGAGGTATGGTTAACTTCATATGAAAAGAATCAACAGAAATTGACAAATTTTTATCACGTCTTTGTCATGTTGCCTAGAAACATCACAGTTAGCTAGGCTTTAAATTACATGAGAACAGGAAAAAGAAAAATGTAATTTTAAGCTATAACATGTTTTTTTTGATAAATTATAAAACATGGCAAAATCTAGATTCTATGCTTTTACATGAACCAATGAGTGGGAATATGGTAAGTATTTTCTGATAAGAAACACTCTCGAAAGAACATATCATGTAACACATGAAGTTTTTTGCACTGGTAAATAAACTAGGAGTTTTTTTCCACTTAAAAAAATATAAAAATAGAATATTTTCAGTTAAAAACATTTTTCCAATTCTCGGGCTTTAAAATACATTTATATCTCAAAGGTTTGATCCCTTTGATCCTTAATAAATTTGCACTGAAAGAAGATAGATTTATATCTGAAATGTAAGTGGTAAACATTTTTCATCGGATGAATCCAATTAAATGATCACCGACGGAACAAACTAATAATTTAAAGGCACAGACAAACCTAATATAATTCTTTAGTAACTAAAACGAGGAATATTGGGAATAAAATTAGATGGTAAGAATGGTCCAGGACTGATTTATACTCAAGTAATTATAATTAACAGGGGCTGAGAGTCCCGAGCTTCTCCTCTACACAATTAAATAAATACATCAATACTGAACCTGAAGATGTAATAAACCAGGAACGCCATTTATTTATTATTACCTTGGAGGCTCCGTGGAAAGAAGTTTAGTATTACCTGCAAGCTTTTGTGGAAAGATGTGCCAGGGACGTTCAACGATAAGCTGAAAAATCCCTTACTCATAATATAGAAATCGTGTTTCATCTTTTCCAGTTCTGTCCCCGGTTTAAGACATAGCAGGTGGCGGGCGATAAGTGAGAATACCATCTGCATCCAGATCAAAAAATTTAACCTCCAAAATCTTATCTTATAAGATTGATTGAAGTTCAAAGCCACATGACTACCTCTTCAGCTTCATGCATGACATTCACATTTCTTCCTCGCCATCCTGAGAGAGTGGAGGTTATGGTACTTTGTATTTCTGACAGAAGCCGGCGTTTAAGAACCGGAATACCAACAACCCTCATGTAAACTCCTCGCTTTTTCTTGTGATAATCACCACGGGATTCCATTATATTTGACTTTCCAGATAACACTCCCATGGAAGTCGGAAATTGAGGAACAAAAAGCCGACCATCGTTCTCCAGAATGAAATTGTTGACATGCGGATCAGTGGAAATTATGATGGGATATCCGAATAGACATGTTTTGAACAAATTTCCATACCTGCATAAACGTGAGTGATTAATGGAAATCCAATTATGCTGTAATTTAGTGTGGAAAGGATTCATATAATTTGACGCTTCGAGAAAATTTAAGATTCCTATCATCCTATTTGGAAAATATAAACGATATTTCATGAAATAATCTCATACATTTATGATCAATCTATACTACGCTAGCCTTCATGATAAAATCTGAAAAGTCATGCAACATTCAATAAAGAATATGATTGGAGACGAAAGTTACTTTTCACGGCGCCTCGCGATAAATTCGTCGGGGCGAAAATAAAATGAGATAACTTCTCCCAGAATGGGCCATCCCATTGTTCCCGGCGGCAGGTTGGCTCTCCATATTGGTCGTAGAACCAAAAGCCAAACGGCCAGTGCCCCTGCTACTAACATCCAATTCATCATACTGCTCTCCATTGCAGTTGCAGAGAAAGAAAGTCGTTTGCGAATTGATTAGTTGTATTGAAACAAACTACAAAGTGGTTTCATGTTTTTCAATTCTGGGCACCAATATTCGCTGCATTATATCTCGATATCTATTCAATGGGCGTTGACATCACTTGAGGAGTATCTAATTAAAGAGTCTCTTATTAAAATATCTAGTTATATACATCAGCAATTAACACGACCTGTCATATTCAAGTAAATAAAAAAATGAATAGCTTTCATCGTTGACATTTTTTATCAAGACGATTAGATTCTAAGGTTACATTCAAATTTCAAACAATTACAGTCAACTAATAAAATATTTTGAGGTTGTGGATATTTACTTAAAATAAAATATAAAACCGAAGAGTTTTCATCGTTGACCTTTTAATCAAGACAATTATACTCCGACGTTACATTTAAATAATAAAATATTATGAGGATGGTTAAGTTTTTATTTTATTTTGTTTGTTTTTAAATGACAGGTGGACTCTCACTCAAAAGTTTTAAAAGTAGGCCCAAAGTTTACTTTAAAATAATGAAATAATATGAGAATAGTAGGCCCAAACTTAATATGAGAATAGCAAGTTTTTGTTCTATTTTCTTTATTTTTGATGATAGGTAAAGTGTCGATTCAAAACATTTTATATCTTTAAAATTAAATAGATTAAAAATATAATATTATTATAAACTTAATACGAGAATAGCAAGTTTTTGTTCTATTTTCTTTATTTTTGATGATAGGTAAAGTGTCGATTCAAAACATTTTATATCTTTAAAATTAAATAGATTAAAAATATAATATTATTATAAACATAATATGAAAATAGTGAGTTTTTGTTCTATTTTCTTTATGTTTGATGATTGGTAAAGTGTCGATTCAAAACATTTTATATCTTTAAAATTAAATAGATTAAAAATATAATATTATTATATTATTTTCATCATAAATTTTATTCAGAATGGTATTAAAACAAGATAATTATTATATATTTGGAAATAGTCGTTAAAATATAGTAACGTTAGAGTGTGATTTCAAAAATCTTTTTATCTAGTTGTCTTTTTAAAGGGGTTTTCAATTTTGAGATTGTAGTATTTAACGTTTTGGAGAAAGATAAAATAAATATAAAGAAATTTCATAATTTTATAATTTCAAATTTATAAAGTAATATATTTGGTTGTATTTTTTTTAATTAGTTTTGTTTTTATTATAGTATTTGCACTTTGGTCAAAGTGAGTTTTGAGTTTGCATTATTTGTATGTTTTTTAATTTTAATTACGGGATTGAATATTTTTATTTTTTTTAATTTAAAAATAATTTTTGAAAATTTTTGAAAATTTTATTTCTAATTTTTAATTGGGTGAACTAGTTTGGATCCAACATAATTTTTTTATTAGAAAGTGTTTTATTTTTGGTAATTGTTATCGTCTAACAATTCATAAAAAGAAAAATGGACGGTCGTTTTGTAGAGTGTTATGACACTATTTTGTTACTACTCTACACACAGTTGTAAGTTAGTGCTGATGAAGTTGCAAGTCTTTTCCTCCACCTAAAACTAATGTAATTGGTCTTTTCCTCCACTTAGAATTAATATAGTTGCAGGTCCTATACATAAACTGTAGGGGAGGCTAAAGGCTGAACAAATCTCCAACTAATATTATATTTCATTACGTAGAAATTTTCTTACATAGAAATTTCATTGTGTGGAGGTTTCACAGAGAAAGCTGCTTCTATTGGAGTTGTTTGAAGCACCCAAATCTCCCCTGCCTTTTTTATCCTGTGATCTCCCCCACCTTTTTTGATCCCTTCACTGAATGAGTTAGAGCACATCATTTGGACTAAAACATTGCATTTCAAGCCATGCTCTATTGTACTAACTATGCCTAATTTCATTTCATTTCATTACATTATGTGTGTCAGAATCACCGCATTACCCACCTCCACTCTCTCGCTCGGGATAACAACATGAGTCACTATTACATACCACATGGCCTGAACATGATTTTTTTTTGGAATGAGTCCCGGAGTTACCTTGTATGTGGATCCTCATTCACTTCAATTTGTTTCAATTGCAGAGTTGATGAAAATCTAATTTCCCGATCGAAGTTAAGCTAATGAAGTGCAATACTAAAAGTGTTGTACCTATAATAATAACGTCTGAAGCTCCAACTGTGGCATGGAATTCTTCGGTGGGTCTCCTTCGTAATATGTGCTATAGAAATCAATTTTTTTGGAAATAAATTCCAACTACTGATATCAATCAGCAGTAATTACAGAATGACTGAAGTGCGGCACATTGAAGCCTTAGCAAAGGCGGTTGCCGTCTTCCTGAAGAATTGTAAAAGGATTGGAAAGCTTGCACAAGCGAAGTGCAGAACAGATAATAATTGGCCCCTTGATATTTATCTAAGGTGGTAGCCGACTTCTTAGGAGCAGAGTTAAGGCTCAGACTCAAAGTCTCGCCAGCAGCGCAGAGCTTTGATTACAAGTTGAAACAGGCTTTAAAGCCTTACCAACATATCGGCGGAGTTAATGATCGAGGCGGCATATGTTCGCTGCATCACAAAACAACGATGCGATGCGATGATAGTTCTAACACTATCACATTGCAAACTTTCAAGTTCTTAAGAATGTGCACACCGAAGAGTTTCGGCGATGCGATGAGGTCCCACCTCAATCACAATTGCGACATTGCAAAGTTTATTTTCATGACCAATGCGCAACTGCCGATCTCCGATGCGATGTGGACCATGCTCCAATCGCAGTCACAAGTTTCAAGTCATCGTCCACAAAGGACTGTGAACCATGTTCGTCGATGTTGCGATGCGATATGTGCCCCGCCCAATCGCAAATCGCAAACTGAAAATCGCAAGACCGCAATCGCCCAATCACAATCGCATACAGCCGACTGCTGATCGCAATTGCAAATCGCACATCGCAATTGTAAAGCACAAAGGTTATTAACCTTTTGGCCGCTAAAATTCCGATTGCCGATTGAATTACGGATGCGATGAAGTTTTCAAATGGATTTCATATATTTTGAGATCCGGCTTTATTGGTTGCTTTAATTGTTTTTTATTGTAACCACGCCTTATAAAAGTAAAAGAGCCCGAAGGTTTTAAAAATGTGTTTTTTATGTATTAAGAAGTTATTTGAGAACATAAGTGTTGTGTCGAAAGGAAAAGCCCGCAGGCTAGAAAAACACAGCAAGTTTGTAAGCACTGTATGTGCGGATTTGAGGACAAAGAAATTTTGTGAGCACTATTGTTTTACAGTCCACTGTAATAATCTGTGAATCCCTCTCAAGGAGGAAGAATCAGATTGTTGTTTTTTGTATTTCTTTTATTCTTTTATGAATTAAGAAAACTTGTCCTAACTTGTTTTTGTTCATTCTGCAAATTGAGTTTGAAAACTCTGTGTTGTTGAGGGAATCGTCATTCTCTCTTATTGTTTAGAAGCAATCAGAAACTTCAACATGGTATCAGAGCTAGTCTAGGCACTCAGTGAGACAAAACAGAGTTTGTTTTTCCACTACAGGAGCTGTAAGAAGCTAATTGAGAAGATTTCTCCGACAAAGAAAGTTCTTGCTTGTTTTATTATACAGTCATTGTCTTTTCTTTACTTATACAGTTAAGATGGCAGATGCTGGAACTGGTTTGAAAAATTCCCAACTTACACAGTTTAATAGGAAGAATCATAGTTATTGGTCCATAACTATGAGAGCCTTGTTTGCTTCTCAGGTATTATGGGAGCTAGTTGAAAATGGCTACCCTGAACCTATATATGCAGCAGTGTTGGCTGCTTTGACAGTAGCAGAAAGAGACCTGTTAAAGAGCGACAAGAAGAAGGTCTCAAAAGCCCTCTTTTATCTCTTTCAATCAGTACATGAGAGTATTTTCCCACGAATTGCAGCAGCAACGAAGTCTAAAGAGGCATGGGATATTCTCAAAACCGCCTATCAAGGCATGGAGAAGGTGAAGACTGCAAAGTTGCAAATGTTGAGGAGAGACTTTGAAACACTCAGCATGAAGGAATCTGATACATTAGATTGATTCTTCACTCATGTTATTGGGTTGATAACCCATATATGATCTCATGGTGAAACTCTTGAAGAGAGAAGGATTGTAGAGAAGATCTTGAGAAGTTTACCCTCAAGGTTTGAAGCTATTATGGTAGCATTAAAAGAGACAAAGGATCGCTCATAGCTCACAGTAGATGAACTGAGTGCTTCTCTTATGTCTCATGAACATAGATTGAGTAGAGGAACATATTCCTCTTTGAAGCAAGCATTCAAGACTCAAATGTCATTTGGCCGAGGTAGAGGTCGGGGCAGAGCAAATAACAAAGTTCGTGGAAGAAGCCAAAAAAGAGGCAGAAATAATCCTGCTAGCACAAGCAGAAGGAACTACAATCAGAACCAAGATGAAGGTTCAAGAAAACGAAAAGCTCATGGACAAAGGTATGAAAAATCCCAAGTCCAATGTCATTATTGCAGGAAATTAGGCCATTATGCCAATAAATGTAGAAAAAAGAAAAATGACATGAATAATAGGAAAAATGCTAATTTTTCAAATGAAGAAGATAAAAACCCAAAGATTGTGCTGTAAACATGTAACATTGCACAAGAACAACAAGAAGATGTTTGGTTCTTAAATTCAGGTTGTAGTAATCACATGACTAGAAACATAGGAATGGTTGCCAATCTGGATGAAAATCTGAAATCTAAGGTAACAATAGGAACTGATAGTAAGATATTTGTCAAGGGTAAAGGCAGAGTTAGTATCCTAGTAAGAAATGGAGAACAGAAGATTGTGCTAGATGTATACTATGTACCTGGTCTGAAATGTAATCTTTTGAGCATTGGACAGCTCATTAACAAAGGTTACAATGTGTTATTCAAAGATGATATCTGTACAATCAGAGACATATCTCCAAGTAAGAAGATCATTGCAGAGGTGTAGATGACTAGCAATAGAATTTTTCCTCTCAAACTCAGAGCATATTTGAAAGAAGGAAGAAATATTGCAGCTTTGACACAAGAAGTCTTTCAAGAGGAAGTGAAAGATGAAAATTGGTTGTGGCACTTGAGATTTGGACATCTCAATTTCGGAGGCTTGAATTTGTTGCACAAAAAGGGAATGGTAAAGGGATTGCCATTGATTGAGAAGCTGTATAACCTCTGTAAAGGCTACATCTTGGGAAAACAACACAGAGAAAGATTTCCAGCAGGAAAGAGTATAAGGGCAAAAGCGCCCTTGGAAATTGTTCACTCTGATGTCTTTAGACCGATGCAAATACCATCATTTGCTGGAAACAAATATGTTTTAACTTTCATTGATGATTACACCAGAAAGACATGGGTGTATGTGTTAAAACAAAATAGCGTTTAGTGTTTGAGAAATTCCTCCACTTCAAAACTCTTGTTGAGAAGCAGTGTGGGCATTATATCAAAGTGTTCAGAACAGATAGAGGTGGCAAGTACATCTCCAAATACTTTCTTCGTTTCTACAGAGAGAATGGCATACAAAAGCATTTCACCGTGAGGTATACACCTCAGCAAAGCGGAGTTGCAGAAAGGAATAATATGACCACTTTGGACATGGTCAGAAGTATGCTAAAGGCAAAACACTTGCCGCATGAGTATTGGGCTGAAGCTGTCACTTGCGTAGTTTACATCTTGAACAGATGCCCAACTAAAGTTGTCATGAACAAAATACCAGAAGAAGCATGGAGTGGACAAAAGCAAACTGTCACTCACATGAGAGTATTCGACTGTGTATCATATGCACATGTACCATATCAGCTAAGGAATAAGCTTGATAGTAAGGGGGAGAAGTGTGTCTTTATTTGCTACTGTGATGAGTCAAAAGCATACAAAATTTATAATCCATCCATGAAGAAATTGATAGTAAGCAGAGATGTGCAGTTTCGTGAAGAAGAAGCTTGGGATGGAAGTCTAGAAAAGACTGTGAACATGAAGACAACTCTGTCTCACGAAGAAGAAGAAGAAGGAACAACAGTTTTTAACCCTTCTTCGGTGGTTCCTCCTCCATCACCGCAAGCACAAAAAACCACACCACAAGCTAGAATTCGAACAGCCTTGAGAAGTCAAGGAAGTGCTACTCGTAGCACATTGCAGGGACCTGGAACGCCCTCAATTTCGAATGAAACTTCAAGCACACCAAGAATACCAAGATTCAGAAATCTGAATGAGATTTATGAACAAGGAGAGGTAAGTAAAAATACCGGTCTAAATTCATTATTCGATTTTTATTGTCATTTTGATGACCCAATTCATTTTGAAGAAGTTGTAAATGATGATAAATGGATTGAAGCAATGAATGAAGAAATTGGTGCAATTGAGAAGAGTAAGACATGGGAGTTAGTGGACCTCCCTGAAGGCAAAGAAGCCATTGGAGTTAAGTGGGTCTATAAGACCAAGAGCAATGTTGAAGGCAAGATCGAAAGGCACAAGGCCAGAATTGTTGTTAAAGGCTACAAGAAGCAACAAGACAGAGACTATGATGAAACCTTTGCACCAGTAGGAAGGATGGAAACAGTCAGAACAGTGTTGTCTATTGCAACACAACACAAATGGAAGATTTATCAGATGGATGTTAAATCTGCAATCCTGAATGGAGTGTTAAAAGAAGAGGTTTATGTTGAAAAACCTTCAGGATATGAAGTTGAAGGCCAAGAGAATAAAGTATGCAGACTGAAGAAGGCTCTTTATGGATTGAAGCAAGCTCCAAGAGCATGGTACAGCAGAATAGGTGCTTACCTGATTGAGAATGGGTTCGAGAAGTGTGATGGTGAACCCACACTCTACATAAAGGAGAATGAAGGTAATATTCTTATCGTTGTTTTATATGTAGATGATTTAATTTTTTCTGGTAATGATGCTTCTCTCATTGCTAATTTTAAAGCAGTCATGAAAAGTGAGTTTGAAATGATTGACTTGGGCTTCTTGAGATATTTTCTTGGAATTGAAGTAGACCAAAGTGAAAATGGTGTTTTCAATTCTCAAACTAAATATGTAGAAGCAGTGTTGAAGAGATTCAACATGCAGAACAGCAAGGCAGCTGTGACTCCAACAATAATGGGGTTGAAATTGAGTAAAGAAGATAACAATAAGGATTTTGATCCAAAGTTGTATAAGAGAATAGTTGGCAGCCTTATGTACTTGACTGCAACTAGGTCGGACATTATGCACGTTGTTAGCTTAATCTCCAGATTCATGGAAAGACCAAAAGAATCTCATTGGCAGGTAGCCAATAGAATTCTAAGGTATGTAAATGGAACGAAGGGGTTTGGTATATTATACTCCTCTTCTAAAAGTTTCATGTTGACAGGTTACACTGATAGTGATTGGGCTGGAAGTGTTGATGATCATAAGAGTACATCAGGATATGTGTTTCATTTGGGATTAGGAGCAGTTTCATGGGCTTCTAAGAAGCAACCAGTAGTTGCTTTATCTACAATAGAAGCAAAATATGTGGTAGCTACAGCAGCAGCATGCTAAGCAATATGGCTGAGAAGAGTTCTCAGAGACTTGTGTCATGAACAAGAACAAGGCACAACCATTTACTATGACAATAGCTCGGCGATAGCATTGTCTAAAAATTATGTTTTTTATAAAAGGACAAAGCACATTGACACCAAGTTTCACTTCATACGTGAATTGGTTAACAATGGTGAGATAGTTTTACAACACTGTAGAACATAGGATCAATTTGCAGATATCCTCACAAATCCACTAGCACAGAAAAGCTTTGATCATTTTAGAGAATGACTGGGTATGCAGAAAAACCCAGCAGTTGAAATTAAGGGGGAGTGTTGGAAATTAATTCCAACTACTGATATCAACCAGCAGTAATTCCAGAATGACTGAAGTGCGGCACATTGAAGCCTTAGAAAAGGTAGTTTTCGTCTTCCTGAAGAATTGTAAAAGGATTGGAAAGCTCGCACAAGCGAAGTGCAGAACAGATATGAATCGACCCATTGATATTTATCTAAGGCGATAGTCGACTTCTCAGGAGCAGAGTTAAGGCTCAGACTCAAAGTCTCGCCAGTAGTGTAGAGCTTTGATTACAAGTTGAAATAGGCTTTAAAGCCTTACCAACATATCAGCGGAGTTAATGATCGAGGCGGCATAAGTTCACTGCATCACAAAACAATGATGCGATGTGATGATAGTTCTAACACTATCGCATCGCAAACATTCAAGTTCTTAAGAATGTGCACACTGAAGAGTTTCGGCGATGCGATGAGGTCCCACCTCAATCGCAATCGTGGCATCACAAAGTTTATTTGCATGACCAATGCACAACTGCTGATCTCCGATGCGATGTGGACCCCACTCCAATCACAATCGCAAGTTTCAAGTGATCGCCCACAAAGGACTTTGAACTGTGTTCGCCGATGTTGCGATGCGATATGGGCCCTGCCCAATCGCAAATCGCAAACCGCAAATCGCAAGACCGAAATCGTGCAATTGTAATCGCATAGAGCCAATTTCCGATCGCAATCACAAATCGCACATCGCAATTGTAAAGCACAAAGGTTATTAACCTTTTGGCCGCTAAAATTCCGATCGCCGATTTACTTACGGATGCGATGAAGTTTTCAAATGGATTTCATATATTTTGAGATCCGGCTTTATTGGCTGGTTTAATTGTTTTTTATTGTAACCGCGCCTTATAAAATGAAAAGAGCCTGAAAGTTTTAAAAATGTGTTTTTTATGTATTAAGACATTATTTGAGAACAGAAGTGTTGTGTCGAAAGGAAAAGCCCGCAGGCTAGAAAAACACAGCAAGTTTGTAAGCACTGTATGTGCGGATTCGAAGACAGAGAAGTTTTGTGAGCACTGTTGTTTTACAATCCATTGTAATACTTTGTGAATCCCTCTCAAGGAGGAGGAATCAGATTGTTGATTTTTGTATTTCTTTTATTCTTTTATGATATAAGAAAACTTGTCGTAAATTGTTTCTGTTCATTCTGCAAATTGAGTTTCAAAACTCTCAGTTGTTAAGGGAATCTTCATTCTCCCTTGTTGTTTAGAAGCAATTAGAAATTTCAACAAATTTCAGTGAAGCCCAACCGAACGAACACTCTTCCTAAAGGTTTACTCATTATGATTGAGATTCCCAACTAGCATCCTTGTGTTTAGGCTCTTGTGCTTGGTTCTTCTGTTAATCCGGTTGAAAATAGTAATTATTCTAGCATAAATATCTAGCAAGTCAAGTGATGCATAACGAGATAAAACGGATAAGTTGAGTTAAGTATGAGTGAAGTGCAATTTAGGTTATATTTGGAGAAGTCTAAATTTAGTGTTTGTATGTTAAGTTATTTTAAGTGAATCATTAGTTGAAAAATGTTAAATATTTCTCACTGAGTTCATTATAATCATCAAACTTTGAATGATCAAATAGAAGAGCAGTCACTATGTTGGAGAGACAGAGGATTCAATCACACAAATAACACGAATCTTTCACACACGACCACTCCTCATGACTCATCCACGAAGTTGTTGTAATCGAAACTTCGCCTCTTTTTTAAAAAACTTTCCAAAAGCAGATTGGCACGGGTGCTTAACTGGGACAGAGCGCCAATTGGCGCAGGCTCAGTGTTAATTTTCCCCCATTGGCGCGAGTACATAACGGGCTACCAGTGCCAAGGAAAAAACATGTGTTTTTAGGGGTCTGCTCAGGAAATGATCAACAGAAGAAATGTTGTCCTCATGGAAAGGGATGCAACGATGGTATTTGCAAGGCATGACACTACTTATTGGTCAAAGAAACGACCCTCCAATGGGCGAGATGGGAATTGCAGGGATGGTGACAAATTACTGTGTAACAGATGCCCCCTAAAGCATGAGGCCTGAGAGCGAGAGAGGGGTGAAATGCTTTACGAGAACATGTCGACTGAAAACACTTCCATCGGAAAACCTGCGGAGCAAAGTACAACTGATGTTTCAGATACATGATATATATGTGTGGTATGGGCGCAACCATCTATAACAGAGTGTACAATAATCTAGATCCAAGGCATGGACGCAGCCATCCAGAAAGGATCGATAAATAGACTCAGGTATGGTCGCAACCATCCAATCAGTGAGTCATGTAAATAATCATAATAATCCACAATATCGCAGCCTAGATTACAATAGACACAATCCAGGGTCTTGCACTCCATCTCGACCCGAACAAAGTACAAGTTCAAGCATGCGAATATGTGAGCTGAAGTCGAACATGCAAGAACGTTGTCTGATTACCAGCCAATGATGAAAGCTATTAACAGACGCGAGAGGAACCACCAATAATGAAAATGGCCCTCAAGGTACTATAGGTACAATCTACGACGTGTGAATCAATGATCTGGCATCGAACACCCGTAGAATGACTCGATCGGAGGCCAATAATGAAAACCTCACGTCAAATGCGACGAACCTGCCATTGAGGCATGCAGGCTCCAAGGTACCATAAGGGAGTCTCTAGATCAACTTCCTGGATAACGAGCTGAAGTCAACAGGAAGTAACCTTGATCGAAGGTGGGCCATAATGTTTCCCACATAATCGACATGAGACAGAGGAACATGATGTTTTTTGTAGATCACGATCAGATGAGAATCAGAGGAAGGTTGATACTTTGCAGAAGTCAAATTCTCTTGAACATATTGGTGGCACGACAGTGGATTTGGCAGTATTTGACATCAAAAGATCAGAGGTCATAGTGACGAGGCAAAGAGCAGATGAGAGGTCAAAAGGGATCACCCAAACCCACGAAGGCAAGTGAAAAACGAGATGAGATGTCCCCAACCCGACACGAAATGCAGACAAGTGCCATGTTCAAGAGAGACATACTGCCGACAATTTTCAGTGTAACACCCCCACCATTTCTGGTGAGTACCCCAATTATTTTTTATAACAAGCTTGAAGGGGATAGCATATGCTTGTAATATAAGTCCGCCCTTCGGGCGAATCCATCCTAGTGCATTTAATGAGTCCTAGGAAGGAGGAAGGAGGAGAACGTCATTTCTACTAGATCCGATGTTGTTAGGTTTTAACGAGTCCGAAAAAGGGAGAACTCAGCGTCTTTTCATGTTTAGAGAGTTTGAAAAGACAGCAAAAAAGTAAACTCCACATGTCCCTTTTCATAGATAGTTCCTCAGATCCGAAAAGGTAGAAAACAATATCCGAGAAAACCCCCTAGTCGCGATAGGCTAGGGTATTCCTTTTTCGTAATCAATCTATCCCAACCCGAAAAAGGGGTAAACATATACTGGGTAGATGTCGATTCGCAGCCACTTTAACGAGATTGAAACGACAAGGGCCTCGGCAATCTTTTCATGTTTAGGGAGTCAGAAAAGAGCTGAAAGTTGACTCCTCCTGGAGGAACGAGTGGTATAAAGGGTAGCTACTGGTTCCGGTAATGGTGGAACTGCCCAAAAAAAATAAAGGTCAAGAGGCTGGCTAACAAGACCACTCATCGCAGCGGTTCCTTAGGAACGGATAAAACAACCAAATGAAGGCATATGATCGGCCAAGCAGATAGTGACGATGGAGTGAGAAAACCAAGGCTCATCTGGAAAAAACAAGCTGATAAAATGGCAATCACAAGAGGTAAAATTGGAATGGTTTCATTTTTACACAAGCTTGAAATCAATAAACTCTGCTTGAAGTTGGTTTCATTTTTACACAAGCTTGAAACAAAGATAAACTATGCTTGAAACCGGTTTCATTTTTACACAAACTTAAAATGGAAACAAACTATGCTTGAAAAAGTAATCATGCCCCCAGCATGGTGACTCAATTCGAGGTACATGCCCCCCAAGCTTCAGTACATACACCTGAGTAAACAGATGGAGGGATTGAAGGTTCAAGTTACGAGATCTAAGAAAGACTTGACTGGGATTTTACGAGATCTGATCAAAGACTCGAATTGAATAGGAAACGTGT